>QTSX02001463.1:0-485961 GCA_014839935.2 Entomophthora muscae
CCAGGCTGGTACTTGAGTTGTAGCAAGTCTGTGGTCTCCACACTCATGAAGTTCTTGGAAGCACCTGTATCCAACAAAATGGCTGATAGATAGATAGTTTGACCATTATCAATGCTACCATAAAACAAGAAGTAACCAGAATTAGATTTATTTGCAGCAAAGGTGCAATCTTGGCAGGGTCCTGCTTTTCTTTGGCGGTACAGACAGCAGCTAAGGAGGCAGGATGCTCCTGGAAGTAACACTTAATCATTTATTGGAAAGCAGCTGGAAGAACGGGATGATCACAATCAATGGGAACAAGGGGCAACTCTTTGGACATAACCACAGGAGGCTTTGCAAGTATGACATGCTGAAGCATTGCCAAGGAACTATCAGGACTAGACACCACTAGGGCCTCATTTACCTCAACAGGTTTGTTCACCACTGCCAATTGCAACTGAGATGGGCTAGAGGGAGAACAATCCTGACTTTGGTTGGAAGGAACTACTGCAGAGCAAGGACCAGAAAACCAGGAGCGTGCAGCAGGGTTGTCCTCAATTACCAACGTACCTTGCTTGGAAGTAGACAGATTTGAGACCAGAGAAAGAATTTGGTTTACTAGGGCCTCAGTTGTGATTAACAGGGAATCCCAAACTGCCATTCCTGGTCAGTCTGGTCAACTGCTAACCACAACGCTGAGAGTTTATTCACCTCAGGAACATCAATTCAACGGCAGTAGGCGAGAAACTGAGGAAGGAATATCAAAAGCAGAGTAGCACCCTGATGAAAGGCGTACAGCTTACAATATACTTTGAGCTCCTCAATAGATATACACAAATTTTTTAACAAAGGGTATAGAGATGCACTTTCAGTTAAAACATGTGGATTGTGCTCCATTGCTGACAACAACCATTCACAAGAATCCTCAGAAACCTTTGTCATCACATGGTAAATTTTGAATTTATGACTAAGGCTTGAACTGGAATAGAATGATAATGCTGACAAAACTTCACGCAAAATTTCATCAGTGGATGGAGCAGGAAAATAATCCAGACACCAAAATGACATGACATGATGGAAATAGGAAACAGAAGATCCAGTCTCAACAACTGCAACTGGATATGGAAACCACAAATTAAATAAAAGCCCAAACTGAAAGCTCAGAAAAGAACTGATACAAATAAACATGGTAAATGCAGATATCTTGACGGAGCAGGAGAAAAGAAACACAAATTTGTCACAAACTGCTTCCAAAAACTCAGACGTAAAAGAGTTGAGTAATGTGACAGAAATTACGGGATAGTATGAAGCTGTTTCTAAGTGATGGGGAATTACCACCCAGATCCATATAGAATTAATGATTAACCACCAATGTGGCTTTAAATATCTTTTTGTAAAATTTCCAATTGTAATACCAGGATTAAGCAGAACAATTAATCTTAACCAAAGTAGCCCAAGATAAATGGCCTGAGACAACATCAACATATCTTCAGCATAAAATCCAGGACATTGGGATAGCACAAGAGTTTCAGCTTTGATGGGAGTGGGAACAGCTCCAAGATTGGCAGGCATTGAATTAACATTTGGGGGGAGGCAACAACAAAGTACCAACAACAGGCCCACATCTTCCAGAAATGATTTGGTTGAGAATTAGATTGTACAGAATATATTGTAACAACCCAACCACAGGATGCATTTTGAAAAGTAAATTAGAACTAGGGATAAATGATTTTTATTTAGTAAAATTTTGGGAGGACTCAACTCTTAGAGTTGAAAAAGTGAAAATTATTCAATATATATCAGAAAATTGACTAAGTAATACCACCTGAATCTTGGCCTCTTATTCCTTCTACATTGTCAAGTAATTATCTGGTCCAGGTTGCAAAGAACCCTTGTGTGATCAATTTCTGACAACCATGCTAATTAACAAGCTTGTATCAGGTGACCCTCAAATTACGCCAATTTATCAACGTCAGTTTGCAAGGAGGAACTGGTTTCAGCTGACAGACTGGAGCAGCTGTAACCCATTTCCAATTGACTGTTTGATTAAAATCTGTTAACTTGGTCAATTTTGATAAAGGTTTCCCGGCTTTTTGAGCCTTCTTGCTTGAGCAGATAATTCCTGGCATGATGGAACCTACTGTAACATTAGCCATGAACCCATATATCATATTGAAGTCAAGTTGAGTGCAACGGATTAATCTATGACATGATTTTAATGGTGGGGTGGCTTCAAAATTATGAAAGATTGAGAAAATGAGGAATGCAAATCCAAATACTGAAAACATTGAGTAGCAAAATAATTCTCAACATCAAAATTTGTAAATGGTAAACTCAAAGCAAAGGTACAGGCAAAATGCAAGCTTTAAAAATGAGAGCAAAAATTACAAAAGCTAATTGCTGCACTTTTTGCATTACAGCGCCACAATTATTTGAGATTATAGGGCACAAGACATTTGCTAGAATACAGTCATATGTGAGGATATGAGTAGTATTGTATCAGAAGAGCCAGGATTGAACAGAACCATGGTTATTGCCCAGCAATGGCTTCTGATTGCGCAGAAGCACTTAAGGATTAGGATAAAGGTCAACCAGATTAAGGATAAAATAAAGATGGTTCAAAGATGATTTTATTATAAATAATTAATTCTTCTTATACCTTCTGCAAGGGTAATCTCTGGGCTGCTAGCAATGTCTTCTAGGACATTCTAACATGCCCCAAATTTGGTTAATTATTAATCTAGGTTTGGCGCTTATTGCACGTCAACCAAATGAAAATTTTCATCTTCACCCAGAACAGGTGATCCTTGCTGGAATGGAATAATTTATTACTTCAGTATCACTTCTTACTTCTCTGGCATACTGCAAGCTTAATGCTTATTAATGTGATAAATATGGGAATTTGAGATTATGAGGAATTAAACCCAGCGCCTCGGAGCTTGATGTAAAAGTAAAGTGGTGCCTTGACGCCTGCAATATTTGCCAGGCAGCACTTGCAATAATTTTCAGTTGGCACAGCGGTGCTTGACGTAAAAGTAGTTTGGCGCTTTGGCGCCTAATCCAATTGCTAGGCAGTGCTGCGGCGCTTGTGTATTTTTAAAGTGCTGCAGCGGCAAATCATTATTATTTAATTGCCGCAGTGGCGCTTATCATTGTCTAGTTTAAGGCTCAGGTCAGCAGACTATTGCTGATCCAATATGCATATAGTTTACACTGCCAATTTATGTAGTTTGGTAGCTGCAATCCATATCTGCAAGCTCCGTCATAATTAGTATCATTGTATTTTGTACTACTAATTTATGGATTTGGTTATAACAGTCTCAATCTGTGGGCTCTGTCATAATTGGCATCATTTCTTGGTCAAAATTACTAACACTAATGATTGAGAAATGGAAACCAGATTTTGAAAAGTGGATGACTTGGAAAATTGGCTCAATGTATTCCTCAATTTTGGGTGGGGAAACTGCAAACAACAGCGCGGTTGCTGCAGACAGAGCCAACTTGATGTTATGTGTTGTAATGATGTGCACAGGAACATACACAAACAGGGATTTAATTTCCATGAGTTTTACTTACCAGAAATAAACCAAATGGATAACTTTGGAGATAATATGGTTTTTTTAAACTACTAAGGTAGTTGTGAGCTACAACACAGCTCATATAGATGGGATGTGAATGCTGATATCAGCAGAGTAAATTCTGACAACTAACCCTTCAGAAGTGACTAGAAACTTCTGGCGTCATAAATTGATTTTTGGGCTGAAAACATCAAATTACCTGATTTTTGGGCTTTTGGGCCTTAAGTGGCAGTTTTTAGGTCCTGTTTGGAGGTGCACCTGCTTGGCCACCACCCACTTTATTTCAATAGCTTGATTCAGGTCTGTGTAAGTTTTTATTGGTATTTTCTTGCTGACAGCTCCATTTTGTTGAGTTCTCTTGGGGCAAATGATGCCTACCAAGATGTCTTTATCCATGACAATGATCATTTCAATAGACTGCCATATGTGTTTAGATTCTTTCTATATATAAATTTAATAAAAATCATGTTTTATAAGTGCTATAATACCTTTATATTATAATCCTACTTGTGGGGTTCCTGTTCACCAGTCCCCAAAGTGTGTCCTGGATTGTAGCCAGGGACTGGCTGGAAGGGGTTGGTATTCTCTAGTAAGGTAAAATGTATCTCAGAAATATGTATAGAGGTTGAAATAGGCTTTTATTCACTCTCAGAAGGAAGATCCCCTTAGAAACCTTCTAGTATATGGCCCAGGGGGTCAAGGAAACAATATGGATTTGTCAATACTTGGAGTCCTCCAACAATATCTTGGACTCCTTGTACTTAGTCTTGGACTCCTGCACCTTAGTCTTGGACTTCTGCTCTTTAGACTTGGACTCCTGCACCTTAAACTTGGACTCTGGCGCCATGCTTAAGATCCAGCTTCTTATTCTTGGGCTCCTGCTCCGTTATTGTGGGCTTCAGCTCTCTTCATAGTTCTAGTGGCCTTGTTATTCCACTTGTCAGTCCAATAAAGATCCTGCTGGTGATCAAAGGCTTCCAAAAACCTCTGGGCAGAAACTTAAAAGACCTTGGAAAGACCCCATCAAAGACCTGGAAAGACCTGGAAAAGACCCTGTAACTTTCCAGCCAGCCACCTTCTTATAGTGTCCTTTTCCCAACAGTTCCGCCTTCAAAATGGCTTTCTTCAGAAGCTTAAACCATTGCCGCTCACTTTTTCCTATAATAACTTAAGCTTACATACTTACTTTCTCAAAAGCTTAAAGTATTAATTCACTATTTCTTTTATTATACTTTAAGCTTTTGGCTTCCAACCAATCATTTTCATCAGGAAACCTGCCAGAATTCTACCAATGAATGCAGAGCGCAGAAATAGACATTTTTTGAAGTTCCACTGGGATCTAACTAGGAAAATAATTTCCACATCTCAAACCGCTCAAAGCAACAACTCTTTGCGCACCAAAGTGTTAACCAGTCCATTATTCTGGCACCAGTTCTCCCTGCATTAAACCTAAACCCATTTAAATAGTAGAATACTATTTAAACTGTTTTTTCTGGACCTCTTCAATGTTTTCCCATATATTTACAAATCTTTTAAAATCCAAGGAAAACGTCCCACCAAAACAACTTTGTATCCTGCTCTCATAGCAACATACCTTCATCTATCCTAGGAACTTAATAAATAAATATCTTACCCACACTTCTATCCACATTCCTTCTTGATTTTAATACTAAACCAAGGCAAAAAATTCCACATATTCCCACTTTGGCAAATCAATTTAGCAAAATCTTGGCTCATTTCTTTGGACCACTAGTTCTTCATCTTCATCTTCTAATCCTTCAGCCAGCTCATATTCCAGCTCTTCAGCTTAACCAGAAATCAGTCCATCTTTGACAACAAACAGCTCATTCCAGTCTTTCAACAGATTATCAGTCCTCTGATTACTCCTTTATCATGACCAGCTACTCCTGCATCATGATCTCTGAGCCCTTCAACTTATCCTCACTAGGAACCATCTTGGTTCCACCTGCACAATGAACCATTTTGGTTCCAAACTTCAATATGAACCAACAGTCCTTCAACTAGCCTTCTCTGTGATCAAACAGTTCCTCTTGCTAGTCTTTTCTGCTGATTCTGTGAACCACCTTGGTTCTTTATCTCAGTCCCTGTTACCAGAACTTGTAGACCCAGGCATGAGTCTACATTAAACTGGCGTTTGACTGGGCCCTTGCAAGTGGCAATCCACTTAGGCCATTCAACCATATATCAATTTCTATGTGTTGTCTTTACTCACCCAGGTGATTAAGTCTGGGCTTTCAGGCGCAAAGTAATCAACTTTATCTCCCAGAGGCCTGATCATCATCAATTTCTACAGCTGCTTTTCAAACAGCCACCCTGATGACACCCCTGAGCAAATTCATGCCCTCCAATGCTCACTTTGGGTTCCCCCACAAAGCTCCCACGGGGACATAAACAAGGACACCCTACCAGTCTGTTAGGTAGGATGCTTGCTCACATACCTCCTGTAAGCGTATCAGGGTACGTAGAGCCCTCAGAGCTCTTCCCCTCCCTGGCAGCCCGTGCTACCTGTCAGGGGTCCAAAACCTTCTCCACCTCAAACAGAAAAAATTCCTGCTAGCTATCTCATTCTTCACCCTTTTGCAGCCACAGTTCCCTGGTAGTTGAAGAGCTCTTATCCAACAGCAGCCAATATCTTCTGCTGGGTGGAGGCAACATCTGCCTCTAGTAGTCTTTACACCTACTAGCTAGGCCTTACCGTCCCTAGTAGCCATCATTCCCTACTAGGCCTCTTCCTGCAATAAACAACCAAATTTTTTCTTGGCCAACATTAGCCCTGCCTGCAAACCACCAAACATGTGGACTGTCACACTACTGTTCTTATTTTTAAAAATACAGTAGTTTTCAAAGATATGGTGCTAAGCAAAAACAAATCATCTGCAAGAAAAAACAACTGAGATTTAAATGAAAACAACTCAGATAAAAAATTATAAGTGAACCCAAATCTATTTTTAATCAATATAAATATATTGGCTTTTAAATTCATTTGCATCTGAGTTGATTTTATTTAAATTTCAGTTGGTTTTGATTAAATCTCAGTTTTTTATTAGCACTATAGCTTTGAAAACCACTGTATGGCATGCTTAAAAAGTGTTGAAAAAAGCACTTTTACATTGTGTTTTTGAATTGGAAAAATATATTTTTATTAATACAAGTTAAGGGGAAATAGGTCAAGATTGGATTCTTCTTAAGATTACTATCAAACTGTGTTGACATGGCCACATTTATGTCCTGTTTTTTTGGATGCACACCTCTGAAAACAAAGAAAATATTAATCTTGCTTAACTATCAATTCCCATAGTATAATTCAGTTTTCTGGTGGGCATTGACACTTTTAACATGGGCAATGTTTCCAAAAAAACTATATGCTTTGAATCCTGGGTTAAGAGGATCATATTTGGCTATTTCACGTATTTTGCATTGTTCTTTTTGGAATGCCTCATTTAATAAAGTTGTTTAATTGTCAAATATTTTGCTGGTGCCGCTTTTTAAAAGTACTTATGCTTGTCATTTGATTTTGGTCTTTCTATTTAGATTTCTATATTGTAATTGCTATCTACTGCATTGTAAAAAGTATTGAAAAAGTTATTTGTTTGCCTTTAAGTGAGTGGCTGAGCTTAGACTTAAAAATAGCATACAGTTTGTTGGGAAATCCTGATCTATTAGGATTGACTGATCCATCTTCTCATCACTATAACCATGGGCCAAAATGGATGGGCAACTGCCAGATGCAAAACATCTATTCTGGATGCAAAATCAATGAGTAATAAGGTTGATCAAGAATACAGATGTGTGAAGCATCTCCTACTAGAAATAGGATCTTCTATTTGGAAGATACCTAAGACATTCCAAGTCAACAACTTTTAGTTGGTTGATAAACCTGAATAATTAGCAAGTGAAACCATTTGGGAATACTCTGGTGAACATGCCACTGCCAGACAAAGTGAGACGGGGAAATTCAATATCAATGTTCAAAGGCCTGCCCAATTTATATCCATTTCACCAGGAAATGGGACGTAAGACCACTTGTACACAATTTAATACACCGAGTGCAGGATGGAATCCTGCCAATAACCATCACTTAGTAGACATCAACTAAGTCAAAGAAATATCCATGCTGAAGAGGGGAAATTACAAGCATAGGATATTGCCTTGTTCTAAACCCACTATATGGGTTTAGAATTCAACTCTGGGGGTTTAAACTAGTAGCTTGGGGATGCTAGGCTAGCTAGTAAGAGTTATCTGCAGCTAGACACCAGTCTGGCCATATCAAACCTACGCTATAAAAAGCCCTTCTAAGATCACTTGGAAGGCAGACAATTTCACCCTAATCACATTACTATTGATTATATCATAGTAGTGTCAAGTAGTCAATAAGAGTGTGTTATTGATACTTCACAGATCCTGCCAAACCACCTCTGCCCAAAGCTGCCAGTGTCGCGTCTTTTGACCACAAGACCTCACAGACTAATTGACTCCAGCAACGTAAGTCATAACTCTGCCTGTTGTTACCATAAAACCCACACCAGTTGGAAGCACATCTGTCAACATACAGAGTCACTCCAATCAACAAACAACCCAAGATGTCTTTGCATCATTACAATAAAAACAATAATTCTTTCTCAAGACCCCAAAATCTTGACACAGCTAATATTACTTTTATAAAAATAATAGTTTTACATTTAATAATATTAATATAGTGCACTTATATATTATTCTTTGATATATATACCTCTGTTTACAGTATTAGATTTCACATTCCATATTTGAGGACTTCTTTTTACACCAGCACCAAAGTTCCAAAAGACCTTGGTGCAATTAGGCTCCAAGTTAAAAATAACTGGTCATAAAGTCTATCGAGATATAATGGAATACTTACTTGGGTTATCTCTAAATGATTTACTGTACATTTATTTTCTGTATCTGGCAATAAACTCTTCTTTAAACACTTTGGAATCATTCGAAAGGATGATGAAGGAGGGGACACCGCTAACTACAAAATACTTGGGATGGGAGAGTACCTGGCGGATGGTGCATTTTTTACCTACTTTAACTAAGCTAGGCTTGGTTACATTGGTAGGGAAAGATTCGAAATAGACTTCGATGCTATCCTTGGTGTATTTAGGAGACTCAGGGTTATCCCATGGAGCGGGCATTTCAAACATCACCTCCAAATGATCCATGAAGCTGGTCCCATCTTCACACTTTTCAATAAAATCGCTCTCTTTGAACTCAGGATAAAGGAAAAACACAGGCCATATTAACTGACCAGAGCTCTTATCGAATTTCACTGATGAGTTTGATTTGAGATCAGGCTTATACATTTTGTCATTTGAATCTATCATTCGGATTTTGCCATCCTGACTATTAGAAAGGTAAGCAGCATAATTACCTGGAGAGCAGCCTCTAATTCTTTGACACGCTCAGCTTCTTTCTGTTCTCTTTCGGCTTTAATCCGTTCCTTCTCGCCTACTTTTTCTTTGAGAGTCTTTGCTTGTGTCAAAAGAGTTTTGAGTGAAGAGTTCTCGGGCTCAACCTAGATTTGTTAGGCCAAAATAAAAATAAAGATTTACTCGCAATCCGCATTCACAACAAGCAATGGCGTCTTGAGCACGTCCTAATTGGTAAAGAGCTTTGGAGGACCGATAGAAGGCCTTGACGTTCTTGGGATCCAAATGCAGCGCCTTGGAACAATCACCCAATGCTTTTCCATAATTTCCTAAAGGCTCAGGTTAAATATGATCTAGAAGCCCAAAAATAAATGTAGGGCTTACCCAGCTCAAGGTTAACAGCCGCACGGTTGATGTAACACGCAATGTTGAGACTGATGTCTTGAGAGTTTTGATCGAGTGCTTGAGTATAATATTGAACTGCGTCATTGTATCTCATTTTTCCCAAAAGTAAAGCATTCATTGCCAAGATTCTTAAAGTTCAGAGCGTTCTCTAACTAATGTGAGCTATGAATGCCACTGGCTTACCTTCAGGGGTTCCGTCAAACTTTAATGTCTGAAGTGCAGCAAGAGCCACATTCTCCTCTGCATCACTAGGGAGATTTTTTCATGAACAGAGGAACCTGATCCATTTCTTCAAGAAAATTTTCTTCGGTAAATGCCCAGTCAGGACGAGCTGGGCGACTAGGGCCTTTGGAGGCGTCAGGTGTACTCTTGGAGACTTCATTGATAAGCTTTTCCAGCCCTTCTAAACCTTCCATGTTTGTTTATCTATAAATATATTTTTAATTGCAACTATATTAATCAAGTTTCATTGAAAAAGAATGGGATCGGATAGTAAATTCAAAATCCTTTTAAAAATGACGAATAATAAAAGATACTTTACTTCATTTACTTTACGAAGTGGCCAAATAGAATGAATGCCAAAAAATTAAAAATAAACTTTTCTAATTGTCAAAATCAAACCTAACTTTTTATGATTCTTATTTCTTTAGCTTTAATTGTGTACAAACGATAGGAGCAAGAAGTAAGGAAGCATTATCTAAAAATTAAGTGCATAATATAACAAAAAATATTTTATTCCAAAGGTGAAATTAAAAGAACAAATATATACGTTTTCAGATAAAAATGTCATAGAATATAGAAAAATAGTTGAATAGGAATTCACCGAAAATTTGTTACAAAAAATTACCTTCCGTAAATAGTTGTATACTCAACAATGTGTTTAGTTGGAATCTAGGGGGCTTTAAAAATATATACTTGCAGCATATATTTTATTTTGGTATTTTATATTCCTGATTCAATCTAAGCAATCAGGGCTTTGAACTGTATTCAATTTTAAATCAATCCATCAAGTTGATTACTCTGCTTCATACTCATTAAGTCTTTCATTTAAAATATTCTCTAAGCTTTTGACTATTCCTCATGAAAATATTCCTACTCCAAGTTTAATAACTTTTATCACAAAGTAATCTTAAAAAGTGGGGCAGGAAGTATCCCATCAATTAATGTTCCTACAACTGGTCTTCAGTCAATTCTGATCCTACTATCATTTTCTTCATATGTAACTTTTTTAGATTTACAAAAAAATGAAAAAACGGGTAGGGCATGGCATCTCAAAATACACCATCTCAATTTACGCCATCTCAAAAAACGCTATCTCAAAAGTAATAGTAGATATGATATCTCAATTTACAGCCTTGTAAATAGGAAAACACTATATCAACAGGCGTTTATGTTTGATGCTAAAAAACATATAAATAACATAAAAATTCAAAGTCCGTAGATAGACTAAAAAGACCTCAGGATTTCAAATCTTTAACAAAAAAATGGGATTAATTATTAGCAACAAGATTGTACAAAGCTAAAAGGCCAAGAGATTCAGCATAAGCCATTTCCAACTATACTATCTATAGGCTATAATTTATACTATATATAATAGATAAAAACTATCAAAACTAAATGAAAATAAAAGTAGAAAAATCAGAGTTTATTAAAAAACAGCTCAAGCATTGGGGGAAGAGCAACAGAGATAGCTTGTAAGTGCTCAAGCGTTCTAACCTTGGGATAGTAGGCAAGGACCACCTTACAGATCTCATTTTGCTTGTTTGCCGCCTTTGGCTGCTTTGGTGAGTCATCCTTGTTCTTTATTCCAGCCTGGAAAGTGTGGGCAGAGATTACCTGCTGGGTTTTGAGATGAACCAAAATTTTGTTGAATTTGGGCTTCCCATCCCTGACCCTGGTTGCAAGCTGACTATACCACCCTCCAAGAGAAGAGAGGGTCTTTATCAAGCTGCCATTGACCTTCTTGAAGCAATTTCAGCTAATATAGCCGCCTCATTTTCTGATCTAGCATGCTCCTTAGAAAACTTCAATATGTTGAGTCTCAAAGTGCTCAATAAATAGTGAAAAGGCTGCCTTGTTGACAGTGATCTAGGGATGGTACATGAGCATGCTGTATAAGATGTTTACCTCCTCTTTCCTTGCTAGAGCCAGGGCAGCAAAGAAGTTGAAGGCATCTTTAGTCTCTTTACTCCCTTTAGTATTGACTAGCTCATTCAAGTCTGAGCATTTTTTAAGGCAACAGCAGAGTACCTCATAGAATCATTAGCCTGAGCCTGGTCAAACCCAACCACCAGATGGGTGTGATAGGGCAAGCTCTATACCTGTTTTTTAGCAGTGTCTGTATAATCAACTGAAGAGGGGCTCTTATTTTTGTGCCCTCTTGTATCCTTGGGTGTCATTTCAAGGGTTGGGGATAACATTCAGCTTATCCTTGAGAATTTGTTGCAACTGAACCAATTATAGTTCATTATTTAGTTTGTGGAAGACAACAGTACAAGTAGAAAGGACAATTGTGATAATCCACATGGAAGAAGTTTTGCATGTGAGGGTCAATTTGGCTTCAAATAAAAACGCAATGCTGAGAATTGATAATGTGCTGTGGTTTTAAGACAGGTATAGGCCTAGTATGGAGCATTGGCTACTAAGGAAGATAAGGCCTGTCTAGTAGGTAACAAGGGACTACTAGAGGCAAGTGATGAACCAGCCTAGCAGGGAACTTTGGCTTCTAGGGGCTAGTTGGTTGTTCTCATCCAGCAGGGAATAATGGCTGCTAGGGGTGAGGAATGAGATAGCCCGGCAGGGAACTTTGGCTGCTGTGAGCTTGTAAAGTGTCTCCACTCAGCAGGGAATAATAGCTGCTAGGGGTGGGGAGTGGACCACCCTGGTGGGTAATTGTCAGGGTACTGCATCCCAGGGGAAGGTCTGTTAGCCTCAGCTGCCAACTTGCTCTGTTGGGAGGAGGGTAAAGCCCACCATAGAAGGGGTGCTAACTTGATGAGATAAGATGCTGATTGGCCTACTAAGGCCCAGGGTCCAGCGGCTGGAACCATAGTGTTGACTAACCCAGTCAAGGTGATGTAGGCAATGCCTGTATATTGGTTGGCTGTGGGAGGAGTCAGTCCTGGGGTGGGGTGTAGGCAGTCATGTTTGGGTGTTGGGGGTGCTTCCATATCTGTCTGGTAGGCAGGCAAATAGTTGTACTTCACACAGATTTTGGAGGCTGGTTGCTTGCACCAAGCACCTTTGTGGAAGGCTGTTTGTGGGGTTATCTGTTGGGTCAGGTGGTCTGTGCGGGGGTACCCTCACAGTAAACTCCCTGTACTCTGGTTTAAGCAGATAGTCAGAAAAATGCAGTGGACCAAAGGGTGCTCCAGGAGGACAATAAAACGCGGGCCAGGTTTTGGGGGCTTCCTTAGGAATGTGGGCTGTCAGCCCAAGATTTTCTGTTGAAACAGTAGTAAAATAGAAAACAACTAAGACAAAATAAGGAATAAATTGGTAGAACCAAGGTCCTATAATCTTGTTTTTATTTAAGAATGACAATACCAATTTTTCAAGACTTCATGGGGTTTAAATACCATTTCAAATACTAAGTTTGGAATCTAGCTCATCACCTGTTTGCTAAGTTGCTTAGTTTCTTCTGGCCTGAGAGCTCTGGCCTCATCCTGGATCTTCTGGCCTGTCATTTCTTCTGCTGGAATGACTTCTGTCTGACAGTCCAAAGATAATATCTTCATGGCTTCATCATTGCCACTGGTTTTCCTGTCATTCTGGATCAAGTGACCTTCAGAAACCCTAATCCAGGTGAACTCTGGTCCCATGGTCTGAGAATCTCCGGGAGTCACTTCAGGATCACCAGCTGCCCGGAGATCACGTGGCCCAGCGGCCCAGACTTCTAGCCTATCATCTGAGTTTCCTTGAGACTTTAACTTATCTAGCTGAGCATTAAATCCCTCTCCAGATGACCCATCAGTTATTATAGGAGTGACAGCATGCCAATTCAGTGCTTCTAGCAATCTAGACTGGCCTAGATCAATCACCAACCTATGACGTTCCTCCATACTTTGCAAATTTGTGGCCTGGCAAGCCTGAAAATTTCTCTGATTAACCAGGTTTGACTCACAGCTTGTTCCAGCTCTTTCATTGGTTAGCCGCAAAAAACACGTGCAGATGGCCCAAGGGTCCACAGGGTCCTCACAATCATCAGAGTCAGGTCCCAAGTTTGATTCTCCTAGTTGGAGTTTCCCACTTATTTTGGGAGAAATGTCATTCATGATAGTAAGGTAGGCTACAAGGGTTGGTTGATGATGTGACCCTGGCAGGTGACATGGGATGCCAGAGAAGAGAGGAGCTAAGATAGCTCTACATGTCCTTTTGCTCTTACAGGAGGTCTGTGATCAAGCACCTTACCTAATGGACTGGTAGGGTATCCTCATCTGTGTTTCTTTGGGGGCTTTGGGGGAGTCCTAAAGCTACCATTGGGGGCATGGATATGCTCAGGGGTGTCATCAGGGTGTCTGTTTGAAAAGCATCTGTAGAAATTGATGATGATCAGGCCTCTGGGAGATAAAGTTGATTACTTTGCGCCTGAAAGCTCAGGATTAACTACCTGAGTGAGTAAAAACAGCTACATAGACATGAGGATTTTCTATGGTTGATGGCCTATAGTAGAGGACACTTGCAAGGGCCCAGTCAAACTCTGGTAGCCTTGTAGACTTATTACCTGAGTCTGAGGTATTGGTAACAGGGACTGACAATGGAACCACAGGGTTCATAGTAGGATCAACAGTGAAGACTAGTTGAGAGACTGGAAGATCATAGTGAGGAATGTAACATAGGTGGTTCATAGTGAGGACCAGCTGATGGCCTGGAAAGTACTGGTTGATGGACTGAAAAGGACTATCTGATGGCCTAGAAAGGAATGACCAATGGACTATTTGAAGATCTGGAAGATCATGGAGCAGGACTAGCTGAAGTAGAAGGAACAGAAGGACTGGTGGTCCAGAGAAATGAGCCAAGGTTTTGCCTAATTGAGTCAATTTGGTGGGACGTTTTCCTTGTATTTTACTATATTAGGAAATATATGGTGAAAACGTTGAAGATGACCAAAAAGAACAATTTAAATAGTGTTCTACTTTTTAAATTGGTTAATATTAAATGCAGAGAATACTGGTGCCAGAATAGTGGACTGGTTAACGCTTTGGTGCACAAAGAGTCATCAATTTGAGAAGTTTAAGCAGTGGAAATTGATTTCCTAGTTGGATTGCAGTGGAACTTCAGAAATGGTCTTGTTTTGCGGTCTTCATTCATTGGTTGAGTTCTGAAAGATTTCCTGATGAATATGATTGGTTGGAAGCCAAAAGCTTAAATTATAAGCAAGAAAACAGTTAATTAATACTTTTAAGCTTTTGAGAAAGTAAGTATGTAAGCTAAAGTTATTATAGGAAAAGTGAGAGGCAATGATTTAAGCTTTTAAAGAAAGCCATTCTGAAGGTGGAACCATTGGGAAAAGGACACTATAAGAAGGAGGCTAGCTGGAAAGTTATGAGGTCTTTTAGGTTTCTACTAAAGGGTTTTTGGAAGCCTTTTGATTGCAAGCAAGAGCTTGATTGGACTGATACAAGTTAATTAATAAGGATACAAGGACTCCACAGAGGACTGGAGCATAAGACAAAGGTGCAGAAGCCCAAGATACTAGTGCAGGAGCCTAAGCCAAAGGAGATGGAGCTGGAGATAAAGAGTTAGAGCTGGGACAGAGTGCAGGAGCCTAAGACTCAAGTGCAGCAGTTCAAGACCAAGGAGAAGGAGCCCAAGACTAAGTACAAGGAGTTCAAAATATTGTTGGAGGACTCCAAGTTATTGGTAAATCCCTATTGTTTCCTAGACCCTCAGGCAATATATCAGAAGGTTTCTAATGGGATCTTCCTTTTGAACGTGAATAAAAGCCTATCCTGACCCCTGCCCAAATTTTTAAGTAGTACAGATAACCCCCATTAGTGAATTGCCCCACATCTTTTACCCTGGCCAAGGGGAAGAGGATACCTATTTTCAGAGTTGTAGAAGGTTTGTCACTAGTAAGACCTCTCAGGAAGAGTGAGAGAGGTTGACTAGACACCTTGAAATGACAGATAGGGGACAGGAGTTCATTTGGAATGAGTTCACTAGGTTGCTAAAAGACTGGTACAGGCCTACAGAAGGTTTAGCACCAGCTGAAGTACAAGTGCATGGTGAGGATGCCCGCCTAGTAATAGGAAAAGTATTGTAAGATTTTTCATTAATGCAGGCTCAGTATAAACTTCTAGCTAGTCAACACTTTCTACTAGTGAATGACAACTCCTCCAAGCCAGACCCTGGCTATGACCCAGGACACACTTTGGGGACTGGTGACCAGGAACCCCACAACAATAATAAGAATAAGATTTTGTTTATTGGAGAATATCATAATTAATCTACCATAGTGGGAAGCCACAAGTCCACCAGGGGGTGGCATGGTGGCAGGTTTGACATAAAGTTTGATCCAGGAATAACTTTTTCGGGAATCATTGTGTCAAATTGTTAACACTCCTAATTAGGAGATAGTGCCCACAATTTGATATTGCCATCAAATTGATCTATGCCATTAGACATGTCATGGGGCGACTCATTGAGTGTCCCTGTATATTTTGAGATATTTTAGCAGACAGGAGAGTAATCTTGGTTGCAACACCCCATTTCCCCTGTTTGTTGTTGGACACCAGAATTGGAACCTGTGGAAGGCCTGGAAAGGTACACTCAAAGAGATTTTGTGTGGGAATGGTACAGCAGGGACACAAGCAATCATGATGGAGGGTCTTGGTGTTTCCTTGGGCCTCTTTGAGTTGGTAGATGTGGTTGTTGTAGACAGCAACTATCTTTAAGGGCTCAGTGTAGTTAAGTTTGAGATTTGCAGAGTTGGGATTAAGGGCAAATATGGGGTTGCCTAGGGCATATCTTACCTGAAGGTGTTTAGTTGCTCCCTTGATCTGCTCTTGCTTAATGTTGCAGGCCTTGATACACCACTGGGTTAATGAGGAGGAGGTGTTAAGGGGTGGTTTTATTGGGACATTGGACTTTAGCTTCCCTTCCTCTATTACAGTTAAACCAACAGGGGTCCCAAAGGCCAGGGTGCTGGGACTGAAGCCTGTACCACAGTTGAACCTAGCTCACAGGATAAGCAGGGAAGTGATAAGGTGATTGGTCCAGGCAATATTGGGATGTTCCTGGGAGGTTCTGGCAATTAACTGTACAATGGAGCCATTTAGGGGGTCTAAACACTTGTTAGCTTGAGGATGTTATAGGGTAGTGACTATTTGCTCAAGGGCATTTTTGACACAGTATGCTTTCATGGTGTTGCCTATAAGCTCAGGGCCCTGTTGGTGATAAGCCATTTAGGACAGCCAAAATGTGCCACAAATTTCTTGCCAATGAAGCAAGTGATGGTTATGGCAGTGTGATTAGTGGTTGCCATGCCGCCAGTCAGAGGGTGAATTAATCAATAGTGGTAATGATGTACTTTTTGCCCAACTTGTCCTCAGGTATGGGTCCAACAATTTCAAGGGCCCACTGTTCAAAGGGTTCCATTGCCCTGATTGACAGGACTTACTTGGGTGAAGTGGGCTTATATGTTTTCTTTTCACACAGCACACATATTTTAAGGAGGTTAAGAATGTCCTGGTGCATGCAGGACCACAAAACCTTGTGCTTCATGATTTCAAAGAGGTTACATCCTCTGATATGGCCTAGGGTGTGGTGGTAATGCATTATGATACTCCTTGTTGGGTGGTGGAGATGTAAGGCATCTTCTCTCCTGTCTCTGCCTGACAGCAGACATTGCCAGTGTCAGTGGTGAACTGGCTCTTGTTGTCTTTCAACTTAGAAATGGTCACGGAATTAAGCCCCTTGTAACAGGTGTTCTAGAGTGTAGGTAAAGCATGGACCAATCTGGGTCCAACCTGACATCCCCCTTGATAAACACTAAATACAGTATGGAGAGGGCGTCAGCTGTGACAAGCTCTTTGCCAGGCTTGTATTCTATGTGGAGTTGGTACAGGGACAGGTTTTCAACCCACCTTGCTTGGCACCAGGTCAGGTGTGACTGGGTGTTGAAGTACTGGAGAGACTTATAGTCTGTCAGAACATGAGGGGGGAGGTGGTTCCTTCCAAGTAACATTGCCATTTCTCATTGCAGTGTACAATTGCCACTAGCTTCTTATTGTGTATGGGGTAGCATTGTGCTATGTTGTTAAGTTTCCTGGATTGTATGCTATGGGGAGGAAGGTGCCCTCATCAGTTTCCACTTGCAGCACGCCCCCTATAGTCCTGTCAGAGGTGTCAGTCTCAAGTTTGTACTTAAAATTCCAATTGTAGAACTATAGTATGAGTGCAGTAGTAAGCTTCTGTTTCAACTTCTCAAAGGCCTGATCCTTAGCAGGCATCCAGTGAAAGTGTTGTTTGGTGTTTAAAAACTTGGTGAGGAGTACTGTGGAGTTCCTGTCCACCAGTCCCCAAGTGTGTCCTGGGTCATAGCTAGGGACTGGCTTGAAGGAGTTGTCATTCTCTAGTATGTGAAAATTTATCTCAGAAAATATGTATAGGGGTTGAAATGGGCGTTTATTCACTCTCAGAAGGAAGATCCCCTTAGAAACCTTCTGATATATAGCCCAGGGGCCAAGGTAACTACTGATACGTGCTAATACTGAGGGTCTTCCAATAATATATTGGACCTCTGTTTCTCAGCATTAGACTTCTACTTTGTTGTCCTTGACTCCTGCTCCTCATTCTCAGATTCCTGCTCCTTAGTCTCAGGTTCCAGCCTCTGATCCTGAGCTTCAGCTTTCTCATTTTAGGCTCCAGCTCCTTTATCTTGGGCTCCTGCACTCTGCTCCAGCTCCAACTCTTTATCTCCAGCTCCAGCTCCTTGGGCTTCTGCACCTGTATCTTGGTCCTCTGCACCTTTGTTTTATGTTTAAGACCTTTGTAATCCACTTTTATCAGACTTTTGTGGCCTTTGAATCCACTGTGTGAGTCCCTGAAAAGCTTCAGATAGCTTCCCCTTTTATAGTTCCTTGTTTCAGTCCAAATTCTCTCTCAGAACTCTGGTTTTCAAATCTTAAACTATCCATTTTTTCTTTCTCTGTAACATATTAAACTTTTTATCATACTTCATCCAATGAAACCCCTGAGTTTTCTGCTTCTGCTCCTCATTTTTTAGGCTTTAACTCTTCAGTTAAAGCCCTTAAAACACTGATCAAACAGGATTTTACCTGCAGCCAATCAAACACTCAGATTACATGGTTTTGCCAAACATTTCACCCAAATGACTTGCTCTTGACCATGGTTCAAACCTGGCGTTGTCTTGCTTTGGATAAACAACTGCTCCGCATTTTGAGTGGTTTTGCCGTAATTCCCGTCATGTTTCTCCAGAAAAACTCAAGCACTTTTGCCTATGTTTTACTTAAGAGATTTTTGAACCCTTGATTCTTCAACGTTTCTCCAAGTTTCCCCGCATTTTCTTCAGCATTTCCCCACTTCAAACTTGCCCATCACTTGCTTTTTGCCTTTCACAATCATTTTGGCAAAACTTCAATACTTGTTTTCACAGTTTCTCTGTCCTGTTTCTGGCCTCTTTCTGGCTTCATTTCAACTCAATCAGCTCTTATTAAATTACAGTTTAATTCCTGTAAATTATTTATTTTCTTCTTTTCTTTATCCATATGATAATTAATTCCTTCTTTTATACAGTAGTTTTCAAACCTGCTGAGATAAATGTATATTATTCAGTTTAGAACACATGAACTCAGTTTAAAAACAAAATCAAAAATTAAGGAATTTATATTAAATTAAAATAGATTTGGATCCACTTTGATTTTGTTTTTAGACTGAGTTAATTCATTCTAAACTGAATAATATATGTTTATCTCAACAGGTTTGAAAGCTACTGTATCATATGTTTGGTATCATTAAATAATTCTTAACTGCTTTTTTCTTAGAATTTTTTCTTTCAAGAAACCAAAACCAGTATTCTAGCTTCTGTATTCATTTCAGCTAGTCTTTCTGAGCCATTTTCTGGTTCCTAAGCTAGTCCTGCACAATGATCTATTGGTCCTTTAGCTATTCCTTCATCATGATCTTCTTGTCCTTCCTTATCCATCAACAGTCCTTTTCAGTCTAGCAAACAACCTTTTCCAGTCATCAAAAAGCCCTTTCCAGTCAGCAATTAGTCCTTTCCAGCCAACAATCAGTCCATGAATCACCTAGGTTCCAACTGCACAATGAAGCATCTTGGTTCCAAACTTCACCATGATTTTCCAGTCCCTCAACTAGTCTTCACTGTGACCATACAGTCCATCTTACTAGTCTTCACTGTTGATCCCACACTATGAACCACATTGGTTCCAAAATTTCTGTCCCTGTTACCAGAACCTTTAGATCCAGGCATGAGTTCACATTGTTACTGGTGTTTAACTGGGCCCTTGCAAGTGGTATCCACTTAGGCCATCCAACCATAGATTACAAAGTATATGCAGTTGTCTTTACTCACCCAAGTTGATTAAATCTGAGCTTTCAGTTGCAAAGTTATCGACTTTACTTCCCAAAGGCCTGATCATACCAAGTTCTGAAGCTGCTTCCCCAAGCAACCACCCTGGTAACACCTCTGAGCATACCCATGCCTTCACTATCAAATTTTAGTCCTTCCCATAGTCTCTAGAGAAACACAAACAAGGACACCCTACCAGTCTATTAGTTAGAGTGCTTGCTCACAGACCCCCTGTAACTGTATTAGGGTATATATAGTTCTCAAAGCTCCTCCCCTCCCTGGCAGCCTGTGTTACCCACCAGGGTTCCAACATTATCCTTCAGCCCTGGTAGCCATGTTGCCTACCATACCAGCACAACCTTCCTCAGCCCTGGTAGCCAAGTTACCTGCCATGATGAAAAAACCTTCCTCTAGTAGTCCCTTGTTACCTACTAGGCCCCTACCTGTCAAAAGTTACTAGACTTTCTCTTGTCCAAAATTAGCCCTGCCTACGAGACCACCCAAAATGTGGACCATCACAGGTACAATGAGTTTTCCACAGTTGGGGATGAACTTATGTAAGTAAGCAACCATTCCCAGGAACGTGCACACCTGGCCCACATTGGTGGGAGGTGGCATTTTAGTGATTGCCTTTATCTTGGCAGGGTTGGGTTTGATCCCTTGATCAGAGATAGTGTTCCCAAGAAACATTAGCTCCAACTTCAGGAACTCACACTTTGAAGGTTTTGCTTTCAACTGGTGCTTGTGAAGAGTGTCTAATATGGCATGAAGGTGTTGGAGATGCATAGTTTGTTCTTGACTGAACACAATGATGTTGTCAAGGTACACAACAACATACTTTCCAATCAGCTCTTCAAAGGCCTTATTCATAAGCATGGAAAAAGTGGATGGAGTGTTGGTCAGGCAACTGTGGTGAAGTCAACTCCCTGGTACTCAACACTTTGTCAAGTACCAGGGAGTTGAGTGCTGCTTATATGAATCTATTAGTATTTTTGGCTTAACTGATTTTAAGCTAATTTTTACTGGTAATATAGGGGTTTGAAACCAAAAACCAAGATTAAATTTACTCAAATTTGACTCTGTTTAATAATTTGGTTAGCTAAAATACCAATTTAAGGGGCAATTTATAAGTAAATTTATTGGTAAAAATGAAGAAAAAACCTGTGTTCAACACTAAACCAAAAAGTGACCAGTTTGACACTTTTTAAGCCAAATTTTAATTTTATTAATAAAATACATATGTGCTTATATAAAATCTGTTATTTACTATTATATTTTTATTATTAGTGTCCATAGCTGTCAATTAGGCTCTCAAGCACCACTATACTGGATTTAGTGGTATAGGCATTAATCAAATACTCCACTTGTTTTACATTATGTAATTTCCAGGTTTGTGGATTAAGTGGTGCCACATAAATTAAGCGTGATTTATTAAGAGATTTCATATGTAGTTTATAAAAAAACAGAAACTCAACTCCCCCTTTGTTTGACTCTATCCACTTACCACACAATTGGTTTTGGATTTAACTAATCAAAGGCTCAGAATTAAGGCTAAATTAATAAGTGATGCACTATGAGTGCCACTTGACACTCATCCACTTGACACTTTAACTTGGTGATTAGTACAGAGAGCTTCTTAATGTTGTAACCAACACTATGGTAAATAATTCACTCCCAGCTCCTCCCAGCATAACTTAAACACTAATAAACACATTCCCATTCATTTACTTTTTTAACTTATGTTGTATTTTTTATTTTTGAGCATATGAAACTGCCTTCCTTTTGGGTTAAATTTTGATTCTGTTTTAAATTTAAGCAATTTTTATATGTAAAAAACATAGTAAATTTGATTTTTCTTCTCAACTCCAGCATACTTGATAGTGAGAATTCAGATTTTCCCAGCTGATTGACAGTGTCAAACTCAACGCTTTACTATGTTTTGAATCTTAAACTCCCAATAAAAATATTCCACATAATTATTTTTTTATTTTTTTTGAAATTATAATCTACCACTCTTCCTTCTACTCCCCATATAATTTGTATATATTTTTTAATTTTTAGTTATACTTTTACATTTATTTAGCACTAAGATGTTATGCTGAACCTAACATCTTTGATGCTTCATCATAAAATCACTTACTTTCTATGTTTTAACCTTTCTTTCTATACTTTGAGTTTCTATTTTGCTTCTATTTACTTTGTTATGTTTTTTTCTTGATAAATAAAACTGTATTTGCATACTTTTTATTTAACTTTTGCTTTACTTTACCTCTTTGTGTTTTATATCTTTCATACTGTTTTTGTCACAAGTGACAAACTCTTGCTAACTATTCTTATGGGGAAACCTCAGCTACATGATTCAAACCGCAAAACCCTGCAGGCCGCCAGACTGCAGGACCAGCTGCCTGCAGTTTCCTGGACTCAAACCAGATTGGGATTTGACTTCAGGGAATCTCCTGAGTTTAGATGAACAAAAATTACTTGCATCAAGGCCTCCCACGCCAAAGGTTCCTGTTAACCCAACCAATGAGAGTGCGGGCCAAGCCAAGGATATCAAAATAACTTGGTCCACCACGGCAGGGGAAGTAAAGAAACTTCCTGTGGAATGCAGGCCACCCAAGAATGACCAACCCTGCAACCCAAAAGGGAAATTTGAGTCTTCTAAGTTTGAGCCAGCCAATGAAATATCTCCCGCAATAGATGCCAACAAGGGCTGTAAAAACCTGGTAGACAGTATTACCAGGCCAAAGGCAATTTTAAAAGTTTCTCCATGGCAGATGGGTATACTTATACCCTGGGCTGATAGGAAGTTGCCCATTGCCATTCTTGCAATAAAGTGACAGGAACCTTTGGTTCAATCAGATCATTCCATATTTGATTTTGTTATATTTCATTTGCAGTTTACCTCCTGCGGTTCTGTACCTCACACTTAACAACCGCAAGAAATTGCAGACCAACTGCCCAAACTATATTGTCCACCAGGAGCTCCCTTTGACCTGGTAAATTTCACAGAATACCCACCCAACCCAGAATATTCAGAATTCACCCTAGAGCAAATCCTAATTTACACCCCAGAAGCCAGAACTAGAAAACCTAAAACCATTGGTAGAGAAGGAACTTGGGTCACCATACCTCCCCTGCTTTTCCGCAACAAGTACAACTACCTTCCCGCCTATCTAGTTCCAATGAAGCCACCTCTCACCCTGTGGCCCAACTGCCCACAGGAATCTGTTGAAATCAATGAATCCACTTCCACAAATATATTTGGGGTGATGTACATCATTCTTACTGGCTTGATTGATTCAATGGTGCCTGCTAGTATACCCTGGGCGCTCCTGGGAAAATTGTTATCTTATATTGTAAAAATAGCACCAATCTTGTTGTGGGCCCTTCCTGCAGGACCTGTGGGCTGTCTGTCTGTAAGTTCTCAAGACCCCCCCCCCCACAGGCTGGATCACTGATAGTTTTATTTACAAAACTAAACTTTTCTTTAGCCAAGTTCAAACAAGAACAATAAGCCTATCAAGCACCAAGCCTCCAAGGGCTCTAAAGAACCTGCCACCACACCCAAGCTGTCAAAAAGCCTGCAAAGGCAAAGTCTCCTACTCCATCTCCCCCCACTCCATCTCCTCTCACTCCTCCACCCTCATTTTCCACTTCCCCTTCACCTTCCCCCAAAAATTCCTCCCCCAATGAATCTAATGGTGATTTAACTGACCATACATTTTACCACCCAGAGGCTGAATCTGAGCCCACCAAGGAGCGTCATACCAAGAAGTCAAAGACTGCCAAGGATCCCACCTCTTCTTCTGGTAAGAAAAAGGAGACATCCAATCAGGCCTTGAAGAACCCTTCCCCTCCCCCTCCTGATGGCTCTTCCCCCCCTCCCTCATCTGATCCCCAAGATGAGCCAGAGGAGTACTCCAAGAAGTTCAAAGCTTCTGGTCATATGGCTTGGGATCCACTGGCCATCCACAATATCTGTAATGTGGACAGAGAGTTTAAAGTCCCCAAGTGCTTCCCCTTTTTCTTCTCAAATTATGTCCGTAAAGGGCGGCCCTGGCTACGTAGCTGATAGTTACATTTTTAATTGTAACAATCAAAAGCGTCAAATCAAGAGCAAGCACTTTATCTGTGAGGATAAGGCTTGCAGGGCCCAGCTAAACACTGAGGGCTGGGAACAAGTAACTGCAGAGAAGGGGGAGCACTCTTGTAAACCCCCTAATCATCTTATAACCTGGATGTTGAAATGGTACCTGGTCCAGGTGATCCCAAAATCCTCTTGCCTCTGAGCATCTGATCTGGCTATTAAAGCCCTGAAGCACTTAAAACCCAACAATCTCAAGTTGGTGCCAACTCAAAAGCAGTTGTTTAAGTTCATTAGCAACAAGAGGATTGCTACTAATCCACCTCCCCCCAAGGCCTTTGATGTCCTCTCAGAGCTTACACTCCCCCACGAGCTTAAGCAGCTTCCAAGTGGGGAGCACTTTCTTATCCATAACAATGGGCCCTGCTTCAAGGACCAGATTATCTGCTACACAACTCAGAAGAACCTGGTGGAGTTGAAAAGGGTTTCAACCTGGCTAGTTGATGGTACCTTTGCCACTTTCTCCCAGATGTTCAAACAGCTCTGGATTATTCATGCCCAGATTGACATCTAGGTGATTCCGCTTGCCTTCTTCCTTCTCCCTGGGGCCACTCAGGCCATCTACACCTGTGTTTTCTCCATCCTTTGCAGAGCACTTTCCTTTCTTCCCCCTGACAACAACAACATTTCCAATAAGACCCCCACACAGGCAACTGTGGTAAGTTTGACTCCCTGGTGATCAACTCCCTGGTAGTTGACACTATAGTAAAGTGAGAATTCAGCTTTTTCTCTGATCAACAACTGGAAATTGACACTTTTTAATTAACAGATCTTGATGTACTGGAAACTTTTAAATATTTAAAATTAAACCTTACAGCTATGGTATACTAAAGTGATCCCAGATAAGCTCAAAAATGCAATAGAAAGTGTATCTTAACTAATAAAAATAAGAAGAAATAAGCAACTATTTCTCATTTTACTATGTAATTTACACTCTTCATTATAAAAAAATTTGATTACCATAAATTTAAAAATTCCAATGATACAAAAATAAAAAAACACAACAATCAAAGTTATTCAAAATATTAAGAAATATTAATATTTATTTGATATAGTTCATATAAGTATAAATGTGAATTTCTTTTGTTTTATTAGGAAATTAACAAAAATAGAGATATTTCAATCATTTTCAAATAAAACTATTCATCTCAAACTTACCATGCATACATAAAATAATCAGTGCTATTTATTTAAATTAAAAAATAGAAAAATTAAAACTAAAAACTAATTGATCAAAACTAAAAAGTAAAAATTAAAACCATAGAAGCAAGACAGCAAGTTTATTCCTCCCCATTCTTCCCCTTCTTCATTTTGGCCCCTTCTAGGAGGGCAGTTGCAATGAGATCAAGCTGCTGCTTGATCTCTGAGGCCTTGTATTTATGCTTGACCAAATTTTGAATGGCCTTGGTGAATAGGGTGGAACAAGTTGTGGGCTTAGTGGGGGGACGCGGTTTTCCAAGTCACACAGCTTGGAGATGGTTTTCTCCTGCTTGTGCTGCAGAAGGGAGAAAAACTTATTGAATTTTGGGTGGAGCCCAAAGTTGGCCTTGAGGTGTTTGTGATAAGCCTCTAGCGCTGAGGTGGTCTTGAACTCACCATTTACTGCCATCCGGTACACATTCCAGCTGGCCTTGGCACAGGCCTTGCCTTGCCTCTGCGTGACAAACTTCCCAATCCACTGGGGCTTGAAGTACTCAAGGAAAGGCTTAAACTCTGAGTGATTAACTACTTAAGCATTCTTTGATAGAACCTTGAACCCCTACGCAGTGTGCTCTGGCTTTAAAAAAGCAAAGGCACTAAATTGTGCCAGCACAAATTTGCAGGTGTCCAAAATATCCCTCTGGCTCAACCTACTTAGCTCAGCATGGGCCTGCACATTCCAAGCAACTGCTTGGCGGTAGCGGAAGTGGCACCCCTTCACCTCCCTGCTGAACAGCTGCTCAAATGCATTGAACTGAGCAGGCTCAAAGTACATAATGCACATGACAGGCCCAAGAGCTCTAAGTCTTATCTTTTCCTCCAAGTCCAGGGTGGTGTGGTCTTTGTTAGAGGCAGGAGGGTTGGCGCAGGTGTAGAGGGGGTCTTCTTGGCATTGTTGTTGTCAGGAAGTAGTGGAAGTGCTTGGTGGAAGATGGTAAAAGCACATGTGTAAATGGTCATGGTGGCCCCAGGAAGAAGAAAGAACGCAAGTGGAATCACCTGGATGTCAATCTGGGCATGGATCATCCAGAGCTTCTTGAACATCTGGGGGCAAGTGGCAAAGGTACCATCAACTAGCCAGGTTGAAGCCCTTTTCAACTCCATCAGGTTCTGCTGAGTTGAGTGGCAGATAATGCAGTCTTTGGCGGCAGGCCTGTTGTCATGGAGGAGGAAGAGCTCCCCACTTGGAAGCTGCTTGAGCTTGTGGGTGAGCGTAAGCTCTGAGAGGACCTCTGAAGCCTTGGGGGGAGGGGGATTAGCGGCAATCACCCTATTACTTATGAACTTAACCAACTGCTTTTGAGTTGGCACCAACTTGAGATTGTTGGGTTTTAAGTGCTGCAGGGCTTTAATAGCCAGATCAGATGCTCAGAGGTGAGAGTATGTTGGGATCACCTGGACCAGGTACCATTTTAACATCTAGGTTATAAGATGATTGGGGGGTTTACAAGAGTGCTCCCCCTTCTCTACAGTTACTTGTTCTCAGCCCTCAGTGTTTAGCTGGGCCCTGCAAGCCTTATCCTCACAGATAAAGTGCTTGCTCTTGATTTGACGCTTTTGATTGTTACAATTAAAAATGTAGCTATCAGCTACATAGCCAGGGCCACCCTTTAGGGACATAATTGGGGAAGAAACAGGGGAAGAGCTTGGGGACTTTAAACTCTCTGTCCACATTACAGATATTGTGGATGGCCAGTGGATCCCAAGCCATATGACCAGAAGCTTTGAACTTCTTGGAGTACTCCTCTGGCTCATCTTGGGGATCAGATGAGGGAGGGGGGGAAGAGCCATCAGGAGGGGGAGGGGAAGGGTTCTTCAAGGCCTGATTGGATGTCTCCTTTTTCTTACCAGAAGAAGAGGTGGGATCCTTGGCAGTCTTTGACTTCTTGGTATGACGCTCCTTGGTGGGCTCAGATTCAGCCTCTGGGTGGTAAAATGTATGGTCAGTAAGATCACCATCAGATTTATTGGGGGAGGAAATTTTGGGGGAAGGTGAAGGGGATGTGGAAGATGAGGGTGGAGGGGGGAGTAGGAGGAGATAGAGTGGGAGGAGATGGGGTGGGAGACTTTGCCTTTGTGCGCTTCTTGGCACGCTTGGGAGTGGAGGCAGTTTCTTTGGAGCCCTTGGAGGCTTGGCGCTTGGGCTGTTGGCTGTTCTTGTTTGATTTTGTCTAAAGAAAAGTTTAGTTTTGTAAATAAAAAAGTGTTAAAGATATGAAACACAGAGGTAAAGCAAAGTAAAAATTAAATGAAAAGTATGCAAATAAAGTTTTATTTATCAAGAAAAAAACATAAAAAAGTAAATAGAAGCAAAATAGAAACTCAAAGTATAGATATAAAGGTTAAAAGATAGAAAATAAGTAAATTTATTATGAATCATCAAAGATGTTAGGTTCAGCATAACATCTTAGTGCTAAATCAATGTAAAAGTACAATTAAAAAAAAATTAATGAAAATTATATGGGGAGTAGCAGAAAAATTAGTAGATTATAATTGTAAAAAAATAAAAAAATATTATGTGGATTTTTTTATTGTGAGTTGAAAAATCAAAGCATAGTAAATTGTTGAGTTTGGCACTGTCAATCAGCTGGGAAAAGCTGAATTCTTACTGGTGAGTATGCCAGAGTCAAGCAGAAACATCAAATTTACTATGTTTTTACATATAAAACTTGCTTAAATTTAAAACAAATTTGAAAGTTAACCCAAAAGCAAGGCAGTTTCATATGCTCAAAAAAAATTACAACATAAGTCAAAAAAGTAAAGGAGTGAAAATGTGTTTATTGGTGATAATAATGTGCTGTGAGGAGCTAGGAGTGAATTATTTACCATAGTGCTGGTTAAAATGTTAAGAAGCTCTCTGTACTAATCCCTAGGTTAAAGTGTCAAATGGATAGGTGTCAAGTGGCGCTCATAGTGCCTCACTTATTAATTTAGCCTTAATTCTCAGCCTTTAAATAGTTAAATCCAAAACCAATTGGGTGTCAAGTGGATAGAATCAAACAAAGAAGATGTCAAGGTTCAGTTTTTTATAAATTACATATGCAATCTCTTAATAAATCACGCTTAAATTATGTTGCACCACTTAATCCAAAAACCTGGGAATGACATGATGTAAAACAAGTGGGGTATTTGATTAATGTCTATACCACTAAATCCAGTATAGTGGTTCTTGGAAGCCTAATTGACAACTATGGACACTAATAATAAAAATATAATAGTAAATAACAAATTTTATATAAGCACATATGTATTTATTAATAGAATTAAAATTGGGCTTAAAAAGTGTCAAACTGGTCACTTTTTGTTTTAGAGTGTCAAACACAGGTTTTTTCATTTCTATTAGTAAAATTACTTATAAATTGCCCCTTAAATTGGTATTTTAGCTAACTGAATTGTTAAACAGAGTCAAGTTTGAGTAAATTTAACCTTGGTTTCTGGTTTCAAACCCCTGAATTACTGGTAAAAATTAGTTTAAAATTGGTTAAGCCAAAAATACTAATAGATTCACATATGTGGCACTCTACTCCCTGGTACTTGACAAAGTGTCAAGTACCAGGGAGTCAATCACCAGGGAGTAAAACTTACCACAGTTGCCCTACACACACTAACCCTCCTGCTGCTGACAAGGACCAGGCCACCCTGGACTTGGAGGAAAAGGTAAGGCTTGGAGCTCAAGGGCCTCACATGTGCATAATGGACTTTGAGCCTTCCCAGTTCAATTTATTTGAGCTGCTGCTTAGCAAGGAGGTGCAGGGGTGCCACTTCCACTTCTGCCAAGCAGTTGCTTGCAATGTGCAGGCCCATGCCAAGCTTAGTAGGTTGATCCAGAGGGATACTTTGGACACCTGCAAATTTATGCTGGCACAATTTAGTGCCTTGACTTTTTTAAAGCCAAAGCACACTGTGCAGGGGTTTGAGGTTCTCTCAAAGGATCCTTAAATAGCCACACATCTGGATTTCAAGCCTTTCCTTGAGTACTTCAAGCCCCAGTGGATTTGAAAGGTTGTCACACAGAGGCAAGGCAAGGCCTGCACCAAGGCCAGTTGGAACGTTTACTGGGCGGCTGTCAACAGGGAGCTCAAGACCACTTTGGCTCTGGAGGCTTATCACAAGCATCAGAAGGCCAAATTTGGGCTTCACTCAAATTTTAACAAGTTCTTATCCCTCCTGTAGCATGAGTAAGAAAAAACCATCTTCAAGCTCAGAGATCTTGCCAACTGTATCCCCCACCAAGCCTACCACCTGATCCACCCTCTTCACCAAGGCCATCCAGGGTGCAGCCAAGTACAATTATAAGGCCTCTGAGATTAAGAAGCAGCTTGAGATTATTGCCACTGACCTCTTGGAAGGGGCCAAAATGAAAAAGTGGAAGAATGGGGAGGAATAAACTTGCCTGCTTGCTTCCATGGTTTTAACTTTTAACTTTTTAGCCTTAATTTTTACTTTTTAGTTTTGATCATTTAGTGTTTAGTTTTAAATTTTGATTTTTTTTGCTTTAATTATATAGCACTAATTATTTTATTTATACATGGTAAGTTTGAGATGAATATTTATAGTTGAAAGTGAGTGAAATATCTTAATTTTTGTTAATTTACTAGTAAAACATAATATATTCACAGTTGTGCTTATATGAACTATATCAAATAAAAGTTAATACTTCTTTAAATTTTTGCTTAACTTATATGATTGTGTTTGTGCTTATTTTTGTTTCATTGTATTTTTAATTTTTATGGTAATTAAAAATATTTTTATAGTGAAGAGTGTAAATTACATAGTAAAATTAGAAACATTTGCTTATTTCTCCTTATTTTCAAGAATTAAGATACAATTTTTATTGCATTTCTGAGCTTTCTGGGGTCACTTTAGTATATCTACATCTGTGAAGCTTAATTTTTATATTAAATTTTTTTAGTACATCAAGATTTGTTAGTTAAAAAAGTGTCAATTTCTGTTTATCAATCAGGGAAAAAGCTGAATTCTCACTTTACTATAGTGTCAAGCACCAGGGAGTCAAACTTACCAAAGTTGTTGTTGATCATACCAAAGTTCCTGACATGACACTCAAACAACCCATAGTGTATCCAGAAGGCTGTCTTGGCTCCATCCCCTGGCGCAATGCGGACCTGGTTGTACCTGCAGTAAGATCAACTTACTAAAGACTTTTGCACCTGCTAGTGTGTCAAACAGGCCGTCAATCAACAGCAGGTGTACTTATTTTTGACAGTTACTTTGTTTAGGTTGCAGTAATCAGTAACTAGGCAGAGTAATCTGTCCTTCTTGGCCACAAAGAAAATGGTGGCTCCATATGAGGATAGCATCAGGCAGATGAATCCCTTGTCCAGAGCGTCCACAAGGTGCTGGCAGAGAGTTTTGTCCTCCTTGGGCATTAGAAAATATAAAGGGCAGGCCTTTTATAGTGACCTCTGAAGCTGCACATCATGATAGATTTCTTGAGGGGGAGGAATTTAGTCTAGTGCTTTACTGAAAACATCCTTGAACTCCTCAAGGAGTGTTATTAGGGCTGGTGGAGGTGCCTGGTTTAAGGGGGGAAGTGTGGCAGGTTTGGAGTGGATGATCTTGACCAAGCACTGGTTTAAATCAAGCCTTCCCCCTTTGAAGTTGTAGGCACCAGTCCCTGTGAGTTGCACAAACACTGTATTGTGAAGTAACTTATTTATCTTGATAGGGTATATTTGGAAACCTATCCTGTTCCTGTTGAGTGTAATCACAAAGGTATCCCAGTCAATTTTATGGGCAATTATGATGAAGCTAGTCAAGGCCAGCAATAAAGAGTGGCTGAGTCCAGCTATTATGGGTCCAGAGAGCCTAACCTGGGCATTTCTTATTCCTGCAGAGAATGGGAAAGTCTTATGGGTGATGGTTATTTTGTAAGAGTTGTCCATGTATACTGCCTTGAAGTGGCTAGGGACTTGGTCTAACTGTTGGAAGTCCATGAATTCTTGGTTGACCATGGTGTGATTGTCCCTTGTATTTATCAGAAGTCTGTGAGTGTTTTCACAAAAGCAAAATAGATATGCCAAGAGAGTTATTTTATTTGATGAATGAATGGCTTGGAGGGTGGGGTCTCCATTGTGTACTTAGGATATGTCTAAGGTTTCTACCTTGTGCACACTGTAGTTACAGGGATTCTTGATGAGGGGAGATCAAGAGTATGAACCAATCAGGATTGAAGAGACTCTTGTATCTACAACCCCCAGACTTTTCCCAAGTCTTTGATTTGTGTCAGCTAAATCTCCCTCTAACAAGAGTTCTTGCTGACATTCTCTTGTTGATGGGGCTGGTGGCAACCTACTTGATTGTGGGCGCTGCCAGGCACAGGAAGAGGTTGAGAGGGTGCATTATTGGACTGGTGGAAGCCTATTGTGTCTTAATTGTTTGCCTCTACAATAGCTTTATAAAAATCATTGATGGAAGTGCAGCGTCCTACAGGTACCCATTTGCAGATATGGGGCTTTAACTCATTGATGATAAGGGTAAAGAGCATAATTATTCTGTTGATGATGGCTTCTGGGGCAGCAGTGAGTGCTTTTTGCCAAGCAGTGAAGTACTTGGAAACGCTCCTGTCTGCTTGATGACAAGCAAGGGGGTTTTTACTACAATAGGCAAAAATATTCTGTAGCAAGACTTGGTGGCGTCCTGAAAGGCTGCCCAGGTGACTTCATGTTCCTGGACAGCCCAGTTGGTAAACCAGATTGTGGCAGGCCCAGTGAGGCGTCCTGACGCAGTGGCAACCCACATGAACTCAGAAACTTGACAAATATGGATACAGGCTTCTGTGGAGTGTAGCCAACTTACTATATTGGCCCCTCCACACCACCTGTGAAGGATTACAGTTGTAGGTTCAGCATGTGCTGTGACAGATCTGACTGAGGCAGGGTGACAATGTCATGTTGTCCCAGGCAGAGTTGGTTTTAAATGCTGGTAAGCACTAGATAGTCCTGTTATACACCATAAACCTTGGGAATGTCCCCATCAGGGATGGGGAGGAAGGTTTCTTGGTGAGGTGTAGCCATATGGCCAGCACTTTGCTCTTTATTGAGGGGAATTTTCTTATAGATAGATTGTTAATTGAACCTACTGCTTCTACCACTATTGCAACTGAACCAATAATAGTTCAGTATTTAGATTGGGGAAGACCACAGTCCAAATAGAAAGGACAAGAATAGGAATAAGATATTGTTTATTAGAGAATATTGTAATTAATATACCATAGTGAGAAGACACAAGTCCACCAGGGGGTGGCACAGTAGCAGGTTCAACATAAAGTTTGAACTGAGAATAACTTGAGAAAAGGTGTCAGTGTGTCAAATTGGCAATGCTCTTAATTAGGAGATAGTGCCTTCAATTTGACATTGCGCTCAGGTTGGTCCATACCATTTATCACATTATGGGGTGTCTCATTGAGTGTCCCTGTGTATTTTGAGATATTTTAGCAGACAGGAGAGTAATATTGGTTACAAAAAAATTCTGCAAGTAATAGTGTGAGGACTTTTCTTGGGATTTTTCAGTAAATCTTTGAATAAATATCCAGAAGTAATTTGGTAGAGATTCCCAAGAATTTGGTGAGGATTGAAGTGAAGGCCCAAGGGAGAGGTGTAACTTTACAAAAAGTCTTACTTCTGACAATGTAGAAGTTATCTTGGCTAAATTTGCTCCTGATTTTTCCTCCTCTGATATGGCTATGATATCTGTTGCAAGCTTTGAGAAAGAAGAACCTCTCTGTCATGGCCTGGGTTGCTCCCAGGGGAACCTTCAGTCAAGGGGAAGGGCTGAGCCTGGAAGGCCCAGTAGATGACGGGGTCATTCACATAATTGGCAGCTGTGGCCCAAGGACGCCACACTCCCATGTGATGAATAGCTTTCTCAGTGAGCCTCAGCATGATCAGGTAGGTGAATCCAAGCTTGCTATAATTATATGATGGTGCAGAAAAAAAGTGGAAGTTCTCCTACAGCAGCACTCATGGTCTGGCTTGACTGGGCAAGTTAGTGGAGCAGAGGGACACCAGGAAAGAAGAAGCAGGGTGCAGTAGCAGGAATTATCTCTTGATCCAGAACTCTAGGAGATGTGATGAAGGCTGGTGTTGGTTGGTTGGAGGCAGAAAGAAGTTTCTCTGCTTTTCAGCGCTGGTGTTGGTGCTGAAAGTACTCTTTATTTGAAAGCACCAGCAATATAAAATTTGTTATAATGTAATAAACCCCTGCAAAGTATAAATTCTCAGTGTATATTAACCAAAAAAAATTTATATAGGGAAGATGTCAACAAGAGAAGGTTTATTGGTATTCCCAGCTATATCCTGCTGGAAAACTGCAATTTTACTTACTGACAACTCCTTATTGTCTTTCAAAGAGTTATTATTGAGTTAGGTTCCATAGGTGGGCCCTGATTTGTCAGTTAAGTAGATCATTTCACTATTTTTTCCCTGGGGAAGCTGGCAAGGGATTTTGGGATCATTAGGCAACCCAATTTCTAATTCCTTGGTTTTAGAGGGTGTAAGCCAATTAAAATTCTTTTCTTTTGGTGTTGGAACAATTTTCAATTGCCCTCAGGTTTGGCTTTTGCCAGGTTTTGATTCCCCACTTGACATTAAAGTTTTCTTTTGGTCAATTATTGTGATCAACAACGCAATTTTTTGGATGTGTGATTGCTCAATTGCAGGCATTAAACCTATGCAACATAGGTTTTTGTCTGGCCCATTCTGGGGCCTGGCACTTCCCTTTTGATCACCCTTTCCTGGTGTTGGCGCCAATTTGCACTCCCTGGCTGTTGTCAGGTATGCTGCTAATGGGAGTTAACATCTACTTGTCTCAAATTTCCTTCACATCCTCCCTGTGGACCCCTGTTTGAGTGGCCATTCCAGTGTTGCACTGGTTGGCATCCTGGTTATTACTGTTACTTGAATGGAATCCAAGCTTAGTTAGTTTAGCTCCTTTCTCACACTGAGATGCCTTTTTAAAAATATAGTCTTTGCTTTGATATTGTTTTACACTTGTGTACCACATTAAACTTTATCATGATTATTGTCTGGACAAGCCCAAGGTGTTAAGAAATTTCTCAAAATTCCAGCCTTTGTGTTTTCAAGGCCATAATCTCCAGAACAATATGATTGATTACAACTTTTTGGCCTTTATTTGCTGTTGTGCTTGAGTTTGTTTTTTTGAGAAAGGGCAAATTCTAATTGAGTGAATTTATCTGATGAAATAAAAGTATCTTTGACCAAAGGCAAATTGGTTTCAATGTCTTTGGATACACATTTCTGGTGATTGCCCTGTTCAGCAATGGTCTCTATGTGGTATCCAAACATTAAGCTGTTGGTTTTACTAGCAGGAACATACAGCGTTTTATCCTCCTGAGTTTATTTAAATTCATGGGTGTATACACTCACTATATTGCCACCTTGCTTTTAGTTGCTGCCTTTCAAAAGATCTTGATACTGAGCATCAATAATTTAAATATCACTATCACTTGCAAAAAAACACTTTAAAAATTCAATAAAATCTTAAAAAAAAGAGAAATATATTTATATTTGTTTGGTTGATTTGAGATAGATTTTTTAAAATTGCTAGTCAATATTTGAATGATCTAATTGTAAAGCTGAATTTTAAAATTTTATGCCCTAATTTATTAAACAAAAATCAATGATTTGATGGTAAAAATTTCACTTTCCTTTTTGGGGCTTGATTTTAATAAAAATAAAGTGAAAATACATCATTATGTGTCTGGTCTGTTCTCTGTGTGCACAACTTTTCTGCACTCTTTATTATATAATGATGTGCTCTAAAAATGAATTTTCAAAGGAATACAGGAGTTTTAAAAGCTATGGCAACAACCAAAAATACCTCAGATTTAAACAAAATGATTTCAGATTTGAACAACATCCAAGTTGCACAAGATTAAGGATTTAATTAATTTAAAAAAAATCAGTTAATAAATGAACTGTCAAAAAAACAAAAAATCACTAGCCCATTATACAAAATTATATCAAACATCAAATGGCGTAGTTCAAACCACAAACAAAATGAACTGACGCAACAAGTGAGATGGATGGATGCTATTCTGGAGTATATTATAATCCAATAAGGATTTATATGAGGCACCAACAGAAGGACTAAAATAAAACAAAATAGGGAAATCTAAAAGCAAGATTCAACAAGCATGAAATAAAATTAAGTCACACAAGATGTGTAGTATGAGCAGCCTAAAATAGAAGTATAACAGTTTTACAGCCAATCAACAGCTATCCAATTTAGGGACAGAGGCATTATATTCATTTATATGGATCCTGATTTGTATGAAATGGCTTTGAGAAGGTTCCAAATATGGACTTGAGATTACAATAAAAATAAATCAGAAAATGTTAAAATTTCTACTTTTAGTGATTTTATCCTAGGTTTTTTACAATGGTTTTTAACAGCAATATCTTTGATAGCACCAGCAGCCAAGCCAGCTTCAATGGAGGCAAGGTTCAGGGCGTGGAGGCACCTGTTTATACCCAAGCCTTTGAGGCGGGTAACAAGGAAGCTGACCTGTACTTGACCCCCAACCCCTATGGCTTTGACTTGTTTGAGAGTCACTTAGTTTCTAGCTCTGCCCCTGCTCCCATATCCATCCCCGCACAAGCTACCTGTCAACCAACCAATCAGGATGGCAACCTTGATTTGGAACATTTTCCTGCCACCAGCCAACCTGCCCCCCTACAGCCAATCAGGATTCAGCTTCCCTGGCCCAGCGCCCCAAACGCAGAATCATTACTGCCAAAATTCTCCAGGAAATTGTGGCCCTGAACCTGCAGGATCTGTCCTGGGATCAGATTGCAACCCAATTGCAATTCACCCAAGCCACAATAATGCGGGATTTCAACAAACTAATTAATAAGGGGAATCTGATTGGGACAGCCAAAAAGCCCAAAAAGGCCCCTGAGTCCCAAATCACTGAGGTGTACCCATTTATGCTTGACCTCCTGCAGCAGGACCCCAAGCTTCCCTTGACCCAGGTCCAGAAGCAACTTGTGCATCATGGCATTTGGGTGTCTGAGTGCATGGTGCAGCTCTGGATGTATGGGAAGGTGGCGTCAGTCTGTGTGCTGACTAATATTGCCGGCAACTAATGAGATGGCGCTGAGGATTCCCCATATGATCCTGCCATTGAATCCACCCTAGTCAAATGCCTGACAAGTTTGTCTGATGATGTCATGTTTATCTCCTACAATAAGCTATTGATAGCTTTTGATAATTTTGGCAAGCAAGAAAGAGCCACCACTCAAAAAAGAAGGAAGAAGGTCAAGAAGGGGACTTTCATTGGTGCATTTCTGGCTGTTTCAGCCAAGGGTTCTGTCTATTATTGGAAAAACTAAGATTTCACCAATGGCTACAAGTACAGCCACATCCTTGGTGGATTACTTGACTCCTGGGATGGCTCAAATTTCAACCACTGTGTTTTCTTGAGCCACCAGATGAAGGGTAGCTCCACTGCCCTCAAGGCCATCCAGCAACGCAGGCACCAGGCCTTGGTCTACCCCGCCAGCTACACTGACATCCATCTGGGTGATGTTGTCTTCTTCAACATTGAATCCACACTACAGTAGTGCCACCCTCAGGCTTTCAACAACCTCTATCTTGGGGTCCTTGACCACAATTCTCTCTTTGGTCACCAAATGGTGGCTGACTTATTTGTGCAAATGGTTTTCCATGTGAGCATGGGCAATCAATCCTGTAAGGATAAGCGCCTCCCACCCTGTGCCACAGCCACCTACCAGCTAATCAAGCCAATGATAGACAAGGAATATGAAGAGTGGTATATGGTGGCCATCACGCAAAATCCTCCTACCCCTACCCCCGCCACCACTACCCATCATCTTCCAGCCCCACTCACCCAATCCCAGACCCCCCAGGCCAGCACTGCCTCTACGTCTTCCTTCCTGCGCTATTCTGTCTCCTAGGCATCACTCTCCCCTGCCCCAATAAACCCCTGTCACCAAACATTTTCTATTTATATTATCTTTATTTTGAATTACAATTGTTCATTTTCTCTTTATTCATAGTTGGTTTTATTCTTTATCCTTTGCTTATTTCTATAAAATCATATATTTACTATGTCATGTACCTAGATCTAGAACACAGTTATTTTTAGCTCTTTACACAGCCCCTTATGATAATATTAACAACAATTTGGTGATTGCAAAATTTGAATTAGAAAATTATAGGTTAATTGTGCTTAGGTAATTTGTGTTACTGATCTGAATTCAAAACCTTAATGATAAACTTTAGGCCAATCAGGAGCCAAGTGATAAAGTGATTTTTGTGACATAAAGGATCATTCAATAATTCTTTGGTGCATGTGCGCTAATTAATATTATTGGCTGGTTATTTTGCTTTTATGCGCCACAGCAACAATGGCGCACAATAAAAAACAACCAACTAATCATATTAATTAGCACACATGCACCAAAGGATTATTGAATGAGCCTTTATGTCATAACAATCACTTTATCACTTGGCTCCTGATTGGCTTAAAGCTTATTATTAAGGTTTTGAATTCAGATCAGCAATAACTTTACCTAAACACAATTAACCTATAATTTTCTAATTTAAATTTAGTTGATCACTAAATTATTTTTAATATTTTCACAAGGGGCTGTGCAAAGTTCTAAAAATAATATGGTAATCAAAGAAACAATGCTAACCCAAAGCAAACAACACATATTGAGATGAGCGTAAAACATAAAAAATGGTTAAAAAATGGGATATTGGAGATATGTGAAAACAAACAGGGATAGACAAAGAGGCAATATTATCAGAATAATACAGGTTTTATTGGGGTAAATCTATAAAAACAAAAGGAAATGTTGGTAAAAAATCAGTGAGAGAATTAGACAAGCTTTTGAAGGACCTTGACTCTGCAATTGCAGAGATCAAAGAAATTGACCGCAAGGTCAAAGCAAGAGTTAAGTCAACTGTCCTTGAAGGAGACAAAATTGACAAGGTGTCAGCAAAGGCCCTTATGACTAAAATATCAGACACCCCTGAGAAGACAATTGAACGCTTACTAAACATTCAGAAGATGGTGGTTGAGGGCCTCCAGTTTAAGGCGTACAATCTTTCTGTGCTGTCTGTCTGGGTTGACAACCCTGAGATGTATGCCCACCTCAAACCTGCAAAGCGCGCCAGGAAAGAGGATACTGAATTGCCTGCTCAACTTCTTGCGCCAAGAATAGCCAAGCCTACCAAAGCTGCATACAAGGAGGAAACCTGAAAAGGTAACCTAAAAAATAACATTAATAAAAAAAATTTATAAATGCTTACCTTTTTTGTTAGAAAACGTTGACGGTGAGCTCTGCCGGGTCCTGGTCCCTTTTGTCCCTCTCCACCTTCTACGCCAACTACGCCAAGCATGTGGCTAGGCAGCTATTTTTGTCCCTCCCTGTTGTGCAGGAGCTTAAAGACAGAATTCACAGGTCCTTCCCAATGACAAGGGACGTGATAGCTGGGCTGACGCATTCTGAGGGAGCATCTGAGTGGGCAGTTACTGCCTACAAGGATGCCCAACTGGTCTGCCTGGACCTGGTGGTTCTCAGTGAATTTTACTGTGTAAACTCCATTTTCTTGTTTAGGACCTCCTGGCAACGCTCCCATTCAAGAATATACCAGAAATGGGCTGGGCACATGCGGCTGCTTGCTTCTGCTTCCCAGTGGATCACACCATATCTTACCTGTTGGAGAATTTTGGGTGCGTGGTGGGTAAATTGGCTATTGCAGATGCAACAATTGTAAAGAAGACTAAGACCCTCCTGGCAGACTTTGGGCTGGCCTGGAGTGCTGAAAAGACAGGGGTCCCTCTGACAATGGATCTCATCTTTGCTAAAACAAAAAATGAGAAAAAATAAGTGCAGTGATTTAATAAATTGTGCAAGTTTACTGAAGCCTTTTCTGGGAAAAGGCTGCATCAGGTGGTTTACCTTGGGTATCTCTTCTACTTTGGAATGAGCGTCAGCGTGGAGGATCTAAACAGGGTCCTTTTTGGGATTGACAAGACCCAACTCTCCCTGAATGGGAAGAAGGTCCCTCCCCAGATACAACTTGGTTGACCATGAGATCCAGGACGCCCTGGTCCTGGCTGGGATATACAGGTTTGAAGCCCCACCTGAAAAGCTGCTGCTTCACTCCCACCTGACCCTACTGCCTTTCACCAGCAGGCAGGAGTATTTTAATAAGGGTGTATCCACCATTCACAGTGTGGCAGTGGAGGTTGTGCGCCACCTCCATTGTGGGGTGGGCACATACTGCCAAACCCATTACATACACCCTTAAAACTCTCTTTTCCAAAAAATATCTTTACACTTTAGATTATTTTTATTGTAAATAATTTTTATAATTTTTATTTTAGGAAACAAGTTTTTTGAAATAAATCCCAGAGAAGGTTTTCATAAAAGCATAATAATATATGTCAATAAAATATAATTCTACTTTGTACCTTAAACATTTAACTTTTTTAATTTGATTTTTAATTTTATTTGACAAAAGTAATATAAATATATTTGCGTAGTCCAGTATCAAGTGTTTGAATAACCTCAGATGACATAATAATAAAAATTAATTTAAAATAAATAAATTACTAACCTTCATTGATGGTCCTGCTGAATGTGATTGTGGGCTTAGAAGCTTCTAAATATAAAATGATAATTAATAAATCTTAAATAGTAAACTAGAGAATATAAAAAAAGTTGGACAAGCTAAGCCTTTAATTGATTGGCTGTTTGGCAAGGCACACAGGGATGAACAAATCAGTGTAGCCATAGAATTTGGCCACAGTCTCAGCTGGGAGGGTGTGGATCCCGGCCTGCAGCAAATCAAAGAGGTCTGTGGTCCCAGTTGGGGTTCCTTGCTTGACAAATTTCTTGAGCCATCCAAAGACTTCCTTGATGGGATTTAGGAAGGGCAAATAAGCAGGGAGGAAGAGAAGGTGCATATTTCCTGTGGCCAATTGCTGGGGGGCCACTGCAATGCTAGTGTCAATCATTGGGAATTCCTCAAGAATTTCAGCCACCTTATGGAGATCAACATTGTCCAGCACAATGACGTTGGTGAAGCCTGAGCTTGTGCACCTCAGGTGCTCCTGGACCAATTGGAGGAATGACAAGAAGATACAGCTGTTGTGAGAACCCAAAATCATTTGATACAGCTTGACCCCCTTTGGACCAAGGAGAGCCACCATTGAATAGACTGTGGCGCAGACTGCAACACGCTGAGCCATCCTGTCATTTGAGCCTTTGGGGACATACCCATACCCATTGCGCATTGACAAGGCAAATGCTGATTTGTCAATGTAATAGAATTTGACCGTTCCCTTAGCTTTGAGGGCAGTATACGCCTCTGCGTATTTTTTCTGGATGTCAATGTTGGCTGGACTATTACAATTGTGGGGGGATACCCCAAGATTTTTCTAGGAAAAGTGCATTCCATTGACCAAATAATAATAAAAAAAAATTGAGGCCTCAACCCCAAAAGCAGACTTGACTATGGTCTGTATATTTGCCAGTTCAAGATGACAATCTTGGGTTATCCACTGGAAGATTTCCCATTTGTGCTCCTTGGTGATCATGGTTGACACGTGCAAGGATTCCTCCGTGGCAAGGACTCAGCCAGTATCAATGAATTTGTTGAAGGTCTTCAAGGCGTACTTGGGATCCACCCCAACAAGAGCTGTGGCTGCCTTGTAATCACCAGATTCTTGCATTAGCTTAAGCAGGATGATGTGTTTGATATTGGGGATGTGCTTCTGGGCAGGCGTTTTTGGCAGTGGGGATTGACTTGTTGGCATTGGGCACAACACAGGGCATGGGTACCTTGGTGTAGAATGTAGCAACTTTCTTTAGCACTAACTGTACCTCATCAGTTCTGAAGAACTCAGGCTCCTTGTCCTCTTCCTGATTGCCATCACTGACGTAGGGCTTGTAGCTAGTATCAAGTACAGGCTTCACCTTCTCCAGCATGGCTGACAGGACCGACTCTTGCCAGTACACAACGTCAAACACATACAAAGTAAGTTCTACCTCCTTGTTTATAACTTTCTTGGTGAAGGTAACCTTGATGGGCTTCCAGGTCAGCTTGGGGACCTGAAGGTTGATGCTCTGAACCCTAGCAGCTTGTGCTCCTCAAACTGTCTGTGTCAGTGCAGCATCACTATTGAACTCTCCTCTCCCATCTCCTTCCTGAATAGGCATTTGTGTTGCACTAACTCTGTTCTTTGACCCGCGGGGGCAACTGCAACCACGGCGCACAACAGGTGCATTGGTATTTTGTTGTTGTGTTCCTTCCATTTTAGAATTTAATAAAATACTAAATAATTTTTACTTAAGTTACTCCCTACTTTTAATTTTTGCTTTTATCTGTATATTGATATTTATTTAATATTTTTCCCCCAATATCCCAATTATAGATTTTTTGTTTCTTAATTATGTCAAGGGTCTGGATGTACAAGCATTCTGGCTACTGCCAACTTACTTAACATCCAGCTATTGCCCAATTTGATGCCCTTCTAATATACAGTTCAACATACCAGGAATGGCAACTAAGCAATATCACATGACTGTCCAAGTATTCAGTGGCTCAAACCCATCCTGCACATGACCAACCCCTAGGTTTGATCCAACTAAATCTCTGCCATAGCCAAATCTATATAAGCCTAAAATATTATCCAATAAAAGATATTTTTCTTCTTTCCTAATTCCATATTTGAAGCTTCCCCAAAAGGCGCTCCTTATCACTGGTAGCAGCTACAGTTTTTTTACCACGCCCATGAAAGAGAAAATGACTGACCAAAACCCGCCCACCTTTGCTCATGTACTCAACCAGACCACATCCCAGGATGCCTGGAAGATGTACTTCTGTGCCCATAATATTGACAAAGATATACCTAGTGGATGCACAGTATTCAAAGGTCTGGTCATGCCCAAAGCATGTGCCAAGATAATTTGATACAGTTGCTCTCTTCAACCACAAACAAATGCACAACCACCTATCACAGATGAATTTACCAACACCAAATATATTGGTATCAACAAGTTCTTTGGTAAAAACAAAGAAATTGTCATCAACTGGCTAGACCACTCAGCTGCTAAACTCTACGCCAGCCACATCCCCCATGAGAAATGGGTCCAGAAAGCCAGCAAGCGCCTGTACAAGGCTGCAACTAACTGGTTTGCCACCTGGGTTGGCTCACAGACTGACAACCAGTTTAATAACTTGGAAGAGTTCAAAGTGGACATCATGCACAATTTCTGTGTCACCAAATCCCTCCAAGACATTGCAATACAGCTCAGCAATCTTCCTCAGAACATCACTATCACAGCTTACGCCAATGAAGTTGAGGAAGCACGCCGCAAAATCCAGAACCCAGTGCAAGCTGACAACTTACATACCAGAGCCTCAATTATCAACAGAATGGAACCCACTGTTGCTGCCCTCATCTGCCCAGAGGTTAATACCTCCATGCCCACACTCATTGCAGAAGCCAAACATGCAGAAAACCGTGCAAACATGGAATATGCTGCACACAACAGCAACCAATCCCCCAACAGCAATGGCAGAGAAAATTTTAACAACAACGAGCGCCAAAACACCAGCCATAGCAACAGAAACTCCAATTGTAACAATGGAAATGCAGCCAAAGCGCAAACCGCTCCCGTCCCAAGAAAGAGGACACTGCCAAAGTAAAAAATGCTGAAACAGCAACATGCTATGAATCTGACCCCACATTCTATGACCTCAAAGGTCTTTAAACAGAGGAACATGGAAAAGAGGAGGGGGAACAGGCTTAAGTGCCCCTGTCTCCCCCCAACTTGACAAGAAACTGTACCAAGGCATGAGCCTTGCTTCTTGCATCCCATGTGTCCCGCAATCCCCCATTTTTATGAACTTAAAAATTAAATATTGCTCACAACTTCTTGGCTATCCATGCACTTATAAACCTATACACATAAAATTTTATTTGACTCTGGTGCACAACATACTATGGTTAGCAAACCATTTGTAACCAAATACAAAATACCAGTTGTCAAATCCAACTTTAAATACACCAGAATGGCAGATAAATCAAAGGTTCTACTCAAAGGCAAAACAACTCCCTTCAGAATTGACCTCCAAGGCATACAAACGTCCATCAAAGGACTTTTCATGAACAACATTAATTATGACATTGTAGCATGCATGGACTGATTCACCCAAGTGAACCCCAGTGTATGTGGAAAAACAAAAACCATGACCATCAAATGCAACAGAGTCAATTTTAACATCCTCAAAGAACCCAACAACTTCATTCTAAGAGACACAGTATTTGTCCAGGTAATAAACCAAGACAACTCAGAACATCTAACCAAAGATAGTACCCTCTAAATAATTAGGTACATCAAATTTAATAATATAAAAACAACCAAAATCTAATGCCCAGAACTTGCAGCACTTCTAAATAAATATGCTCATGTATTCAAGGAAGAACTCACAGAGTTACCACCCAAACAAGAGGTCAAAAATGTCATCAACCTATGTAAAGCCATACCTAAAATGCGCCCCTCTACAGACTCTCTCCCATGAAGACCCAAACCCTCAAAACCCATATTGAGGATAATCTAGCAAAAGGATTCATCCATCCATCAGAATCCCCTTGGGGGCAGCAGTGTTCTTTGTAAATAAAAAGGAAGGCACTCTTTTTCTAGTAACAGACTACAGAGCACTAAATTCAAGCAAAGTAAAGAACAAATATCTCCTACCACTCATAGAGGATCTGTTTGCAAGACTCTCAGGAGCCAAATTTTTCTCCAACATTGATCTCACCTCAGGCTATAACCAGGTTGAAGTAAAGGAAAAGGACATGCCAAAAACTGTGTTCTGTACGCAATTTGGATCCTTTGAGTTTAGGGTAATGAACTTTGGGATGACCAATGCTCCTGCAACGTTTGTCACCATGATGAACCAAGCGCTAAATGGCCTCTCAAATACATTATGCTACCTTGGAAATATCATCATATTCTCAAAAACAAAAGAGGAACACCTCACGCATGTCTTCAAGACACTCAGCTGACTTGCAAAGCACAAACTTTATGCAAAACCAAGTAAGTGCTAATTTATGGAAAAGGAACTCCTGTTCTTGGTCCACATTGTCTCTGACGGTGGCATCAAAGCAAATCTAGAAAAAACAAAACCATAAATAACATACAACACCCCACCTCTGTTAAACAAGTTAGATGCTTTCTCAGAATGGTAACTTACCTAAGGAAATACATCAAAGACTGCAGAAAACTCACCACATCAATCAATGACTTAACCAAGGGTAATGCCAAAAAGAAATTCATCTGGACACCAGAATGTGACAAGAATTTCCAACTATTAAAACAAGCTTTGATTGAAGCACCAATCTTGCAATACCTTAATAATAACAGGTGCTACAAGCTTGAGTTGGATGCCAGTGATACCACCATTTTATTGCAGTCCTACGCATCTGCCAGCCAGGGCAGCAAGACTTCCTGCCAGTATGCTAAAAATTCAGAAAACTAACCAACACTGAGCAGAGATACCCAATACACAGCAAGGGATTGCTAGAAATATATCATGTATGCAAGAAATGAAGATGTTACTTAAAAATACATTTAAATGTTTTAGTACTAACCGACCATAAATCCTTAATATATACCAAAACTCAGAACGCACTTGCACAACAACAAGCCAAATGGATGTCCCTGCTAGAGAAGCTCAATTTGGACATCCAATACAAAAAGAGGCAGAGCTGATCACAGCTGATGCTCTCTCTCTAGGCTATGTCAGCCAAGATAGGATCATCCTGACCACCTGGGCCCTGACTGGCCCAACCTATACATTACTGAGTATAAAACCAAAGGGAAAGACCCTTCAATACACCAACTGACCCACAATACATTAGTAAGGAACAAAAAGTATTTCCATGTATCAAATGGCATTGTATACCAAATCCTTAATGACAAACATGTTCTCTACATCCCACTTGCACAAAGAGTGACACCATATTAAGACATCACCGCCTACTAGGACATACAAAGGCTAACAACCTATAACTCACGCTAAAAGAGATAGTATGGTGGCCCAATCTCAAACAAGATATAATTGATGTTCTGAAAAAGTGCATAGTGTGCAAGAAATACACCAGCATAAAGGCTCCCCAGCCAATGGCCAACCCAGTACCTGACCCTGAACCATTCAAGGTTTTGGGGCTAGTTTTAGTGGACCCCTTCCCAGAAACAAAGACAAACCAATGTTTCTTAATTATAGCCATCAACTTTGCCACATGCTGGCCCATATGCTGGGAAACAAAGGATCACAAAGCAGAAATCATAAACCAATTCATTAACAAAGCAATCATAGCCAACTACAGCACCCCAGACTACATCATAACTGATGGAGCAACCGAGTTATCAGGTCACATAGTAAACAACAATCTAAAATCCAAAAACATTAAGCATTCCATAACCTTGCCCTACAGGCCACAGGCCAATAGCAGAGTTGAACACCTAAACAGCAGCCTTATCAGGACCCTAGAGAAAATAATGGATAGCAAAGAAAAGACACATGGCCACTATACGTGAAACATGCATTACTAGTATCCCAGATCTGCACCAATCAAGGGGCAGGCTATTCACTATTTGAACTAACATACGTAAAGATCCCCCCGGGAAACCCCCCACAGTAGAACAAGTACCAAATCTACAACACATATGCCTCAAAGCTAAAATAGCAGAAATAAAAAGGCTCAAAACACAAAAGGTAACCTCCACAGAGGAACCACTTCCCATCAACTCCCCCCATCTGGGTTCTAGCTGGCAACAGAAAGAAACTAGACTCAGTACACAGGGGATCAGGAAGAATCATCAAATACATAACAGATCAAAACACCTATCTAGTAAAATTCCAAGGTGCCAAAACCCCAATTGTCAAAAAATACCACAGCACCTGTCTCTGCCTTAGCAAAGGAGAACACTCAACAAAACTGGTACCAACTAATAAACAACTCCAGGAACATCAGGTGGTAGCCGTTAAGACAAAGCCCCCTCCTGATGTACCAGAGTAACCCCTTAAGGGGGGTGTCAAGGGTCTGGATGTACAAACATTCTGGCTACCACCAACTTACTTAATATCTAACCATTTCCCAATGTGGTGCCCTTCCAATATACAGTTCAACATACCAGGAATGGCAACCAAGCAATATCACATGACTGTCCAAGTATCCAGTGGCTCAAACCCATCCTGCACATGACTAACCCCTAGGTTTAATCCAACTAAATCTCAGCCACAGCCAAATCTATATAAGCCTAAAATATTATCCAATAAAAGATACTTCTCTTCTTTCCTAATTCCATATTTGAAGCTTCCCCAAAAGGCGCTCCTTATCAATTAGTTGTTTTTGGTTTTACAACACCCATTTTAGAGTACTCAAAAAAAATCCACCCATTTTCCCAGATTTTACTGCCAAATTCAAACACCCAACACATTATTTTTAAAAAAATTGTTTCAGATTGTGTGCCCTATTTTAGATACCTTGATATCATTCTTGATTACAATTCATTGCACACAACATTTGAGTGATTTTGTTTACATAGTGAGTTGTTATTGTGTTTTGTTTTTGGATTGAGTTTTGACACACTGTGTCAGGAATGACAATTTGGATGCTCCTAAATCTCAAAATACAGAAACAGAGTTGAACCCTGGACAAAATCCTTTGCAGACTGCCAGACCCATGGGCTAGTAACCCAATAACCCACTACTTATTGATAAAGTTGTTACCAGTCTGCCAGGACCCAAACCCTTAGCTGTCCTGCAGGATTCTGAAAGCAAACTGCCAGTGCAAGATGCCAAGAATTTTCCCAAGGTGCCAACGCCTGACACCAGTGGTTTTCTTGGTAAAATGCACAAGTTTCTCAATGAGAGTTATTCCAAACTCCCCCAAAGTCCCGGGGGAGGCACTGAACCTGAAGAGGCACCCAATACCTGAATTGACAAACAGAAGGATTTGAAGTCTTCTCATCCCAAAGCAGCCAGTGCCAAGCACCACACTGCCATCTGAGACCCCCAATGCCAACCTGCCCAAGCCCAGAAAATCCAAACAGGAAGTGAATCCTGACAGTGTGGTATAAATACTTTCCAGGCTGAGATCAACCCCCATTGTCATTTTTAAATAAAGGTTATGAGATTTTGGCTTCCCCAATTATTGCCGTATTTTATTCTTGTCATCTGCCAGTTAACTCAAAAATCATCTGACCCCCCTGCCAGGTGCTTCCTTTGGTCCTTTCCATTTCACAGAGCACCCCTTAAAGCCTGAGTACAAGGACTACACTGCCAACAACATACTATCCCAGGATCTCTTGGCCAGAACTACAGAGTTAACCAGATACAACCAAGAAGGTGTAAGGGATTCTATCCCTTTCACAAAATCAACTGCAAATCCTGAACAAATGGACATAATCAAAAACAAAATTAAGAGTGATAGCTGTTATTTTAATCAAATCAGTTCAAAACTGGGTTCAAAAACAATTATTAAATACACTAAGACAGATGAAACCAAAAATACATCCAAGAGCAAAAGCAAAAGCTCAAATCCAAGAATTAATATAAATTCTACACCAATATCAAAAATCCAAGCAATAGATGAAGAATACAACAATGACAGCAAAAGTGCATTTAACCATGGCTCCAAACACTCCCCACTAGCCAATCAGACCAAAAACAAATGCATAAACCAATGCAAACAATATCCAGGGGAACCCAGAAGCCAATCAGTGAATGCATATCAACCAAGCCTAGGAAATACCAGTCATCTAAGTTCAAAAAACCATCAGAAACATAGTGCAGAAGAATACTGCAATGCAATAAGTCCAATTACTTTTTCTTCCTGCCCTGCAGGATGCAGCCTGCTGCAGGCCTGCAAAGCGATACTTTCTACCCAACATTTGCAGGATTGTCTGGTAAACTCTATGATCCTTTCCCCAATTAACTTAGTATTTAAACTAATTACTTTCCCTTGAGCTAATTTCTCCAAAAATTCCTATTATTCCTATCAGCTAATAAATCTATATTTTCAACTTCTAAACACATGATTAGTAGATTCTACAGGCTCCCCCCTTCAACAACATGAATTTCATCCTCCTTGTATGGACTCTTTGTGTGTTAATCAGCTATGGGCAAGCCAATGTGAACTTTGAGAACCTCAAACCAACTCCAACTGACAAATCAGAAGACTCAATTTGGTTTTGTTTTGGACCACAACAACGCCATGCCCCCTACGTAGAAACAGCACAATTCTCACCTATTACCCACCCCAAGGCCCCCTGGTTGGTTTTGGGGTACACCAGCGTTTCTTATCTCCTCAACCACTTCACTCCCTTCCTGGGAAGATTCCGCCTATTTGGTCACCCTCTACACATGTTAATGATAGGGATTCCAGTAAGGTCCACTCTAGTCAAATTCAACTTGGGAGCTCTCCTTCATTTGATTGGAGAGAGACTTCCCAATTAGTGGATCCCTGACAGAAGGCCCTTGGTATGTTACCAAACCCTGCCTGTTCAGAGATAAATATAACTTCCTTGCTGCCTATCAAATGGATATAGAGCCACCTGTCAATCCCAAACCAATGCCTGCCTCTGCCGCCGAGCTCCCACTGGACCATACCAACAAGCTTTTTAGAATTTTATATGTTACTCTCACAGGAGTAATAAATACTATTGTCCCTGCTTCCAGTATGTGGTCATGGGTGGGCAAGTCAATGTCCTACCTCATTAAGTTAGCCCCAATCCTTTGGTGGGCCCTGTCCACCCACTCTGCAACCCGCCAGTTCCTAAACGCCAGCAAGCCGGCCAATCAGGGTTGGTTCCCTGACATTATGACAATCTATTTTAAACCTGGTACCCTGAGCCCCAAGATATTGATTATTATTGGGGCATATTGCATGTTTTTTGTAATGATAATCACTTATTACACATTTATGATGACCAAGAACCTAATTTCTTCTGTGTGGAAGAATGTGAATGTGAACCCAAACAACCCCAAGAAATCTGAACCTGCCGCCAAAACCGCCAAAGGACCCCCCTTTCAGGTTCAGAATGTGATAGTCAACCAATCTCTCACCAAAGTGGAGATGCCCCAGATGGGAAAACTCACTCTCAAAGAGGCCTGCTGTGCCATGCCTGTGCTCCAACTACATTTTCAAGCCAATGCCCCGTCCTATTCCAGTGACACTGAAAAGGTGCTTGGAGTGGCAACAGCACCCATGTTAACATTAAAAAATTTTATAGTGGCCATGTCAACTCTTTTAATGTCAACACTATAGTAAAGTGACGACCTGGTTTTACTTAATGTCGTTTCCTGGATGTTGACACTTTTTTAATTAACAAAAAACTTTACCCTGAACATTTAAAATATAAAAAATTATTTCAAAATACTTTATTATACTAAAATAGTCACAAAGAGTTCAAAACTGCAATAAAAAAAAATACTATAAGTAATAAGAATAAGGAGATATAAGCAACTATTTTTTATTTTACTATGTAAATTACACTCTTTATTATAAAATTATTTTTTATTCCCATAAAAATTAAAATTCCAATGAACCAAAAATAAAGATATTTTATATATCATAATAACTACAAAATATAAGAAATTTCAAATTTATATTTATTATACTTAATATAAGTATAACTGAAAATATCTCATAGCTTAAAGATAAATTAACAAAATATAAGATATTTCTTACTAAACCACATTAAAACTGTATCTGAAACTTACCATTTATACCTAAAAAGATTAGTACACTATAAATAAATTAAAAAATTAATAGTTTAAAAGTAAAACATATACAGGCAAAGCAAGGTTTATTAAGCTAATTAAAGCCATAGCAAGAGCAGTGGCAACATCCTCAAGGTACTTCTTAATCTCCGCCACATTATACTTTTTCTTTACCACCTTCTGCACGTCCTCCTGATAGTCCTGCTCCTTGAACTTTTGCTTCTTGGGAGCCACCTGGTTGGCCAGGTTGCAGAACTTGGAGACAGTCTGGGCCTGCTCCTCCTGTAGCTTAGAGAAGAACTTTTTATATTTGGGGTTGGACCCAAACTTCACTTTTAGGTGCTTATGCCAAACCTCAAGGCTAGAGATGGTCTTCATCTCCCCCTTGAGGCAGGCGCCTTGACAGTTCCAAGGGGCAGTGGCCCCGCTCTTACCTCTCTGGGCAGTCATCTTCTTTCCCACCCATTGTTGCTCAAAGTAATCCAGGTAGCCTTTGAAGATGGTGGAGTGCTTCTTCACGCAAGCATCCTCCAGGAGGGCCTCAAATCCAAGCCCAGTATGCTCCAGGCGCACAAAAGCCAAGGCAGCAAACTGAGTCAGGGCAAAGCGGCACTTCCCCTTACCATTATTAAGATACTTGTCAAAAAGGTCCTTCTCATTCTTGAGATTCTTGACAAGGGCCTGCCTAAAATGGAAGAAGCAGCCCTGGACTTCTCCATTGAAGGTGGCCTAGAAGGCTCTGAACTGAGCTTGCTCAAAGTTCATTATGATAACCTTCAGCCCAAGTAAGTGTGCATGAGCTAGCTGCTCAGCGGCTATGGTGGACTCATCCTTATCAGTGGAGGAGGGATTTTCCCTTGTGGCGTGAGTGGGAGGGGGGAGCTGGTTGGTGGGAAGGAAGCTCAAAGCATCCTGGACAATCTTGAATGCTCTGGTGTATACTTCAGTATTGGCACCAGGAAGGAGAAAAAAGACAAGGGGGATAACCTGGTCATTAAACTGCCCATGAAGGACCCAAAGCTGCTTGAATAGGGAGGGGCAAGTAGCAAATGTGCCGTCATACAGCCAGGTGGTAGCAGTGTTCAGCTGCTCCAGGTTTTGGGTTGTGGCGTAGGCTACAATCCTATCCTCCACTTCCTGCCCATTGTCATGGAGCAGGAACATCTCATCATCCTCTGTCTTCTTGAGGGCATCTTTGAGGATAAGGTCCTTGATGTTGGTGGCACTCTTGGCCATGGGGTTTGAGGCTTGACACCTATCACTTACAAACTTGACCAACTGATTGTGGGTTGGCACCCTCTTCAAGTTAGTTGGGGAGAGGTACTTGCAAGCAAGCACGGCCAGCTGGGTGGCAGAAAGATCTTTGGAGGTGGACATCACCTGTACCAGATACCACTTGAGAAGGCAGGCTATGGTGGTGTTGGGCATGATGCAGGTATGCTTGCCCTTGATGGTTTGGACCAAGTCCCAGAGCTCAGTGTTGAGCTGCACTGGGCAGGAGCAGTCCTCACAGGTGTAATGGCAGCTCTTGAAGCCCTGGTTGGCATTATTGTAGCTGAAGATATACCCATTGGCCACCATGGCCGGCCCACCCTTTACACTCATGATTGGGAAGTATTTGGGCAAGGAAGAGGGAACCTTGAATTTGCCGTCAATGTTGCAGATTTTGTGGGCCAATAGAGGGTCCCAGGGGCCAACAGGAGCATGGCAGAAGCCAGGGAAGTAATTGGGGCAGGGCTTTGAATCATCCCCAGATGAGCTTGAAGGGGGGAGTTTGGTGGGGGTGGGGAAGCAGAAGGGGGCTTATTGTGGCACTCCTCATGTGCAGGAGACTTATCTTTGGGTGGGGACTTTTGGGCTGAGCGCTTCTTCTTGGTTGGCTCCTTGTCAGAAGCTGAGTTGTAAAAACTGTGGTCCATAAGAGAGCCACCAGATTCCTCTCCCCCAGTGAAGTTAGTAGGGCTCTTCTCAGGAGAGGGCTCAGGGTAGGGCTTTAGGGATGGTTTGGGGTGGCCTTCTTTGATGAGACAGGCTTCTTTTTGGTGGGTTTGGTTGGCTCTGAAGGACGCTTGGTTCCTTTGGGCTGTTTATAGTGTTTTTATCCTAAAATAATAAGTAAAATGGTTTAAAATAAAGCAATGTATGTAAAAAAACAAACAAAACAACTTAAAAAGCATAATTTATAAAAATTAATTCTTAGATGGTTTTTATTGGCCTGTAAAAGTTAAAAATACTTGTATAGTTTTTATTTTATTTAAGTTATAAATAACAAGTTAAAAGTTAAGAGAAATATGCAAAATTATTATATTTAGATATAGATTTTATTTGAAAAATTAGAAAATATGAAAGAGCAAATTCAAAAATACAACATATCAAAAAATGAGACGTTTTTATTATGTAAAACACAAAGTTTTATATGTGAGAACTGAAAAGCGTCAACATTATGAGTGACAATTAGTAAAAAAAGCTGAATTCTCACTGTTGATTACAAAAATTGTATATATTATTTTTGACAACATTGTCACTATCAACATTTTTTTAAAAATGTACTATGTTTTTTCATAGTACGCTTAATTAAATTTATGCAGGCTAGCAAAAATTAACTGTTTTCTGTGTGTTTTTGTTCACATATAAAAATTAAAAAAAAACATATGAAAATAAGTTAAAAAAGTATCAAGGTTCTTTATTTATTAAAAATTATATTTGGGTAGTGGTAATATGATATTTTATCATTGCATATATAAGAAGTTGTTACTAAGTTGTTGGTAGATAATGAAAAGGGTAAAGTGTCAATAACGTCACTTACAACATTCTATATATGAGGTGACATATTAATCTAGGCTTAATTGTGCCACTCCAATTTGCTTAACTCTACCCCAGGGGATGATCACAAGCAAATAAACAACATTTACAAGTGTCAACATTATTTTTAATAATAAATTCTATAGTAACTTACATAGTAACTCACGCTTAAATTATTGAATTGCTGTTAGTCACCAATCCACTTAATAAATTAAAGCTGTAATAAGTACCACATATATTTATAACATGAACATTTCAAAAATCAAATGTATGTGCACTGTCTTTTTCAATATAATAATTCAATAAAAAAAATATTTTTAAATGTGCACTTAATTTCTTTGTTGTAGATGTGTCAGTTTTGTTATTAAAAATAAGTTATGCTTAAAAAGTGTTGACATTGACACTTTTACGTCGTGAAAATAAATAAAAAATAAACTAATTTTTATTAGTAAACATAAAGGAAAAATCTGGTTAAATCAAGTTTTTTATTAAGCTTAATATTAAATTGTATTGAGATGGCCACAATTTTGTCATGTTTTCTGGGTTTTCACCCCTGAACACTTTAAAAAAAAAGAATTAAGCTAGCGCAACTAGCAAAAAACATAGGAGATTTAGAGTTTTGAGTCAGAAGTGGCTATGTCAACAAAGTGTCAACATGGGCGCTGTTGCCCTTGGAGTAGCTGCCATGCTATCAGGAGACACCCTTGATTTGTTTGGCAAAGCCACCGCCAAAGACTTGGAATTCTGCCTAGATTATGCCAAGTTTGAAGCCAAGTTGATGACCACAGGGGAAGACTGCAACACCAGATACTACTCCCTGAACTCCTTGTTGGAAATCTGGCAGGGCACCTGTCTCATCCAAGCGTACATTGACAAATTCCTCAAACTAAAGATCTGCACCCAACTGTAAGACAAACTGGCAGCCATTATCTTCCAAAAGGGAGTCAACCTAGCAATGAAGGACCTGTTGAAGTATAACCTGCCCACCCACAGCCTAGAAAATCTAGTTCCCCTGTGCAAGGGCCTTAGCATGAACCAAGAGAATGCTGGCCCCTCCCAGACCCGCCAAAACCAAGCACCAACCCCCAACAGAACGGGAATGACACTTGAAGAGCTCCAGCAACACTATCACAAAGAACTCTGTTTCCACTGAAATGAGGCAGGCCACTTTACCAGAACCTGCCCTAAGAAGAACACTGCCCCAATCTCACTGGCGTAAATAAACACTTCTTCCCAGTCTTAAAAATTTATCCAAGTGACCATAGAACTATTGGGAAACAAGCACCAGATCAAAGCTTTTATTGATACAGGAGCTGATGAAAGCTTTATTGACGCCGGCCTGGGAAGGGAACTAGGCTTGACAGCTTCAGAGCCTAGCCTACAAGTAGTCATGGGAAACAGCTCTCTGGACACTGGCTATGAGTTTGAACAAGAACTGCAGTTGAAAATTGAACATGTGTACCCGTTGTCCCTGATCCTCTTGCCAGGACTACCCCACCCCCTTATACTGGGCAACTCCTGGTCTGACAGACATAGCCTGATCCTGAGCTATTGCAAACAAACTTCCACATTGGGCCAACCTGAATCTTGTGACACCGTCCCCTTTTGTATGAGCCATGGCCAAACCCCTACCAACAAACTCTTAACCATAAAGATAGAACCTAGTGTTGGGATACTATCTACTCCCCTACAGAAATGGGACCATGTGTTTAGTGAAGAAGAAGCCACAAAACTACCCAGAAATTCAAATCTACAATCACACTATAGACCTGTTACCAGGGACCCAGCTACATCACAGCCCCATCTACAGCTGTAACCACCGCAAACAAGTAGCCTTGAAAGCATACCTGGAGGATATGACAAAAAAGGGTTTCATCTGAGTGTCAAAAGCCCCCTGCTTGTCACCCATGCTGTTTGTAGGGGGAAAAGATGGTGGGATGTGTCCATGTGTAAACTACCAGAAGCTGAATGAAATTACAGTGAAGAACTGCTATCTCATCCCCAATGCTGACAACCTCTGTGATGTACTGACTGGAGCCCAGGTGTACTAAAAAATTGACCTTAGAGATGTGTTCAATCAAATCCAAATCAAGGACAGAGACAAATAAAAAACAGCCTTCAAACCCTAATATGGTTTGTACAAGTACCTAGTAATGCCATTTGGCCTGTGCAACGCCCCAAGCACTTTCCAAAGGATGATTAATACTGTCCTAGGGGAATACCTTGACCAATTTTGTGTTGCATACTTGGACAACATCCTCATCTACAGCAAGACACACAAAGAGCACCTCCAACACCTGGACCTAATACTGAAAAAACTCTCCCAAGCCAATCTACAAGCCAAACTTAAGAAATCTGAATTCTTTCAGACTGAGGTCAAATTCCTGGGATGTGTGATGAAGACTGGAAGTTTTGCTATGGCACAGGACAAAGTAAAAGCAATAATAGCTTGGCTGGTACCCAAATGCAGCAAGGATGTGAGAAGCTTTTTGGGCCTGGCAAATTATTGCAGGGATTTCATCCAAAAAATTTCTCAAGTTACTCTGCCCCTGACCCGCCTTTGATCTAACAAGGTCACCTTTTCTTGGACTGACAAGTGCACATCAGCATTTGAGGCCCTAAAACTTGTATTCACCTCTGCACCCGTCCTGGCAATGCCTGACCCATCCAAGCCATTTGTACTGGAAACTAACACATCCAACTTTGCGGTGGGCAGGGTCCTTCTTCAGGAAGGAGGGGATAGTATGCTACATCCTGTAGCATATTACTCCAAGAAGATTCTGCCTGCCAAGGTAAACTACTCAATCTACGGCAAGGAGATGCTAGCAATAATGAAGACCTTGAAACATTGGTGCCAGTACCTATGTGATGCTGAATTCCCAGTAAAAGTCCTAACTGACCACAAGAACTTGGTTTACTTCTTTAAACCCAGACAGTTGAACCAGAGACAAGCCAGATGGGTTCTTGAACTGGCCAACCACACCCTGAAAATTAACTACAAACCCAGAAAAGTCAACATAGTACCTGACACACTGAGCAGAAGAGCAGATATGATTCCCACCACAGCTGTGACCAAGGACCACAACACCTATGTACTCCTCAACCCTGCCAGCCTAGGTATCCAACTGATGTACATAAAGATCATGGCCCACAAGCCTGACATAATTGAGGTGCAGGAATTAGAAAGTATTCAGCAGAACTCATTGCCAACTTGACCTCAGACCCATATAGCTGCCACTACAATAAGGTATTCTCATTGAAAGTAACCACCCTGCTATTACACAACCAGATCTATGTACCAGAAGGTGAAACAAGGACCAAAGTACTCATAGACTATCACAACTCAGAGATGGCCAGCCACCCTGGCAGACTTGAGACAATCCAAGGAATCAAGAAGAATTATGCTTGGCCCCAACTGGACAAAGACGTGGCTGCCTACATCAAAGGCTGTGAGACATGTAGAAGGACCAAACCCCGTAGATCCAAACCTGAAGGCTTGCTAAGACCACTAGACATACCAGCAGGACCCTGGTAGTCTGTTTCAATGGATTATATTGTGGAACTTCCCCCTTCTAATTTTTTCAATGCAATCCTAGTCATGGTAGATAGATTCACTAAAATTTCTATTTTGTCCCTACCACCACCCACTGCACTGCTGCAGAGATAGCTAGACATTTCCACAACCACATCCTAACTCAACAAAGTACTCTGGCAGAAATTATAACTGATAGAGGACCACAATTCACCTCTAACTACTTTACTCAGGTGATGAAGGACTTGGGGGTAAAGCGCTGTGTATCAACCTCTTACCACCCACAGACTGACAGCCAGACTGAACAAGTGAACCAAATACTTGAACAATACCTACAATGCTACGCCAATGCCAACCAAGATAACTGGGCTGAGATGCTACCCATGGTATAGTACACATACAACAGCAAATACCATGCATCTACTGGAATATCCCCTTTCAAAGCCAACTACGGGTTTGACCCCACATGGAACCCTAGCATTGGAAACAAGGAAACTAACCTGTCTGGACGCGCCTGGATTGAACAGATCCACAACACACAATGTCAGGAATGCCTTTGCTACCTTTCCTGACAACAATAAGGAAATCTTGATAGATCCAGGGTCTGAAAATTCTTCTCCTAATTTGGACTTTTCCCCAGGTCCTAGAAATGGTTTGTTAGTATGTAATATCAGTTCTAAATTACCTTTGAATGGCCTTGGATCAAGCCTGGAGGCCATTTCCTTGGCCAACACGGGGATCAAACCTGGGCCCTCTTGCTTACTGTTTGATCACCCAAACAATGTTAGTATTTTGAATTCAAACTCACCTTTGCCAATACGCAAAATGGCTTCCTGAAGCCAATCAGAGGTTGCAAGGGGGTCAGGAGCTTTTGAATTTGCTTTTGCTTCAAACTCTGATAATGTTATAGAAAAACTAAGCTCTGTACTTGATGTTAAATCATCTAGCAGTTGTTTATCTTCTTCTGGGATCCAATTTCAAACACCAGTAGCCCCCCAATCTGTTGTTTCTCCAACAGCTGGGGTAAAATAACACCTAGTTGTTTGAGAAGTTACAGCATGGGCCATTGGTTCTATTTTTTAAATAATCTTTTTTTAAATTCAAGCCAAAGTTCCCCCTACCAAGTTTCCTTCCCCAATTTCCCCAATATTTCTCCACTTCCCCTTGAAACTACAATTTAAATAGCTCTTAAAAGCCTATAAAAAGGCTCCATCTTTCAGGGTGTTTGATTGTTCAGTTAATAAAGTCAATTTCCTTACCTAGTTGATTTATTTTTGCCTGCTCTCCAGTCTTGAAATCCAACACCATGATGCTACCCAAGTCTTCCCAATGGGGACCATTTGGGTATAAATGGTTGGTTTGGTTGCTCCTTGTCCAGTCCTTTACTGCAAGCATATCTTTTGGAACCAGAGCAGATTCTGGTTCATCTCCTCCTAATTACCTTGACAAACCATGGCGCCAAGTGGTACCAGGCGCATGGTACACTGCCACTCCATTATCACAGAATCCCCCCATTACAGAGGAACCACAGGTCATGGGGGCCAGTCCGCCTGCTCCTTCCTTATTTCATCCCTTGGCTTCTGTTTTCCTTCTCAGTTATCTTGGAGCTTACTTCATTTTGGGAAGGTTCAATTTCCTTTTGGGTCAATACCATCTGATTGGAGAATTGTTCCATATGGGGATGGTCTCTGTTCCAATTGGTTCTCTAATCACAGGGTTGAATCCATCTGTGGCCATACACCTTTTGGGTGGTATGTTTCCAAGCAGATGGGTTCCTGACACCCAAACTATATGCCTAGCAAATCTGAACCAAGCATTACAGACATACAAGGCCTTTGCTGATCAAAAACAGCCCCCTGGTAAACCCCTCCAAGTTGAAGACAAGGTCTATTTGGACTCCCAGAATGTGCCCCTGCATGTGCTTTGCAGAAAATTAGCTCACAGAAGAAGCAGGCCACACAAGATCACCAAGCTCTTTGGAGAAGTTGCCTTCAAGTTAGACTTACCCCCCCACGTGGAAGATCCATAATGTGTTCCACTGTACCTTGCTGTTCAAAAAAGACGTAAACTCCCTTCCCCACCAGAAGATCAAGTCTAGCCCCCCACCAATCCAGAAGGACCACTCAAATTAGTACAGAGTTGAGTATATCCATGGCAACCAGGTCCACTACAAGACCCCCCAGTACTATGTCAAGTGATTAGGCTACCCCCCCCCCCAGAAGAAAGCACCTGAAAACCCTTGAGTAACCTAACCAATGCCAAACAGGCCATCCAACAATACCTTGGGAAGAAGGCCCTGAAAGAGGGACTTTTGGGGGAAGAAGGGGATGATGTCAGGAATGACAATTTGGATGCTCCTAAATCTCAAAACATGGAACCAGAGTCAAACCCTGGAAAAACTTTTGTGGACCGCCAGACTCATGGGCTGGGAACCCAATAACCTGCTACTGATTGATAAAGTTGTTACCAGTCTGCCAGGACCTAAACCCTTAGCTGTCCTGCAGGATTCTGCAAGAAAACTTCATGTACAAGATGCCAAGAATTTCCCCAAGGTGCCAACGCCTGACACTGGTGGTTTGCTTGGTAAAATGCACAAGTTTCTCACTGAGAGTTATTCCAAACTCCCCCAAAGTCCCAGGGGAGGCACTAACCTGAAGAGGCACCCAATACCTGAATTGACAAACAGAATGATTTGAAGTCTTCTCATCCCAAAGCAGCCAGTGGCAAACTGCCAGTGCCAAGCCCTACACTGCCATCTGAGACCCCCAATGCCAACCCACCTGAGCCCAGAAACCCCGACCAGGAAGTGAAGCCTGGCAGTGTGGTATAAATACCTGCCAGGCTGAGATCAACCCCCATTGTCATTTTTAAATAAAGGTTATGAGATATTGGCTTTCCCAATCATTGCTGTATTTTATTCTTGTCATCTGCCAGTTAACTCAAAAATCATCTGACCCCCCTGTCAGCCTGCCAGCTACTTACCGCCCGCCAGGTGCTCCCTTTGGTCCTGTCCATTTCACAGAGTACCCCTTAAAGCCTGAGTACAAGGACTACAACATACTAGCCCAGGATCTCTTGACCAGAACTACAGAGTAAACCAGATACAACTGAAAAGGCCCTTGGTACGTTACCAAACCCCGCCTGTTCAGAGATAAATACAACTTCCTTCCTGCCTACCAAATGGACATGGAGCCACCTGTCACCCCCAAACCAATGCCTGCCTCTGCCATTGAGCTCCCACTGGACCATGCCAACAAGCTTTTTGGAATTGTATATATTACTCTCACAGGAGTAATAGATACTGTTGTCCCTGCTGCTGTTCCGTGGTTGTGGGTGGGCAAGTCAATGTCCTACCTCATTAAGTTAGCACCAATCCTTTGGTGAGCCCTGCCCACCCAGTCTGCAACCTGCCAGCTCCCAAACGCCAGCAAGCCGGCCAATCAGGGTTGGTTCCCTGATACACCGCACTTGGGTGTATTTTGTCACCAATTAACATAGTAAACATATGGGTCATTATTTTAGGGATTAGCTGTTTTCTAATACACATGCTGCCCAAGTCGCAGCATAATACAGTTCAATTTTGAAAAAATCAAATTACAAATGTTTATATTTAAAACAGTAATAACTCAACAAAAATTTAATATTTTTCCACACTGTAACTATCAAAATGAAGCTAAGAATCTTATCTTTTTATTGGTGTTAAAATATTAATATGTATACTATATTAAATATTGAAGCAAAAGCAATTTAAAAGAGCATATGCCATATTTTATTATATTATTTTGATAATGAAATAAAATAGATTGCTTAAAGCTTAAAAAAAATTCATTATTTATATTTACTTATTATTTAACTAAATTAAATTTAAGATCAAGAGCATTATTTTTGCATTTTATTTTATTTAAAAAGCTTAATTTTTTAAGATTTTATGGTAGTTTGAAGTTAGGACGTTAATTTATTTGCTGTTTAGATGAATTTTGAGGTTCAAGTGAGCTGCAAACCTCAAATTAAGCATCTTTTAAATATAATTCTTTAATATTTTATCACTTTAAAAATATGCAGAAGAGCTGTAATTAAGTTAATACATCATTTTAATTTATTCACAGTGATTACAAAGAGGATATGATGTAACAATGATGCTTAGCTGCTCCACATACATCACTTGTGCATGAAAACTGGGTATTTCATTTATTTTAGGAATATAAATTTAAGTTGAAATTTTAATAAAAGCTATCACATTATTTCTTTCAGAATGGTGTCATAAGGCTTGGTATATAAGAGATAAAGCACCACCTAAGGTCTACTTCAAACTATCTTTACAAAAAGATATAATCCCTCCAACCGGTACTCTTTTGCAAGGCATCTCTACAAAGCATCTCTTTATCATCAATCATAAATTCAATATTATGGAATCTGTTAACTTCACCTCTGCCATGCAGCCATTTTCTTCATTAGGAGCATCAACAAAAAGAGAAAGAATTACTATGCTAAAGAAAGCATTCCTCTTTGTTTCTGGAGGCAATCTTAATTACTTCATCAATCACTTCCTCACTCAAACTGAGTTTGGAAAAACAGAGTTCATTCCTTTGATTCAAAATCAGAAACTAAATGGGATAATTGATGGCTTAAAGGATCTTCTGAAATCTGCTCCCCAAAAACATCTCCCAGCCATGAGATCTCAGGTTACTTCCAGTTACTCTTTAAAAGAGCTTACTGATATGGGATTTAATATAACCAAAAGTGAGTTTGAATACTCAAGAAAAATAAATAAAAATAAGAATGTAAGCTTAAATAAAAAAGCCAAAAAAATAAAAAACTATTCAGTAAAAAAAGAAATAATCAAAAAATAATTAAAAATCTACTGGAAAATTCTTTTGAAACAAGCCAGTTTACAAAAAAAGCACCAGAAAAAATTTATAAAGACATTGAAAAAGAAATGAATGAATATTCAACTGAAATAAAATATTCTCTATTAAAAACAAAAAAGAAATATATGAAAATATGAAATATAAAATAAAATTTCAATATCACTTTCAACTTATTATAATTAATACCAAAAAATATAATCAAGAGTAAAAAAACTGACATGTGTAATATTTGTAACTTAAAATCATCCTTAGAAAAAAGAAAAGAAGAATGTGAAAGTAAAAACTTATTATTGTCATAATCTATAAACAGTGACTTAAAAGCTATTAATCAGCACCAAGTCTTTTATGCTCATCAAAATAGGGAATATAAGAAATATATCAATGAATTAGATAATGAATCATGTATTATAGTTATAGATTTTAAGGAGAATTTAAAAGTTGGTGGTGGTCTAATTGAAACCAATAACTGTTTTTATTCCAAAAGACCTATTTCTTTATTGGGGTTTGCATTGTTATTTAAAGAAAACAATAAAGTTAAATATGAATGCCATGATTTTTTATCTCAAATATTGTCTCATTATTCTTTGTTTTCAGGTGAATGTCTAATAAGTCATCTTAAATCAGATAAGCTTAAAAAAATAAAGAATATCAAAGTATGGACTGAAAAATGGAAACCATTTAAGATCCTATGAATTCTTATATTATCTATTTAAAGAGGCACCACAATACATTAAAGGGTCTATTAAATGCAATAGATTTGTAGAATGTCATAGAAAAAGCATTGTTGATGGTCACTTTGGTGTAATATCAAAAAAAATAAAAGAGAAATAAAATCAGCTACATATTAAGAATATAAATGATACTAAAAATATTTTTGAGCAAGAAGAAAAAAGAAAAGAATTATATAAATCAGCGCTATCAGGCTCAAATATTTCTCAAAAGTCATTATTTTATATTTATGAGAGAAAAGTTAGGTCTATAAGGAAAGAGCTCAAAGTTAGAAATCTGTGCATTAATCTTTCATATTTTATGAAAGGTGAGAAGTTGTATACTTCACCTTTAACATTTGAAAGTTTCTCAGAATATTCTGAGATAACTTATCATTAGAAATCATGTGATGATACCAGAGAAACAAAAATATCAGAAGATGATAGTGGTGCATTAGGGCAAGTTCATGAAGTAGGGCAGCTTACTAGAGGGTGTATTTTAAATAGAGTTATCAGTCTTTCAAAAACAACAACCTTTTTTTTCTGAAACAAACTAAGAATATTTATGATGAGCCAAAGATAGGGTAATAGCATTTATAGCTTTGGGGCTGCTATTACTCTCCCATACAACTCATCATAAATATTTTTAGCTTGTAGTATGTAGTAGCACTTAAGACATTTCCAGCAATATTATAAGGTGCAATTTTCAATTCTAAAATTGATAAATTATTTTTTTAAAAAATATCTAAACCCAAGATCAATTAAAGATTATACATTGATTGTATTTTAACCTTTCTGAATAATTTGAATATAAATAATGTAATTAAGTTATAAAATAATCAGTCCAGCGCTTAGGCATAACAAGAAAAATAATGACCCATATGTACACCAAAAGTCAACTCACACCATTTTGTTTGTGAATAAATGTATTTTAGATTGTATTTTGAATGGTTTTGCTTTGCGTGTGAGCACTTCTTTGCTGTGTTGACCCATTTTGCCCATTAACACCAAAAATCCCTGTTAACAGAGTATATATTTTAACCTAATAGTTGTATTTTGTTTAAATCTGAGGTATTTTTGGTTGTGCCATAGCTTTTAAAACTACTGTAATATACATCCAGGTGTTGTTTGACATCTGGATTATCCTTGTGTAAGTTTGATTTGTTTTGTTGTTCAGTTGTGTATTGTTAAATTTGAATGTGTTCATGTTATTTATCCATATTTGATGTGTAATATTAAAATTATTATCACCTTTTGTCTCATGTGTCATCAGAAAAAATTTGTGCCAGTTATTTTTTGTTTTATGTGCAAGTTTATACTGTAAATTCAGAACCTGAACATAAAAATGCGGGATTGTCAAATCCTTGGTCCAAAATTCAAATCACTTTTGTGGGATGGCCTTTTTTTAATTAAAATGATTTTTTGAGTATTTATTTGAATATTTGAAAATGCAGGAACCCATAGACACTTTGCAAAGTTCAAGTCAAACTGCATATTTCCAATGGACAAAATGAATTAACTGGAATCAAATTTGAAGTGTTCAAATCCATCAACCATTTTCATTAAGTTTACTATGTTTTTGAAATTGCAGGATTGTCAAATCCAAGAACCAAATTTCAAATCACTTTTGAATGGCACTAGTAAACTCATATATTAATTGCGGGAACTGGAATCCAAATTTAATATATGTAAGCACACTAGGAAACACCAACCCAAATCAAGAAGCTCTATCATGACTAAAATCAAACTAAAAATTCAATCTCAATAACCATGTTTAGACATAAAAAGTGATTAAACTTTAAAATTATCCAAACCTGGAAATTATACAATATTATACACTTCAAATCACAGATATAGAAGTTCTGTTACTATTCAAGGCTAAATCAAGAGAAAACAACTACCCACAACTAAACCAATAAATCCAAATAAATACATATTTAATCTAAAACATATTTTTTATTTTATTTTTATGGACTGTCAATCACATTCCCAACCTGCTCCTGCACCATCCTGCGGGGCAGCCTGTCCACAAGGGCATCCCAGAGGGTCCAAGAACAGACCTGGAACCCAACTTGAGGGGAGTCATGCCAATACACAGGCCTCCCAAGGTGTCAGCGCCAGCCAACCGCCTCCCGCATCCCAAGCCAGAACTACCAGCTTGTATCCCAGGCAGAAGCCACTCTCAAGGCCTGCCACAAAAGTCTCCTACACCAGGGTCACCGGGAATAATGAGGTTACTTACATCTCCACTGTTTACCCAGTTGTCACCCGGCCCCGCACTCTTGATCCAAGAGTTGCTACTTCCTGCCCCTGCGTCTTTGACACTACCTACAAGCCATTGGCAGCCACTTTTGAGCCATCTGTGCCTATTGTGTATTCAACCATTGATGGCGCCACTGCAAGCAAGCGTGATCCCACCTTCTACACAAAGGTCCCCGTCCCCTGTTTTGAGCCTGGTAGCCAGGATACCGTGGTACCTGCCAAGGGCCGGCGTTGGTTGACAGATAGTGAGTGTGAAGCTCTCCTCAATTGCTTGAACGGGGGAATGGCGGTTCAGGATATTGTATCCCAATTTGGTATCACAGCCAGATACATTGCCAACATCAACACCAAGTATGGCAATACCAGGAAAATTGCCAAATCCACCAAGGCAAAAAGACAGCCCAAACTCCTTCAGCCTATTCACATTGACGCAATCAAGCAGTGGGTAGCCAAGGATTGCCACCTGGACACACTTGCTGTCCAATCAATGCTCACCACAGAGTTTGGGCTTTCTGTTTCCAAAACCCTTGTCTACAAAACAATGGTTGATTTGGGCTTCTTGTGGAAGGTGCTTGGAGTTTCTCTGTATAATAGGAACAGTGAAAAGACCATCAAGGATTGACGCATTTATGCTGAGACATATCTGGCACTAAAGGAGACTGGGAGTGTCCAGTTCTTCTATATCAACAAATTGTTGTTTTCCTCCTCACTCAGCTCTAGGCATGGTTGGGTTGAGAAGGGGTCTAAGGACGGCGTAGCCCATTGTGCAGTTGTCTGTTCCCAGACCTATTCCATGGTTGTGCTTCTTGGTCCTTGCAGTTTGGACCAGTATCAGATGATTAAAGGCTCCCATAATAGCAGGACCTTTCTCAATTTTCTCCAAGCCGTCAAGGAGTACCTGCGGATAAATTACAGCGGCACAACCAACATTGTTGTGCTTAATAATGTTGGGCTCCACAAAGTGGATCTGATTGTGTCTGAATTCCCCCCATCAACAAAAATAACCACACCTCCAGCCACCAACTTACCAATTGTCCAATGAGACTTCTCTTCCTCCCACCATATTCCCCATTCCTGAATCCAATTGAAGAGGTGTTTGGTTGGATCAAGAATAAGGTAAAACAAGGCCTTCCTCAGGACACTGAGGATCTATTCAATATTCTTGAGGTCAGCCAATTTGCAATGCCACCTGATGTGGTGGCAGCTTTTTACAAGCACTCAGAATCCTTCCTTCCTAAAGCCCAGGCCTCCAAGCCAATCAGTTAAATGGGTGCTCTGGGTTTTATTTGTTTTTATTTTTATTTATTTTGTTTTTATTAGGACTCAAAAATTATTATTTATATATAATAATGTGACATTTGAATGTATTATAGACATTTAAGAATATGTAGAAAAGGTAAGTAAAATTAATTATACTAGGTATGAAGAATAAATTTTTATTATAATGCACTGAATATTATATTGACTGTTGCGCTAACAAATGAATAAATTAAAAAAGATAGAAATAGAATTTTTTATTTAAATAATTTTGAATTGTTGATGGTACTTTGGCTTTTTTAAGCCACAAATTGGACCTTGCATGTCATCATCTGATCCTTGTTATTTCAGTGCCACTATAGCCACACAACATGACTACCAATGATTTTCATGTATTGCTTACTAATTAGTACTTAGGACGCAGGTCAAGTATATCAAATATGTTTAACAAATCACATTACAAGGGAAAGAGAATTCAAGTTCTAAACAATCATTTGTTTAGAACAATAGTGGAGCAGGCCGCATGATGCGGATAAATTAAATTCTCAATGTTTATCTATATTATAAATAAACCTGTATTCAACAAGCTAATAAATAAAAACATTTTTAACTTATTTTTAATATTTGACATGGTTGCAACTTTAACTAATGTCTTGTAATATATTTAGATATATTAATATTATAATTTACATACTAAAAGTTAAAATTAAAATTAAAATATTAAAAGAAAAATTATAATTATAAATTGTAAAAGTTAAATATTAAAGTTTAAATATTTGAAATTTAACTATTTTTATTAAATTGTGATTTATTCTAGTATCAAAATATTTGATATTAAAAATTTTAATATTGTAATATGTATTATTAAAATTTTAATATTAAATTTTAGATACTAAATATTTTTAATATTTAAATATGTAATATTAAAAAATTTATAGTAAAATTTTAATAGTACATATTTCAGTATTAAAAAATTTAGTATTAAAATATAAAAAATTAACAAAAAAATTAATTTGCAAGGGGAAAATATTTATTGGGGGATGCTAATTGCAAAGGGAATGTGATTATTCCGGGGAATTATACCCTGAAATTAAATTTTCAGCTAATGCATCTAATTGGATCCACGTACTCTTCTGTATGTGGTGGACAACCCTGGATGTGATTGCTAGAGGGGTGGCGCCCTGCACCCTGGTGGTTGCTGATTGTTTGATAAAAGGCAAGCGGGTGAGTGAATTGACTAGTAGGTTTTTGGGGGGGGCACGTAGTACCCGTATAGCGTTGCCAATGCAAATGAGTCATAGAGGACATGCTTAACTGTCCTGTATCCCCGTGGTGTTTTCTGGCGGTCAAGGGCTACACGGCAAATGTTCATTTGAATAGGTACATCCTCCAACTTTTTGATGTTGGTTTTTAATATGCAGTGGAGGAGGATTCCCAGGTATACTGCGACGGGGATTCTTTGTGAGGTATACTTTTCCAAGAACATGAATAATTTTTTGAATGTTTGCACTAACCTATTAGTATAGGACGTTTGATTGAACTTGAAGAGGGTTCCAGGGGTGCCTGACTTGAATCAGCCCCCCAGGTCTTGGCAAATGAAATAAATAAAGGTTTAAAATTATTCATGAGGACTGCATCCCCAACTTTATTTGATAGTGCCTTAAAAACTTCATTAAAAATTGCAGATTTCAAATATTCATTTCCAATTTGAAAGTCAGTTTTTATTAAATTCTTTTCATATTCATTGATGTTAGTGAAGGAGAATTGTTGAATGCTTTTATATATGTATTCATCAAAGTTCAGTTTGATATCCCCGCAAATTTCATTCATTTCTTTGATTTTGATAGTTGATCCTAGTTTGTATCCTTTCCTTATCCATGGCAAGCACCCCGCAGGTGGTGAATATTCCCTATCTTGAGCTTCAATATTAAAAAAAATATTCATATTCTGTTGAATTATTTTATTTATTTGCTTTACAGGGGCCACCAGTGACTGGTAACCCCTGTAAAACCAACTTGGTGTATAAGCCACCACTTCTGCAACCTCATCCCCATTCCTGGTGATGACTAAAATAAATATAAGTAAAACATAACAAGACTTACTAATTGTTTCTCCTGTGGCCCTCTCAGCCACAGGCGCCACTTTGGCCAACTTAATGAGTGTTGGCTGCTCTTCATTAATTTTCCTGGGCTTAATTTTTCTTATATTTCTTGCTACTTGTGCTTCTTCTTGGTTTTCATTTGATAAAGCTTCTGTATTTCTTGAAGTGCTTCTGCTTCTTGCTTGTGTTTCATTTTCATCTGTTTCCATTTGGTCAGTTTCCTCTTCATTGGTGTTGATTTCCTTTTGAATTTCTGTTCCTTTGATTAGTTTGATCTTATTATTTTCTTTGGCCCCCTGCCAGAACTCCCAAAAATTGTAGGCTTCTTTGTTAAACTTTAGACTTGATAAAATTGTTCCCTGTATATTAAGTAATTTTTCTTTATTCTTCTCATCTATAATGTTTCCCAATTTATCCAGAGCATCTTCTTTTGACTGGATCAGTGGCTGGCCCTTGTTACCCAGCTTTTCTGTCACTATTTTCCTGATATTTCTTTCTATATCAACAACCTTTTTTAGGTGTGCTTCTAATTTGTTGATCAAGTTATAGATTGTTGACATATTTTTTGAATTCAATCAAAAAGCTGGTTTTTATAGTACTATCTTCAATACATACATATTTTTCATCATCATTAATAAATTAAAGACAATAAATGTAAATATTGCATTAGAATATTGCAATTAGACGTCAACTCTTAATATTTTGATATTATGTGCATAAATCAATGTATTTTGTTTAATAAAATACACTGTAAAGTAGGTCTTTTCATTACAATTTAAAATAAATTGACTGTGTTTATATTAGGGCTATTAACACTTAGTACAAATATTGATACATAGTGCATTTTACAGCCTGTATATTTACCTATTGGTAATACTTCTGTAAACTTTTCAGTCGGATTTTACGAGGTAATAATAATGTAATGTGTTAATAAATTACAGTTTACTGTCATTAATTGGTTGATTTTTTTGCTGTGGCAATTGTGCACTTTCTGATATTTACGCACTAGTTTCCAATTGGATGGCTTCAAATCCAATCACACAGACAATAGGAAAACAAGCCACCACCCCAACCACATCCATCCTTGGGATGGTGGCTTGTTTTCCTATTGCCTGTGTGATTGGATGTGAAGCCAACCAATTGGATACTAGTGCGTAAATATCAGAAAATGCACAATTGCCATAGCAAAGAAAATCAACCAATTAATGACAGTAAACTGTAATTTATTAACACATTACATTATTATTACCTTGTAAAACCTGACTGAAAAGTTTACAGAAGTATTACCAATAGGTAAATATACAGGCTGTAAAATGCACTATGTATCAATATTTGTACTAAGTGTTAATGGCCCTAATATAAACACAGTCAATTTCATTAAATTATAATTGAAAAGGCCAAGTTTACAATGGATTTTATTAAAAAAATGCATTGAGTTATGCACATAATATCAAAATATCAAGAGTTGATGTCTAATTGCAATATTTTAATCCAATATTTATGTTTATTGTCTTTAATTTATTAATGATGATGAAAAATATGTATGCTCATAATTTTAAGCTATTTGTAAAATGTACAACATTGTATTAATTATGGGAAATGTTGATAATGTAAAAATAAAGTATTATTAATTATGAATTGAAAGAGAGATATCAATTTTAACAAGTTGTCACAAAGAAAAGATTTATTTACTAATCAAAGGACGGGAAGGGGAGGGAATGGGCGGAATAAACATCGTCTTTATCTGCACCTGTGAGAGGGGCGGCATCAGAGATAGTGGGGAGGGAATGGGTGGTGGTTTGGGAGTCAGGGTTGGAAGGCAGGTGGCTTGATGGGGGGTTGGGGAGGCAGGGTTTGTTGACTGGGAAGGGGCAGCAAGAGCTGATTGCTTCAATTGCTTGAATTCTTCTTCTGTCACATATACTGGCTTGACAAAACAGATGAACTGGCGTGGGGGGAGACGGGGGTCCTTTCTGGACTTATCACTATCACTTGCATAGAAGATGATGAGATCAAATAAGTCCTGGACAGACGTGGAAGGGAAAAGCTCATACCTCTTATCAATTTGGGTGCATAGTTCATTGTAGGTGGCAGGCGTTAAGCGCCTAAGGCGGAACTGAAATTTTAGAGACATACATCTGCAAGATGCATGTTGGTGTAGTTGATGGGATAGGACCAGCAGGTATGCCCTGCAGCCCTGATTTCTTGGGTAGCCCATTCCTGCTGCTCTATCTCCGCACTCAGTACAACTGTGTGCATAGTGTTTTTGTGTGGCCCACTCCTCCAGCATGGCCTTGAGCTCCGTCTGGTAGGAACACTCATCTGAGATGTTCAATATTGCTGAGTAATAATTGATGCCCAATGGGGAAACTGCCAATAAAACCCCAACAAAACAATACAAGATTTGGCCGCGCTTGTACACGTCAGACTGGATATGCTTCTCTCCAAAGTCTTGGATACTTGCAGATATCTTAGCATACAACCAAAAGATTACGTTATTACAGGCCCTCATTGCCCTTTCTTTGATGAAATTAATAATAGTTGAATTGTAGGGGTCAGTATTCATCAAACTGGGGCCACTGAGAACTGGATTGGACAAGATTCTAGCAGCAACCACAACTCTGTGCATCCACAAATTCACCGTTTTTTTGTTGGTGAAGATGCCATGGAGTCCTAACTGGAGATGTACCTGGACCAGGGGCATCCATGGGTCATGTTCCATAATGGCCATCATAAGGGGATGGGCTGTGTCACCTTCAGTCAAAGTATGGGCGCCAGTTGGGGTCTTCTTGATAGGAGGGGCCACAGTTGGCGTGGGCTTGCAGGGTTGTAGCCACAGTAGACTTTGCAAACCCCATTGCGGCCGTAATTTTCCCAAGGGACATAAACTTTCCTCACTTTTCAACCATTTTGAGAACAATCTCTGGAGTGATTAGTTTTCTTCTGCATCTTGAAGGCTGATTGGCTGGGGGAGGGATATGTCCATCTTGTGAACTGGTCAATGCCATCTGATTGGCTGTTTTGGGGTCCTGGGCTCTCTGGATGACCCCATGGTTAAAATGCCTGGTTTCAGAAGTCATTGCTGATAAGGGATTTGGGTTAGCAGCTGCCTGTGCGTGATGGGCAAACAGGGCCATGCATGAGGACGCAGGAGAAAGAACAGACTCCTGGGTAGTGCTTGCAGAGGGGCCTGCGGGTTGGGAGTGGCCATAGACAGAGGCTTCACCATTAAGAGACCCAGTGTAGCCCTGCATAATTTTGTCAAGGCCAGGAAACAGCTCGTTGACTTGGTTGTTGTTGAAAGAAGACATAATAAATTTTTATTAAAAAAAATTTAAACTCAAAAAAGGAGAGTACATTTTAGTCAATTTTATTGTTAAGTATGTTAATTTTGTGAATAGTAGGATCTAAATTTTAGCCGTCCTAAATTAGAATAGGGTGATTTTTGAGAATGTCTATGATTCCTAAAAGAATCAGCACAAATCCACTCTAGATCCTTTAGCATCCTTTTTGAGACACCCATAAATTATATTTATTTCAAATTTCTCGCAATTATGATTTGAAACTTGGTTCTTGGATTTGACAATCCCGCAATTTCATATTTGTTAAGTTTTACATGATGTCTATGATTTGTTTGAAATACAGGAAATCTCAAATCGTACATTAGAATCCCGCATTTCTGATTCATGTATCCTGCATTTGTTTGTTGGGTTTTGTCTTTTGTTAGTTGAGTTATCTGCTCAAGAGATTCAAAATTTGCCAATTTAAATAAACCAAAAAAGTCAAATTAAATGGTTAATTTTATTTAATATTTTACTTTTTACTCAGCTGAGTTGCCCGCAAAAGTGATTCAAAATTTGGACCAAGGATTTGACAATCCCGCATTTTTACGTGCAGGTTCTGAATTTACAGTATTGCTTTAATCTGACTTTGATGTGTTCATCTCAACAGCTGTGAAAAGTACAGTATTCAAAACCAAATGCTAAAAATATTTCTCAGCAAAACAATTCTTGGCCTTGAAATTCACAAATGATAAACTCCAAGTAAACACATAGGCATAAGACAATTAATAAATATTAAAATAAAAGGCAATAATGCAAAGACTTTTTGAAATGAGACAAAAATTTTGAAAATAAATAATCTGATAAACAGGCTCAATTATTTTAGCAATTTTGGGCCTGAAGATCGCAGATAACAGCACAGAGGCTATAAAATCGACGCTGCAGCTAATGAGGCTCTGAGAAGGCATATACACTAACATTAACTTCATTTTCATGGAGTTATGGAAGCCAAAATTTAAATATTGTTGTTTTTTTTAAAACTTGGGATTTATTTAACTACTGGAATAGTTTTGAGCTACAACTCAGCTCATATGGGTGTTTGGCAATGATTGATGTCATCATCAGGTGGGATTTTCTGAACTGAGCTATTTGAAATTATCAAAAATTTGGTGATACCATAATTCAGTTTTTTTGGTTAAAAAACATAAAACTACCTGGTTTTTGTGTTTTGGAGCTTTAAACAGCTTTTTTGAATATTTTGTTAAAATGTTCAGCTGTTTCGCTATAGCTCACTTCTGGTCTATAAATTAATTAATATCCACATACTTCTTTAGGGGCTGCTTTTTGGTTTAAATTTCTTGTCTTTTGCCTTTACAAGACCGGGCAATTCTGGTTAACATGGAACTAACTGTGACAAGCATGATGACAATCAAATGAAATAAAACTTGAAAAAATTCAATTTAAGCATTTTTTCTAGACCATAAAAAATAAATTTCCAACATTTCTAAATTTAGAAAATGTTGAAGATAAGTTTGGAATGCCAAAATGTATTGTTCAATAGTTACACTGAGTTTATTTCTGGAGTTTAGAAAACCAAGTTAGCTCCCATAAAGACAATTGGTGAGCTTTATTGGAGATAAATTTGAAAAGCTCATAGTGAAATTAATTTTGACAAAAAAATCCCAATAGGGGAATTATTTGTTAGTTAGATATCCAACTTGGGATTTTCAAAATCTGACTTGCAAATTTGACTTTGTTACATAAGCTGAATTCAAGGCTTTGGAGAAATTCAAAAACGGGTGCCATATCAAATTTGGCATTACACTAGCTAATTTCTGGTTCATGGTACCACTACTAAAAATTAATTTTATGGAATTAAATATAGTTAAATCACCATTCTGGCTGTACAGGACCAGATCCAGTAAGTGTCCAGAGGTGGTCCACCACAACCCTAGTTCGGATCGTTTTTTTAGGATTTTTCGAGCAAGTTTCAATCCAACTCGATTTTAAAATCAGCTCAAATAAAATTTATCAAAACTAAAGTACACAGTCTAAAATCGATTGAACCCAATCTCGGATTAGTTACATCAATTTCTTATGAATTCGGATTGAAATCAAGAACCTTAGTAAGAATCGGTATTACACATCCTTACCAGAATGCTCAACTCTCTTTTTAGCCCATAACTTTCACACTTATCCCTTGAGGCCAAGCAAAATGAAGTAATAAAATACACTATCATATGTCTAAGAAAGAGTAGAAGCATAAAGTATTAAGCAATATATTTTAGAGTTGAGCTGTGCGCCTTCTCTGGTAAAAAAAATCTACCCCGGTCATGGAAGACTTTATGTCCGCACCGACAATCGGGTACTTAAAATCCTTTAAATGTATATTAATGTTATAGTCATTCCGTTTTGTAGACTCCAAATGTCTGTCTCTCTTTTTACAGCGCAAGAAACCCAGTAAAATCCACTGGACAATTGTGTTCCGTCGCATGCACAAGAAGGGAATCACTGAAGAAGTTGCCAAGAAGCGTACCCGCAAGACCGTTAAAGTTCAACGCAGCATTGTTGGTGTATCTCTTGAAAAGATTACTGCCCTTCGTAACGAAAAGCCCGAAATTCGTGCCGCTGCCCGTGAAAAGGCCATTAAAGATGCCAAGGCTAAGAAGGAAAAATCTAAGGCTGAAAAGAAGGTAAATAGTTTAGTATGAACGATACTAACATCTAGGCTGCTGGTGGAACTAACCCCAACAACAAAATCTCAAAGCAGCAAGCTAAGGGAGCTCGCCCAGCTGTAGCTGCTAAATCCCGATAAATAAAGATGAATAAGGACACACTTTCTCCTTTTTTCATATTATTATGATTTAAAAAGATAACATTAAATTTAATTAACTCATCTTTTGTACATGAGCTAAAAAAATAGATCCTCCCTTTTTTAAAATATTAATTAAACAATAGTGCAGTTTTTTAGTTTAGGCTCCAAGCTAAAATAGTTTTGATATTATCTTATAAGCTTTCTTCTGTGTTTTTACTATAGGGTAAATATAATAAAAAAGTTAGTTGTCTCACTAAGGACTTAATATTTAATTAAAACTTTTTTATTAATAAAATATTTATGATAAAATTTTGCAACTTTTGTTGACTTAGTATAAAACTATAGCTTGCTTTAAATACAATGTAATAGAGTTACTTTATTAATTTATTTACCATATTAACAAGTTTTAATATATATTTGTCTGAGAGAGGGCTAAGGTGTCAGTACTTCAGCCTACCTAGAAAAATATGAAAAAGGACTAAAAATAAAAAAGTGAGAATAAATGCTCTGCAAGAGCAAAAAGTTACTCAAGAAGGGTGATGTGAGGCCTTATTCATAGAGATGTTGAATGATAAACTAGGGCATGTAAGGCCTTTGGATTTGGATTTAAGAAATATAAAAAAGTAGCTATAGTCTCCAACATTAACTTGATAGACCCAGCTAGTAATATATATTGAGTAAACAAAAGAGAAAGTGTGCATAACATACCTAACATATAAACCAGACTAATGTATTGAAAAGTGAGCTATTTGTAATTTATCAGGGAACCAACCATGATCAGCTGGCCTGTGTAACAACTCATCATACAGAGTGTTAACCCAGCCAATTATGAGGGCTCAATATACTTGGTGGTATAGACAACAATGAATGTGATGGGCTTAGAAGGCCCCAGTAGGGGCCAGGGCTGAGTGCAAAAAGAAGCTAGTTGTGGCTGTTCCTTATAATACATGTTGTTGGTGTTACCTAGCATGAGCTCATACTGGTTAGAATTTAACTGGTGGCTCCCAAACCCAAGGTAACCTGTGAGCACAGCAGAGAGGATGAGAGAATTCATCTTCTGATCCTAGAAAGAGGTAACTAAGCTTAGAGCTATGTTCTAGTTTCTTTTTATGGTAATGTTTGAAGTGATATTAAAGAGGATCAATTCTTTTAATAATAGCATAATCTATCACCAAGAAATAGTTATTTATTATATAGCAGTGCCCCTGTGGGGCAGAAATATTGAAAAGCATTGAATAGGAAACCCAGGACATTTAAAGGTCTCTGAAATTTCTTTTCTTGGTGAGCATTGGGTGTTGGCAAGTAGGAATGTTTGGCCAAAATTCAATTTGCATTAACATGATGTTTGCTGGCCCTTTTTCATGCACCCAAATTCACTTTCTGAATATCAGGGGATGAATTTGTATGTTGATGAGCTTATCAGTCCCTTCTGCATTGGGATGATTCCCAATCTGGGTAGCAGTTCTCCCCAAATTAGGATTTGTGAAAATTTTCTTTTTTAGTTTTCTGATTTGACTATTTTCCCAGGGAGTGAAGGAGAACTGGCCAGCTGGCAGAAGTAAGCAGGCAGCAGCTGGCTGACCACATGGCTGGCAAAAATGGGTGAACTGGCAGGTTGAGTGTTAGCGGGTGTCTGTGCGGTTGTGACAGGCGTCTGCTTGGTGGTTAAAATATTTTCACTCATGTTAGGTTGTGTTTGCATAGTTAATTTGTTTGTTTCATACATCTTGCTTATTTGAGGTATTTGTTGAATATTCTGTGGCCTGAATAGTGTGATTTTTCTGTTTTTATCATATTAGAGTTAAGTTGGTTACATAGATACTGTAAATTTTAGAACCTAAACATAAAAATGTGTGTTTGTCGAATCCTTGGTCCAAATTTCAAATCACATTTGCAGGCAACTCAGCCAAGTGAAAATTAAAATATTTGATAAAATCAATCATTTTATTTGGCTTTTTTTGATTGATTTAAATTGGCAAATTTTGAATCTCTTGAGCAGATAACTCAGCTAACTAAAGACAAAACACAGCAAACAAATGTGGGATACATGAATCAGAAATACGGGATTCTAATGTACAATTTGGTATTTTCTTAAATCTAACAAATCATAGACACCATGAAAAAATTAATAAATATGAAATTCTGGGATTGTCAATATCAGAGATCCAAGCTTGGGTGGCTGGCCTGTCATTTTCAGAGATTATGTGGGGCAGGTTTTTTGCAGAAAAGCCCACCACAAGATAGGGGCTAACTTAAATACTGTATTTTCAGAACCTGAATGTAAAAATGCAGGATTGTCAAATCCTTGGTCCAAATTTCAAATCACTTTTGCGGGCAACTCAGCTGAGTGAAAAACAAAATATTTAATAAAATTAATCATTTAATTTGACTTTTCTTGGTTTATTTAAATTAGCAAATTTTGAATCCCTTAAGCAGATAACTCAACTAACAAAAGACAAGACTCAGCAAACAAATGCGGGATACATGAATCAGAAATGCGGGATTCTAATGCACAATTTGAGATTTCCTGTATATCTAACAAATCATATACATCATGCAAAACTTAACAAATCCAAAATTGCGGGATTGTCAAATCCAAGAACCAAGTTTCAAGTCATAATTGTGGCAAATTCAAAATAAATATAATTTATAAGTGTCTCAAAAAGGATGCTAAAAGATCTAGAGTGGATTTGTGCTGATTCTTTTAGGAAGCACAGACATTATCAAAAAACACCCTATTCCAGTTTAGGACATCTAAAATTTAGATTTTAATATTTACCAACTTATCATATTTAACAATAAGATTGGCTAAAATTTACACTTCTCTTTTTGAGTTTAGTTTTTTAATAAAAATTTATTATGTCTTCTTCCAATAACAACAAAGTCAAAAAGCTGTTCCCTGGCCTTGACAAAATCATGCTGGGCTACACTGGGTTCCTTAATGGTGAAGCCTCTGTCTATGGTCACTTTCAACCTGCAGGCCCCTCCGCAAGTACCACCCAGGAGTGTGTTCTTTCTCCTGCAACTTCCAGCATGGCCCTGTTTGCCCATCATGCACAGGCAGCTGCCAACCCAAATCCTGTACCAACAATGTCATCCAGAACCAGCCATTTGAGCCATGGGGGCACCCAGAGAGCCCAGAATCCCAAAACAGCCAATAATATGGCATTGAATAGTTCCCAAGATAGACACATCCCCAGCCAATCAGCCTGCAAGATGCAGAAAAAAATTGATCACACCAGAGATTGTTCTCAAAATGGTTGAAAAACAAGGGATGCTTATGTCTCTTGGGAAAATTACAGCTGTGATGGGTTTTGCAAAGTCCACTGTGGCTGCAACCCTGTGAGCTCACGCCAACTGTGGCCCCCTACCAAGAAGACCTCAACTGGTGCACCTTCTTTAACTAAAGATAAAAAAGCCCACACTCCCATGATGGCTATTATGAAGTGTGACCTGTGGATGCCCCTGGTCCAGGTTGTCTCCAACTGGGACTCCACAGCATTTTCACCAATAAGAGAACAGTGAATTTGTGGATGCACAGAGTTGTGGTTGCCACCAGACTCTTAACCAATCAGGTTCTCAGTGGCTCCAGTTTGGTGGATACCAACCTTTATGATTATGATGTTATCAATTTTATCAAAGGGAGGGCAATGTGAGCCTGTAATGATGTCGTTTTTTTGTCATATGCCAAGATTTTGGCAAGTATTCAAGACTTTGGGGAAAAGCTTATCCAATCTGACGTCTTCAAGCGCAGGCTAATCCTGTATCAATTTGTTGGTTTTTTTTTGGTAGTTTTCCTATTGGTTGTCAATAATTACTCTGTGTTGTCAAACACAGCAAATGAGTATACCTACCAGACAGAGCTCAAGGTCATGCTGGAGGAGTGGGCTACCCAAGACACCGCGTCATTGTTGTACGGAGTGCCAAGATGGAGCAGCAGGAATTGGCAACCCAAGAAATCAGAGCTACAGGGCATACCTGTTGGCCCTACCTAAACAACCACGCTGACATGCATCTTGCAGATGTATATCTCTACAATTTTAGTTCCGCTCTCAGGCACTTAAAGCCTACCACATACAATGAACTGTGCACCCAAATTGATAAGGGTTATGAGCTTTTCCCGTCCATACTTGTCCAGGATTTATCTGATCTTGTCATATTTTATGCAAGTGATAGTGATAAGTCCAGAAAGAACTCCTGTCTCCCCCCACGCCAATCCATTTGTTTCATCAAGCCCATATATGTGATGGAAGACAAATTTGAACAATTGAAGCAATCAGCTCTTGCTGCCCCTTCCCAGTCAACAAACCCTGCCTCCCCAACCCCTCATCAAGCCACTTGCCTTCCAACCCTGACTCTCAAATCACCAGCCATTCCCTTTTCATAACCTCTTATGCCATCCCTTCCACAGGCGCAGATGATGGCAATGTTCATTCTGCCCAGTCCCTCCCCTTCTCATTCTTTGATCAGTAAAATAAAACTTTTATTTGTGACAACTTATTAAAGTTAATATTATTTCTTTTGATGTATAATTAAAAACATATTCTTTTTTCATTATCATCATTTCCCATAATTAATACAATGTTGTATATTTTATGAATAATATAAAATTATTTGCATAAATATTTTTCATTAACAATAATAAATTAAGCACCAAAAATGTAAATGATATATTAGAATATTGCAATTAGACGTCAACTCTTGATATTTTGGTATTATGTGCATAACTTAATGCATTTTGTTTAATAAATTTCATTGTAAACAAGGCTTTTTTCATTGTAATTTATTTAAATGTACTGTGTTTATATCAGAGAGCCATTAACGCTTAGTACAAATATTGATACATAGTGCATTTTACAGCCTGTATATTTATCTATTGGTAATAATTCTGTAAACTTTTCAACCAGATTTTGTGAGGTAATAATAATATAATGGATCAATAAATTACTGTTTATTACCATTAATTGGCTGATTTTCTTTGCTGTGGCAATTGTGCATTTTCTGATATTTACACACTGGTATCCAATTGGTTGGTTTCACATCTAATCACACAGGCAATAGGAAATGTGATCACCATCCCAAGACTGGATGTGGTCAGGGCAGCAACCACGTTTCCTATTGCCTGTGCAATTGGATGTGAAACCAACCAATTGGATACCAGTGTGTAAATATCAGAAAATGCACAATTGCCACAGCAAAGAAAATCAGCCAACTAATGGTAATAGACAGTAATTTATTGATCCATTATATTATTATTACCTCACAAAATCCGGCTGAAAAGTTTACAAAATTATTACCAATAGGTAAATATACAGGCTGTAAAGTGAACTATGTATCAATATTTGTACTAAGTGTTAATGGCTCTCTAATATAAACACAGTCCATTTAAATAAATTATAATTAAAAAGGCCCCATTTACAATGAATTTTATTAAACAAAATGCATTAAGTTATGCACATAATATCAGAATATCAAGAGTTGTCGTCTAATTGCAATATTCTAATGCAATATTTACATTTGTGGTCTTTAATTTATTAATGATGATGAAAAATATGTATGTGTTGAAGATAGTACTATAAAAATCAGTTTTTTGATGTAATTTAAACAAAATGTCAAATATCTACAGCCTTATCAAGGAATTAGAGTCAGCCCTCCAAAAGGTTGTCAAGCTTGAACATAACATAAGGGAAATTGTGGCAAATCAACTGGGAAATGAGGGAAGGGCCTTGGTCCAGCAAAACAAAACCCCAAAAATAGCCTGGGAACAATGGTCAACAAAGAACACAAGGAAATAATTTTAAATCTTCAAAAGGAAATACTCAAGCGGTTAGATTTTAAAAGTGAAAGTTACAACTTGTGAGAATTTGTAAAAACCAACAGAAAGAATACAAAAAATCAAATTGATCAAAGAAAATGAAATCTCAAAGGAATTTAACACAAATGAAGAGGAAACTGATCAAATGGAAACAGATGAAAACAAAACACACTCAAGAAGCAGAAGCGCCTCAAGAAACAATGAAAATTCAACTAATGAAAATCAAGAGAAAACACAAGTAACACAGAAAATAAGGAATATCAAGCCCAGAAAAACAAATGAAGAGCAGCCAATGCTCATGAAGTTTGCTGAAGGGGCGCCTGTGGCTGAAGGGGCCACAGGGGAAACATTCAGTAAGTCTTTTTATGTTTAATCATATTTACTTTAGTTATAACTGGGAATGGTGACAAGGTTGCAAAAGTGGCGGCTTTCACGCTGAGTTGGTTTTACAGGGGTTACTAATCACTGATAGCCCCTGTAAAGCAAGTAAATAAAAATGAACTAAATAAAATAATTCAATTAATATGAATAATTTAGCAAATATTGAAGCAATGAATAGGAAATTTAAAGCACCAGAAGGAAGTTCAACTTGGGTCAGAGAAGCCTATGAAGTAGACACAAGTATCAACTTCAAAGGAATGATGGATAAAAATAAACGTCAACATGAATTTTGACAAATATATCTTTGAATGCCTTGAACAATGTCAAGCCTCCAGAATAATGTAATAGGCTTGACCATTTTTCTTCTTGGTTTATTGGGTAGACAACCAATTGCCATTCCGCTGGCTTGATTGTAGAAGCATCAACTTATCATGCTCCTTGGGTACAGCTAGAAGTACATTGATAATTACTCCAAAGATTGATCCTGATCCCAAAATGGCCCACTCATTGGATCAAACCTGAAGAAACAGGCTTGATATTCTGGGTCACAATCACAGAATGTTAAACAGCTAATAGGATGAAATGCTCAGGAATATTAATGCAATATGGTTAACGCCAAACATTCACACTGTAGATACCTTGAATTCCATGACCAATATAGAAGGTCGTTCAGCTGAATGAATGCATGATGTGAAATCCCAGTAGACAGGGTAACTAAACTTGCACATGCATAAATTGTAGACAAGATGCCGCCAATACACTGATGAGATAAGCTGAGGCCCGGTAATCTATTAAAGTCCCATGCCAGACCAGCATGGCTGCCTAGCTCTGGGGGCTGAAACTAGCAGTCTGGGGAACAGATAGATTGACTAGTAAGAGTTAGATGCGTCAGACTACAATCTGGCAAGAGGGCTTATCCACCCTATATAATGTGCTCTCCTGATTAGAGATTGAGCAGAATATTCATCCTTGAAGATAGAGATAAAGGAATCTCTATCACTGTATCACTACTAGCCAAAGCCTAGTAGTCAGAAGTATCCAAGTAGAGCACGTTACTGTCTACTTGCAGATCCGTGTGTTTTCTCCTACAGACTTGGAGTACTGCCAGACTGTAGCCTCACCTAAGACACAATTGGTAGCTACAGACTGTTGCCATACAGTCCCCTATCAACACTCACATTACCATGTCCTTTAATAAACTTAATTCTTCAAGACCCCAAAATCTTGACAAACAATTAAAATTTACAACTATGAACACATGAAATAAACCTGAAAAAAAGTCAATTTCAAGTTCTACAAGAAAACATCAAAGCCACAATATTCATTAACTTAATAAAATAATCTCAAATCAAATAGGTAATGCATTTTTAGTCAATGAGATCAAACCTTTATTCATATCTTTTGCAGAGGCATAGATGGCAGATGCCTCCAAAATGCCTGATTCTCCTTTAATCAATTTTTCAAATACATTCTATACAAATCAATTAGTTATTATCTACAAGAAATTCTGCTTATTTGCAGAAATCTATACCTCACAGCAACTGCATCTCACTGTTTACCTTGGGGTAGTACTACACTGCATTATGAAGGCCAACATGAAGAAGCTGGAGGACGTCCCCCTTCAAATGGATGCCTGCTGGCTGGTATCAGGATTGACAATTCATTACCCCGGGAAACCCAGGCCCAAGGGTGGGGTTTGAACCCTGAACCTACATTCCTGCGGGCTGCTGGGCCCATGGACCAAGGGCCTGCCTGCCTGCATTTTTTTGGGATTGAGCCCCTGCAAGCTGAGGCCCCCGCTAAGTCCTGAAGCCAGAATACCTGCACCAGCTCAATCATGGTGGTGCCTGAAGAGGAGCCTCTTGAATTTCCTAATGGAAGCAGAGATGGTGCCTCTGTGAATTTCATGAGTTTGAAGTCCTCTCAAGTAACCAATCAAACCCTACTGCCAAAGATAAACCCGGGCTTTGGGCCTAACACTGTGACCACAGCAAAGAATCAAGAAAATTGAGTGACCAAATTGGACGTTCTGACCAATGAGAGAACACCCAGCAGAGATGCCATTTTGCTGCTCCCACACCTGGGCCCTCTGGCTGCCTGCCCACACTTTTCCCAATATTTTGATAAAGCCCTGATGAAAAATACTAAGTTTGGAGGCAGAATGCTATATATGCCTATAGATCCTGCGCTTGAACCTTATTGCCATTTTTAAATAAAGGTTATGTTACTTTGGCTCTTACAGCTATTGCCATATTTTGTATTTGCCGTCTATCAATTTGGTTTGAGATCTCCTGGCCCTCTTGCCCCACTTACCACAGTTTTCTGTCCATCTGGTGCACCCTTCAGGCCCGGCACTTCACTGATTATCCCTTGAAGCCCAAGTATAAGGATTATACACCAGAGAAAATCCTTGAACTTGACCCGCTAGCCTGCATCCAATCTGTTATTAGATACAACCGCCAAGGCCTGTGGATATTCTCCACCCCAAAACTATTTAGAGGAAAATTCAATTATCTCCCGGCCTACAATATCTATATGGAACCGCCTATAACACCCAAACCAATGCCAGCCTCTTCACCTGACCTTCCAACCAACCATACCAGCAAGCCTTTTGGAATAGTGTACATCATCCTCACAGGGGTAGTGGACATCATTGTACCGGCAGCTGTCCTGTGGTCTTGGGTGGGAAAGTCTTCTTCCTACCTTCTAAAGTTAGCTCCTCTCTTGTGATGGGCCCTGCCCGCAAAAACCCCGGCCCAAATTACCCCAGGAAACAGCGGGCCAGCCACCTGAGACTGGGTCCCTGACATTATGGCAATCTTTTTTAAACCTGGTACCCTGAGCCCCAAGATGTTGTTATTTCTTGGGGCATCTTGTATGCTTTTGTTATTGATAATCACTTATTACACCTATAAGATGACCATGAACCTGATCTCTTCCACGTGGAAGAATGCAAACCCAAACAACCCAAAAAGAACTGACGCCGCCGCCACCAATACCAACAAGCCCTCCTCCCAAGTGCAAAATGTAATTGTGAACCAATCCCTCACCAAGGTTGAGATGCCCCAGATGGGGAAGCTCACACTTGAGGAAGCCAGACGCGCCATGCCAGTCCTCTGCTTGCATTTCCAGACCAACTCCCCCTCCTACGCCAGCAACACCAAGAAGGTACTGGGGGTCGCTTTCATGCTCTCTGGAGATGCTCTAGACTGGTTCAGCAAAGCCACAGCAGAAGATGTAGAATTTTGTTTGGACTATGCCAAGTTTGAGGCTGAGTTAATGGCAACTGGGATGGATTGCGACATCAGATACTACGCCCTGAACTCCTTGCTAGAAATCTGCCAAGGCTCCTGACCCATTCAGGCATACATTGACAAATTCCTTAAACTGAAGACCCGCACTTAACTTGAGGACAAATTGTCAGCCATCATCTTCTGAAAGGGAGTGAACCCAGCCATGAAGGACTTATTGAAGCACCACCCGCCCACCCTTGGCTTGGAAGACCTGGTCCCCTTATGCAAGGGCCTCAGCATGAATCAAGAGAATGCTGGGCCCTCCCAGACCCGCCAAAACCAAGCCGCCACACCCAATAGAGGGGGGATGGCCCCTGAGAAACTTCAAAGACACTATAGAGAAGGACTCTGTTTCCACTGCCATGAAGCAGGGCACTTGACCAGAGCCTGCCCTAAGAAAACCCCTGCTCCTGTCTTTTTGACCCAAATAAACGCTTTTTCCCAGTCTTACAAGTTCATCCTAGTATCCGTTAACGTTGGAGGAACAGTCCAAAAACTAAAGGCGTTCATTGACACTGGAGCAGATGAGAGCTTCATTGACGCTGACTTAGCCCAGGAATTAGGCCTGTCCACCTCTGAGAATTGTTTACAGATTATCTTGTGAAACAGCACCAAGGATACAGGATAAAAATGTGAACAAGAACTACCCTTGGTAATAGGAAACAATACATACCCATCATCTCTCATCTTGATGAAAGGCCTACCACACCCCCTTATTCTTGGGGACTCCTGATAAGACAGGCATGGCCTCATCCTCAACTACTGAGAACAGAACATCACCTTAGGTGATAAGGGTACACACAACACTGTTCCCTTTTGCACAAATCCCAAGGAACCCACCCAAAGGCTCATGACCATACAGATTGAACCAAGCGTGAGCGTTCTCCCTGCTTCCCTAGGAAAATGGATTAACATATTCAGCAAAGAGGCAGCCACCCGTCTCCCCAAACACACCAAGTATGATCATGCTATTGACCTCCTACCTGGCACCAAACCCAAACATGGACCTATCTATAGATGCAACCACAAGGAGCATCTGGCTCTCAAGACATATATAAAAGACATGACCAAGAAAGGCTTCATCTGTGTGTCCAAGAGCCCTTGTTTGTTGCCAATGCTGTTTGTGGGCAAGAAAGACAGTGGCATGCGCCCGTGCGTTAATTATCAGAAATTGAACAAGATAATTGTTAAGAATCACTACCTCATACCTAAAGGTGACAACTTGTGCAATGTGCTGACAGGAGCCCAGGTGTACTCCAAGATTGACCTTAGAGATGTGTTCAACTAAATTTGAATCAAAGAGGGCAATGAATACAAAACGTCGTTCAAGAACAGGTATGGACTCTACAAATACCTGGTGATGCCATTCAGACTATGCAACGCCCCTAGCACCTTCCAGCGCATGATAAACACAGTATTGGGCAAATACCTTGACCAGTTCTGTGTGGCCTACCATGACAACATCCTCATCTACAGCAAGACCCACAAAGAGCACTTACTCCACCTAGATCTAATCCTGAACAAACTCTCCCAAGCCAACTTACACGCAAAGCTCAAGAAGTGTGAGTTCTTCCAACCAGAAGTGGAATTCCTGGGCTACATAGTGAAAACTGGAGGGTTTGCAATGGCCCAGGATAAAGTGGACACTGTGACCTCCTGGCCAACCCCCAAATGCAGAAAAGATGTGAGAAGTTTTTTGGGCCTGGCAAATCATTGCAGGGATTTCATCCAAAATTTTTCTCACATCACTCTTCCCCTGAACAGCCTGTGCTCCAACAAGGTTGCCTTTGCCTGGACTCTGGAATGCACCACTGCCTTTGAAACCCTGAAACTTGCCTTCACCTCTGCCTCTGTCCTGACCATGCCCGACCCCTCCAAGCCATTTGTGCTGGAAACCAACACATCTGACTTTGCAGTGGGTGGCGTCCTTCTTCAGGAAGGAGGGGATGGTATGCTACATCCTGTAGCATATTACTCCAAGAAGATGCTGCCAACGGAAGGGAACTACCCAATTTACAACAAAGAGATGCTAGCCATTATGAAGACACTGAAACATTGGCGCTGGTACCTCTGTGGTGCTGAATTCCCAGTAAAGGTCCTGACAGACCACAAGAACTTGGTCTATTTCTTCAAACCACAACAGCTCAACCAACAACAAGCAAGATATGCTTTAGAACTAGCCAACTACACCCTGACCATAGACTACAAGCCAGGAAAGGTGAACATAGTACCCAATGCCCTGAGTAGAAGAACTGACCTGGCACCCACCCACATAGAAACTTACGGCCACAACACTCAAGTACTCTTGGACCCAGCTAGCCTAGGCATCCACCTGGGATTGATGAAGATCAGGGACAGCAAACCAGAAGTACTGAAGGCCCAATCACTCAACAAATTCACCAAAACCATGATTGCTGACCTTTCAAAATCCTTGGATAGCTCCCATTACCAAAAGGCTACTCATTGAAGGGAACAACACTAATGCTGCACAACAGAATCTTTGTGCCAGAAGGAAGCATCAGGACCAACATCTTGAGAGATTATCACAATTATGAGATGACCGGTCACCCAGGGAGACTCAAGACCCTCCAGAGCATTAGAAAGAACTTTTCCTGGCCAAAGATGGACCAAGAAGTAAGCGCGTACCTGAAAGGATGTGGGACCTGTGGATAAACCAAACCCTGCAGAAACAAACCTGAAGGACTTCTAAGACCATTGGATATACCTGCTGGACCCTGGAGATCCGTTTCCATGAACTACATTGTTGAATTGCCCCCGTCTCTCTCCTTCAATGCAATCCTGGTCATGGTAGACTGCTTCACTAAGATGGCATACTTTGTACCAATCACCACTCATTGCACAGCAGCGGAGACAGCCCAACACTTCCACAACCGCATCCTCACCCAACACGGGATACCTGAGGAAATCATCACAGACAGAGGACCCCAATTCACGTCAAACTACTGGACGTAAGTGATGAAAGACTTGGGAATCAAGCGGTGCGTATCTACCTCCTACCACCTGCAGACTGACAGCCAAACCAAAAGAGTAAACCAAATACTTGAAAAATACCTCCAATGCTATGCCAACACCAACCAGGACAATTGGGACAACATGCTTTCCATGGCCCAGTTTGCATACAATAGTAAAGACCATGCCTCCACTGGGATGTCTCTGTTCAAAGCCAACTACAGTTTTGACCCCACCTGGGATCCCAAGATTGGCGAGAAGGAAACTAACACCACTGTACATTCCTAGGTTGAACAGATCCATGACACACAAAAAACATGCTTGTCCAACCTGAACTGCGCAGTGCAAACCTACAAGTCCTTCACTGACCAAAAACAAACACCAGGCCAACCCTTGCAAGTTGAGGATGAAGTATACCTGGACTCTCACAATGTGCCCCTACATGTGCCCTGTAGGAAGCTAGCTCACAGAAGAAGTGGCCCTCACAAGATCACTAAATTAATTAGAGAAGTTGCTTATAAGCTAGACCTACCCCCCTCCTGGAAGATTCACGACGTATTTCACCAATCCCTGTTGTTTAAAAAGGATGGGAGCTTGCTCCCCCACCAACAGCTTAAGACAAATCCCCTGCCCCTCCAAATAGGCCACACTGAAGAATAAAAAGTTGAATACATACATGGCAACATGATACACTACCAGAAACCCCAGTACTACGTCAAATGGAAAGGATATCTGCTAGAAGAAAGTACACGGGAACTGCTGAGCAACCTAGCTAATGCCCAAGAAGCTGTCCAACTCTATCTGAACAAAAAGGACCAGAAGAGAGGGCCCTCAGGGAAAGAAAGGGATTATGTCAGGATTGACAATTCATTACCCCGGGAAACCTGGGCCCAAGGGTGGGATTTGAACCCTGAACCTATATTTCTGTGAGCCGCTGGGCCCATGGACCAAGGGCCCGCCCGCCCGTCCGCGTTTTTTTGGGATCAAGCCCCTGCAAGCTGAGGCTCCTGCTAAGTCCTGAAGCCAGAATACCTGCACCAGCTCAACCATGGTGGCGCCCAAAGAGGAGCCTCTTGAATTGCCTAATGGAAGCAGAGATGGTGCCTCTTTGAATTTCATGAGTTTAAAGTCCTCTCAAGTAACCAATCAAACCCTACTGCCAAAGATAAACCCAGGCTTTGGGCCCAACACTGTGACCACAGCAAAGAATCAAGAAAATTGAGTGATCAAATTGGACGTTCTGACCAATGAGAGAACACCCAGCAGAGATGCCATTTTGCTGCTCCCACACCTGGGCCCTCTGGCTGCCCGCCCACACTTTTCCCAATATTTTGATAAAGCCCTGATGGAAAATACTAAGTTTGGAGGCAGAATGCTATATATGCCTATAGATCCTGCGCTTGAACCTTATTGCCATTTTTAAATAAAGGTTATGTTACTTTGGCTCTTACAGCTATTGCCATATTTTGTATTTGCCGTCTATCAATTTGGTTTGAGATCTCCTGGCCCTCCTGCCCCACTGACCACAGTTTTCTGTCCATCTGGTGCACCCTTCAGGCCCGGCACTTCACTGATTATCCCTTGAAGCCCGAGTATAAGGATTATACACCAGAGAAAATCCTTGAACTTGACCCGCTAGCCTGCATCCAATCTGCTATTAGATACAACCGCCAAGGCCTGTGGATATTCTCCACCCCAAAACTATTTAGAGGAAAATTCAATTATCTCTTGGCCTACAATATCTATATGGAACCACCTGTAACACCCAAACCAATGCCAGCCTCTTCACCTGACCTTCCAACCAACCATACCAGCAAGCTTTTTGGTATAGTGTACATCATCCTCACAGGGGTAGTGGACATCATTGTACCGGCAGCCGTCCCGTGGTCTTGGGTGGGAAAGTCTTCTTCCTACCTTCTAAAGTTAGCTCCTCTCTTGTGGTGGGCCCTGCCTACAAAAACCCCGGCCCAAGTTACCCCTGGAAACGGCGGGCCAGCTGCCCAAGACTGGGTCCCTGACAGCTGGCACTGATAAAATGAAGACACTGCGGGGCTATCAAACCGTAGAGCATGTCTTATATGACTGTTTTACATTAGCTTTGTTGTACAAATACACAATACCTCCCAAGAACCAACTCCTCATCAATTCACTTTTGCAACTGCCTTTTATAAGACGCTCAGCCACCACTGGGGTGCTGAGCGCCATCCCTCTAGCAATTTGCGCCAGAGTTGTCCACCATATACAGAAGAGTATGTGGTCCCAATTGGACACATTAGCAGAAAATATGATTTTGGGGTATAATACCCTGGAATAATCACATCCCCCTTTGCAATTTGCATCCCCCTAATAAATCATCTTCACTTGCAATTTAACTTTTATATTTTTTTTATTAAAAACATTAAACTTTAAATATTAAAATTTATTATTTAAATTTTTTATTTAAATTTTAATATTTAAATTATAATAGTAACATATCTAAATATATTATAAGACATTAGTTATAGTTGCAAATACGTCAAATAATAAAAAATAATTAAAAATATTTTTATTTACTAGCTCATCAAGTACAGGTTAATTTATTACATAGTTAAACATCAAGAACTGAATTTGTCTGCAACAGATGGCCTGCTCCACTTATGTTCTAAACAAGTGTTTGTTTATAACTTAAATTACTTTTCCCTTGTAATATGATTTGATAAATATATTTGATATGCTTGAACCACATCATAAGTACTAATTAGTAATAGATACATAAAAATCATTGGTTTTTGTGTCATGTGGCTATAGTGGCACTGAAATATTAAGGATCAGGTGATGACTCACAAGGTCAACTCTGTGGCTTTTAAAATAAAAGTCAATGGTACTAAAAAGGGCTCACAATTATTTATATAAAATTAATCTATTTCTATCATTTTTTAATTTTTTAATTTGTTAACTCTACAGTTAATACACTATTTGGTGGATTATAATAAAAAATACATATATCTATATCTAGAATAATTAATTTTAATTAGATTTTTTTACTAATTCTTATATGTCTATAATAAAATTCAACAACATATCATTATATATAAATAATAATTTTTGAGTCCTAAATATATATATATATATATATAAATAAATAAAAATAAAAACTGGAGCGCCCATTTATCTGATTGGCTTGGAGGCAAGGGCTTTGGGGAGGAAGGATTCTGAGTGCTCATAGAAAGCCGCCACCACATTGGGTGGCATCACAAATTGGCTAATCTCAAGAATATTGAATAGATCCTTGGTGTCCTGAGGGAGGCCTTTCTTCACCTTATTCTTGATCCACCCAAACACCTCCTTGATTGGGTTAAGGAATGGAGAATACGGGGGGAGAAAGAGGAGTCTCATTGGGCAGTCAGCCAGGCAGTGGTTGAAGGAATGGCTGTTTTTATCTATTAGTGGAAACTCTGACACAACCAATTACACCTTGTGGAGCCTGAAATTATCCAGCACAACAATGTTGGTTGTGCCGCTGTAATTGATCTGGAGGTATTCCTTCACAGCTTGGAGAAAATCAAGGAATGTCCTGCTATTATGGGAACCCTTGATCATCTGGTATTGATCCAACCTGCAAGGACCAAGAAGCGCTACCATTGAATAAGTCTGGGAACAGAAAGCTGCACAATGGGCTACTGTAAAGACCCAACAATTGGGGAAGTATTCTAGCAAAATAAGGGACTAAGTTGGCAACTTGGAAGCCTGTGAGTGCTGTCACAATTGGATAGACCGTCATCATCAATCAAAAGACTTTAGCGTGTACGTTATAACGTCCAAAATTACTGGCAAAATATGTGAGTATGTAGTATACACAGGTGTATATAGCTACAGACTGGGTGGAATGGGGCAATACCAGCGTGGGCCAGGAGTACCGCTCGGAGGAGTTGAGCTGCGCCGGCTTCTTGTAGTAGTACTTACCAGATGGATTGTTGAATGGCCCATGCTGTTGATTATGTTGGTGGCCCCCAATCCCTAGGCATGCTGTGAGGACAGCTGAGAAGATTAGGTGATTCATATTCTGGTCCTGGGAAAGGGCAGACAAAGCTTAGTGTCTTGTTTAACTTCTTGTAGGGTAAGTTTTAGATTGATTTATGTGATACTATTGAGGGGTAATTTCACTCAATGATAGCACAAACTATCATCAAGTGATTTGGCTTTATTATATACTATCATCCTTGTGGGGCATGAATAGTGCAAAACATTGGCCAGGGAACCCCAAACACTTGGTGTTGTCTGGAATTCCCTTTTGAGAGTGGGATGGGAATGGATTGGCAGGCAATGAATTGTTAATCTTGGCATTGTATGACTTTGGAGCTTTTTCAGGTACTTTCATGCAATCATATTCAACTTCTGTAGTTGATGCATTAATTGTCATGCTGAGCATCTTGTAAGCCCCCTCTAAATTTGGTAGGTTCCAAATTTGGGCAGCAGTTCCCCCATTTTTGGATATGGGGAAATTGCCTTTTGGGGATTCCCAATTGGGTGATTTCCTCATTTGGCGGGGGTGGGTGATCCTGCTGTGGGGGGGTGCCATCTCCTGCTGGCTGGCGGCAGGCGCGCAGGCAAGCTGCCAGGCTTGGCATGCAGCCGGCTGCAGACCGCGCAGCCAGGGTATAAAACCTGTTTTTTCCAAAATTTAATTTTTTAATTTTTGTTTCTTTGACCGGGTGTTTTGCAGCAGTTTCCCCTGATTGGGGAAACTGCTGCAATTTTTTATTTTGCTCTTTGAGCCCAATTGCGCCCAAAATATTACCTTGACACAAGGTGTTTTCAGGAATATTCCTGACAGCTACGCCATCCTTGGACCTCTTCTTGACCCACCCATGCCTAGATCTGAGTGAGGAGGAAAACAACAATTCATCAATGTAGAAAAATTGGTCATTTCCTGTCTTCTTGAGAGCCACATAGGTCTTGGCATAAATGTGTCAATCCTCAATTGTTTTTTTGCTGTTTCTATTGTGCAGAGAAACTCTGAGGACCTTTCATGAAAAGCCCAAATAGACTATTGCTTGGTAAACAAGGGTTTTAGAGACAGAAAGCCCAAACTCTGTGGCCAACATTAATTGGACAGCAAGCATGTAAAGGTGGCAATCCTTGGTCACCCACTGCCTTGAGATGGGTGGACTGAAGCAGGCTGGGCTGCCACTTAGCCTTGGTGGATTTGTCAATTTTCCCGGTGTCACTGTACTTTTTGTTGATGCTGCCAATATATCTAGCTGTGACACTAAATTGGGACGCAATGTCCCAAAATGTCATTCCCCCGTTCAAGCAGTTGAGGAGAGCTTCACACTCACTATTCATCAACTGACGCTAGCCCTTGGCAGGTGCCGCGGCATCCTGGCTGGCAGGCTCAACACAGGGGATGGGGACCTTTGTATAGAAGGTGGGATCACACTTGCTCACAGTGGCGCCGTCAATGGTTGAATACACAATAGGCGCAGATGGCTCAACAGTGGCTGCCAATGGCTTGTAGGTGGTGTCAAAGACGCAGGGGCAGGAAGTAGCAACTCTTGGATCAAGAGTGCGGGGCCGGGTGACAACTGGGTAAACAGTGGAGATGTAAGTAACCTCATTATTCCTGGTGACCCTGGTGTAGGAGACTTTTGTGGCAGGCCTTGAGAGTGGCTTCTGCCTGGGATACAAGCTGGTAGTTCTGGCTTGGGATGCGGGAGGCGGTTGGCTGGCGCTGACACCTTGGGAGGCCTGTGTATTGGCATGACTCCCCTCAAGTTGGGTTCTGGGTCTGTTCTTGGACCCTCTGGGATGCCCTTGTGGACAGGCTGCCCCGCAGGATGGTGCAGGAGCAGGTTGGGAATGTGATTGACGGTCCATAAAAATAAAATAAAAAATATGTTTTAGATTAAATATGTATTTATTTGGATTTATTGGTTTAGTTGTGGGTAGTTGTTTTCTCTTGATTTAGCCTTGAATAGTAACAGAACTTCAATATCTGTGATTTGAAGTGTATAATATTGTATAATTTCCAGTTTTGGATGATTTTAAAGTTTAATCACTTTTTATGTCTAAACATGGTTATTGAGATTGAATTTTTAGTTTGATTTTAGTCATGATAGAGCTTCTTGATTTGGGTTGATGTTTCCTAGTGTGCTTACATATATTAAATTTGGATTCCAGTTCCTGCAATTAATATTTGAGTTTACTAGTGGCATTCACTAGTGATTTGAAATTTGTTTCTTGGATTTGACAATCCCGCAATTTCAAAAAACATAATAAACTTAATGAAAATGGTTGATGGATTTGAACTCTTCAAATCTGATTCCAGTTAATTCATTTTTTCCATTGGAAATATGCAGTTTGACTTGAACTTTGCAAAGTGTCTTTGAGTTCCTGCAATTTTAAAGATCCAAATAAAAATACAAATAATTCAATTTAATTAAAAAAAGGCCATCCCGCAAAAGCAATTCAAAATTTAGACCAAAGATTTGACAATGTCACATTTTTACATTTAGGTTCTGAATTTACAGTACTGGTGTCAGAAATATTCCTGACACTTGTCAGAAGAGAGGATGAGATAGGCTAAGCGGGCAGGCAGAGCTCATCAGAGGATTAGTGCTAACTTGAATATATAAGAGATGGAGAGAATCCCACAAATTATCAAGGTTCAGCAGCAGGAATCATAGTGTTAATTATCCTAGATATAGTAATATACACTATTTCAAATAGCTTGTTGGTGTTGTCAGTGGGAAGATCAGGTACAGATAGGTATGTGAGCTTTGATGTAGGTAGTGGGTCCATATTAATTTGGTAGGCAGATAGAAGTTATATTTATTCTTGGACAACCTGGGCTCTGTAACATATCAGATACTTTTACAACTAAACCTGGTTAAACTTTTTGTGTGAGTCAAGTGATCAATTAACATGATAGTAATTTTTAAAGCTCTGGCACTAAGCAAAAAAACTCATCTGTAAGCAAAAATAACTGAATTTAAGTGAAATCAACTCAGAGGCAAAAATTAAAATCAGTTAATTATATTGATTATCAATAAATTTGGGTTCACTTATATTTTGTTTTCTTCTGAGTTGATTTTGTTTACAGATAAGTTTTTTTCTTAGTGCCAGATATTTGAAAACTACTGTATATTCTCAGGAGTATAATTTTTGAGATCAGGCTTCAGAAAGTACTTTTTAAAATAAACAGGGCCATATAGTGTTCCAAGTGGACAGAAAACTGTGTGCAAGGGGCTGATAGGCCAGAAGAGACAATATTCAGATGGCAGATAACAATAATAAAATATGTAAGTAATTGAGAACCCCAATAATTCATAACATGTCTTTATTTTAGAATGGCAATAGAGCCTGGTACTGGACTTAAAGGTTTGTATAGTTTTTTATTACCAGGCTTTACTTCAATAAATCATAAATTGGAAGGTTAGGAATTTGAGATTCAGGCAGTGGGATGTGAGGGTTTTAGAAAAGTGAAATGACACTGGACCAGAGAAGGTTTTTATTGGTAGGGTCAAGTGAAAAAATGATGTGCTACTACTGTTTTTGAACACTATTTTTGAAAGTATCCTGATAGTTGGTTTTCTCTTCAGTGGTGGGCAAGCCATAATCTTTAGTGCTGGGGTTATAGGCTGGTTTAGTAAAGATAATTGTTTTTAAGCCAATAGTCAAGAGCTCTTCTTTTTTGTAGAGACAGTGGCTCTGAACTACCTTCTGTCAGGAATATTCCTGACATAGAGATTAGTAGAAAGGCATAAATAACCTTGCTTCTAATATGAAGATTAAAATAAAACAACATCCTAATTAACTAACAATATGTGCAACAATTTTTAATAATACAAGAAACTGCTTTTTTAATTTAAAAAGGAGAAACATAACTTCAAAAAACAATATTTTATTAAATACTGCTTCAGGCCAGCCATCTGCTGCCACCACACAAGATAGAGGCACTGCCAGCCCGCCTAGACAGGCACCTACCAGCCAGCTAAATATTTATTGGTCCCATGAGTCCAACCAATCACAGCCAAGAACTCAGGAGCATCAATCAGAGCAGAGACCCAGGCCAAATATCAGAAATATTCCTGACACTAGTCAAATTGCCACCATCATTCCAACTTGGAGAAAAAAAGAGAAATTTGAACCAAATACAACCTAATACAATCAGAATTTTCCACCACTGAACCAGTGAAAAACCAAATTTAGGAAGTTCAAACATAATTTATTATAAACTGGAATAATTTAACATTTTGGCAGGCACCCACTGTGGTCACACAGACACCTGCCACACCTGCTGGTCCTGCCTACCAGGCACCTGCAAGCTGGCCTGCCACCCATCCGCCAGCTCTGCCTGCCTGCCTTCCAGGGCCCAGCCTGCCGCCTGCTTGCTTGCCCCTCAGGTCCCAGCCTTCCACTGGCCAGCCTCCTGGGCCTCAGCCTGCACTCTTCTCCAGCTAATAAGAGGCCATAAAAAGAGGTAGTCAATCAAATAAGTCCCTTTATAAAGGGTTAAAAATAGAGGGCAAATCATGCAGTCCAGAATAATATGCAGCCAATTCCCAAATCTCAATCATCCATCCTGGCCCCAACCAATGGGGATCTGGAACCCATACCATGTGATTGGGGCCAGACTATTACCAAACCTTGCCACCCAGGTTAAAAATAAGCACTGAAGAATTCATGAACCCATTTTCCCTCCTGTCAATAGACCATCTAGAATTTATTGGGTCCAACCAAGAATTGCTCATCTAGCCACAGATAGCAGTTGAACACAATTGTTGGGAATTTTGACCAAGCAATGATGCCAATTATGATGGAGCCCACAGATTAGGACTGTTACAACCAAATCCATAAATTAGTAGTACAAAATACAATGATACTAATTATGGCAGAGCTTGCAGATATGAATTGCAGCTACCAAACTACATAAATTGGTAGTATAAACTATATGCATATTAGATCAGCATTAGTCTGCTGACCTGAGCCTTAAACTATCCAATGATAAGCGCTGCCACGGCAATTAAATAAGACATGATTTGCTGCCACGGCACTTTAAAAAGGCACAAGCACCACCTAGCAATTGGATTAGGCGCCAAAGCGCCAAACTACTTTTACGTCAAGCGCCAACTAAAATTATTGCAAGCACCGCCTGGCAGATATTGCAGGCGCCACATTACTTTTACATTGAGTGCCAAGGCGCTGGGTTTGATTCCCCATAATCTCAAATTACCATACTTATCACATTAATAAGCATTTAGCTTGCAGTATGCCAGAGAAGTAGGAAGTGATCCTGAAGTACTAAATTATTTCATGCCATCAAGGATCACCTGTTCTGGGTGAAGATGAGAATATTCTATTGGTTGATGTGCAATAAGCGCCAAACCTAGATTGATAATTACCCAAATTTGGGGTGTGTTAGAATGTCCTAGAAGACATTGCTAGCAGCCCAGAGATTACCCTGGTAGAAGGTATAAGAGGAATTAATCATTTACAATAAAATCATCTTTGAACCATCTTTATTTTATCTTTTCTCTGGTTGACCTTTATCCTAATCCTTAAGTGCTTCTGCGCAATCAGAAGCCATTGCTGGGCAATAATCATGGTTCTGTTCAATCCTGGCTCTTCTGATACAGTACTACTCATATCCTCACATATGACTGTATTCTGGCAAATGTCCTGTGCCCTATAATCTCAACTAATTGTGGTGCTATAAAGCAAAAAGCGCAACAACAATTTTGGCTCTATTCTAAGTGCCAAACTCCAACCATCACAATCCAGAATTTTGGGATCTCCCATTCTCTGTTTTCACTCCCACTTGAAAAACTTTGCACAGTGAGAGACACTATAAATAAAGAATCCCCTCTCAGTGATATATTATGCTATTATTGAGGGGAATACACCATTAATTAATGTCATATAAATCACTTTTAACTAAAAACAAAGATACAGACTACTAAGCTTTAGTATCTCTTCCCAAGAAAAGAGATAAACTATCTCATCTTATCAGCTGTACTCAAAGCTTGCCTTGATTTTGGGGGCTATTAGTCAGCCTTTGACCATACTCAACTCATTTCTGGTACTACTGAAGACATGTACTACAAAAAGAAATTGTAAATAGCCTCTTTTAACATATTTCCCTGACCTTCATTAGTGTATCCTAGCTATCATCTCCCTTGCATTCTACACATCAGTGTCTTTTTTCTCACCTACTTTGCCAGAACCTTTGGGTGCTACAATGTACATGCCAAGGCCACCCATTGAGTATTGACCATTTATCTCATTGTAGCAGCCCTCACTGGATTTCAGTTTATCAACTTGCTCTCCTACCTGGCCCAAGTAATTCCTCATATGTTGGGGGTTTACACTTTGAGGCAACTTTATAGGATCTATAAGGGAATTCTTGCCAGTAAGAGAATTTTCAGATCAAAACTGTGATGATTCAATTTTTAAAAAATGTGAGTGACCATACACTTAGGGCTGGCAGGCCACATGTCAAGTGTCAGGGATTCAATTGTTAGAAAGACAATTCCCAACCAAGTAAAGAAGGGTCCTGAGATTGAATTTAACTAAGGATGATCCTAATAAAATCCTCACCATCAATATATGAATTAAATGACCAATAAATCAAAACCTTCCCAATAAGGGATTAAATTAGTACAGAAGATAGTTTGCAGAGGTATAGACAAGAACATATCAAGAAGCATGGGGGTGAACAATGAGGGGAATATGAGATGTCTCAACATAGGGTATGTGGCAGTGTTGGGGGCCAAATTGGTACTAAATTGAGTCCTCATACTTCTCAGTTGGAGTTAGAGGCATAATTTTTCCATTGGCAAGATAGGTCAGAAATATTTTAAGCATAAAGAAAAACACCAAAAAAGGTGGCTTCATAATGTTCTAAAGATAATATGTATCTAATAATCTGAAAGATAATAAATATTTATTGAGTGCAGAAGATTGGAAAAAAGTTGTTGAAAAAATTGCTCCTAATCAAAAATATCAGTTTAAATACTGATGTGAGAATTTGAGGATAGATACCAAGTTTACCATGTAATTTTGTTGGGCATCATGAAGGTGGAACAATGACATGCAAGCCTGTATCAGGCTGCAGCTTGTAGGTAAAAAGAAATTGCTGTTTTGAGATCTGTTTGCTTCTTCTGAGGTTTGGATTTGGGTTCCTTCACAATCTTGCAGGCTTAAATGTTTGGTATTATGGAGGCTTGTACATTGATATTAATATGATTGGTTGCTTGATGGTGTTTAAATTAATTAATCAATGAATTTGCATTCATTTTCAGGCTTATTGGTTGCTTTGTCTTTTAAAAATATTACTCTAACTGTTTATAAACAGTTTTTGTTTTCAAGGGCATGTTTATTATTATCTGGTGTGACAATTGGTTTGGTTTACAAACTTAGAGTAGATTTTATATTGATTATGGGTTTTAGTTGTTGTTTTTGCTTTCCAAACTTAAAAAGATGTAAAAATGTGCTTAGATTAGGAATTTCAATTAATTTTATCACAGTAATTTTCAAACCTGTTGAGACAAACAAAAAATCTCAATCTAAAAACAAAAACAACTCAGTATAAAAGGGAAATCAAATTGGATCCAAATCTATTGTAATTTAATATAAATCCTTGATTTTCAATTTTTTTAGACTAAGATGTTTTTGTTTATCTCAAAAGGTTATAAAACTACTGTATGTTTGCTTTTTTGCCTTTTATTTATTATTTTTACTTTGGTTTAAATTTATTATTGTTTATTTTATATTTAAAAGTTGTCAATCACACAGGAAAGAAAAAATGCACTGAAATTAACATAAATTTTTTTATTTTATTTAAAAATATGTATTACAATGTGATAGCTATTCAAACACTTAACCATGAAGTATTTATATTTTCAAACAACCCTCATGTCAAAAATAAATATAAAAGTAATCTAATAAATATCATGTAAAGTTCTCATAGTATATAATAACTTTTATTAATCAATAAAATTGCTTATAATATATTAATATATGCCATTTTTATATATTGCTTTGTATTATGTATTTTTTATTCAAATAAAATGCTATAATAGCTTTTAAAAATGAGGATAAAAAGTTTAAAATAAATAAAAGTAAAATATATATTGTGGATAGTATATTTATTTTTTTTAGCAATAATGAGTACACCTGTATACCACCAACTGGCAGTGAAGATGGCACATTGTATTCACTGCCACACTTTAAAAAGTGAATGTGTTTTAATTGAAACACTCCCAGCAACTTATAAAAAGAAGGATTGTTAGGTGTGAATTTAGGTGCAGCTTCTCAGGAAGGGCTGCAACCCCAAAAATCATAGTCAGGACAAGAGCGTCTTGAATCACATGATCTAATAAGTTGTATCCTGGGGTGAACTTTTTGTTGTCCAAGGAGAGCAAGGCCTTGTCAATCCCTGACTGGATCCTGTGAAGATTACTAATGCTAGCACCCATCACAAAGTAGAACATGAACCCCAGTAAACAATGAGATGAAGCATTTGCCCAGAAAACCCCTCTGTAAACTCACACAGTTTTCTGTATACTACACTAATTTTTCTTTTGTTTTTTAGAGGACATTATCTTTATTTTTACTGGTACCCCTATCTCATCACCACTTCAGGCCATCCTGAAGTCTGCCAGAAGTATCTTTTTGCTGCTGTTGCATTAGCAACAGCCAATTTAAACACCTTTTTCCCAAAGCTCTTTATAAGATGAAATATTGTATGGTCTACCAGGAATCAAAACCAAGCACCAAAATATATTACTCTATCTCTGGTATGCTTTTAAAAAACACCCCAAGACTTCCTAAACAAGCTTGATAAAGTTTGCACAATAAGCTCTACAGAGGGCCACTAGGTCTAGGCAGACCAGCTGTGCATCTTTGTACACTACAAGTACTCATTCTGATGTAGCTTTGCCTGATGCCAACTTGGCAAGAGCTTTTTTGCCATCAGGAACACCCTATTAATTTTATCCTCTAGCTCACAGACCACAAGAGAAGCTAATGCTACCTGGCTGCTCATGTGGCTGGTGTAGTTAACATAGAAGATAGCGGGATGTACATTTCCAAGAATTTCCTGGCAATACCTTCAGTGATTTATAAAAAAGAAAGTAGTTGGCCTTTTATCATTTTCTAGGTATCTTCTTAGGCTGATTTTTTTCTGATGCTTCTGCTGTTCTGGGTGCTGCTGGCTCTGCAGGCATCTTCACACCCTTCTTGTGGGCCTGCTTGGATGACTTGGGATTTTCAAACTTCTCAGGGTCATTGACCCAAACAGATGGCATAGTGAGAGCCGGTGACTTGAACTGTAGCCGTCTGGCTATGGTATTCCACACTTTGAGAGGAAGTTTAAATGTCTTTGCTTTTGCTTTGATTTTTAAACCAATCTCTTTGATATCAGCAATTGCTAAATCAAGGTTCTTTAGAAGGTTTTCAAGCTCCCTCATTGCTTCTTCACTTTTCTTTCCCATGTTTTTATATGTTACTATACTCCAATAAACACTGTACAATTCTGATCTTGTTACCCTTTATTACCCTTTATTACCCTTGTTTGATTTTATGTATAATCACTATATTTGATATTTTTTCACAGTTTGTGTATATGCTTTGTAGTTATTCTCAATTCTTGTTGCTTACTTTGTAGTTTGCTGTGCTTCTATAACTGATGTCTTGTTTTAACTTTGTAAACTAGTCCCATATAACAAAAACAACAATGGATTCAATGGTTACTTTATTTTACATTGGTTAATTATAAGCTTATTGTGTATAGAAAAGTGGTCTGTGGTCTAAATTCAAACCCTTAATGATAAAATTTAAGCCAATCTGGAGCCATGTGTAAAAGTGATTGTTGTGACATAGAGGGCCATTCAAAAATGTTTTGATTCATGGGTGGTAATTAATCTGATCAGTTGGTTGTTTTGCCATTGTGCGCCATTGCTGCTGTGGCGAATTGCTTGTGGACTAGTGCTAGCCCAGTTGCTGATTGAGCAACAGTCCACAAACAGATTTCCACAGCAGCAATGGCACACAATGGCAAAACAACTTGCCAACCAGATCAATTAGCACCCATGAATCAAACCATTTTTGAATGGTCCTTTACATCACAATAATCAATTTTACACATGGCTCCTGATTGGCTTTAGGTTTATAATTAGGGTTTTGAATTTGGGTCACTTACAGCTACTTTAAACACAATAACCACATAATTTAATGATATAACATAAACTAAACAACATACCTATTGTGGCTTTAATACAAGGGGCTGTTCTAAAATGTTAAAATAAAATTCTGTTCTAGATCTAGATACAGCATAATAAACATAAATTTTTATACAAAAAATAATATATATATAGATAATGTTGCAACATCTATGATTGCTCCCTCTCGGGAAAGCAATTCCCTAAGAAGTCCCTGATTAATGAATAATTGGTGGCACTCTTATCAAACGTTCATCTTATACAGGGATTAAACATTTCCAATTCTAGATGGAACATCACTTGGACAGGCTCCATGACTACCATGGCATACATGGACAGTACATGATTTCTCAAGATACTATATAATTTTCTAGCTTCATATCAATAGAGTACCATTCTTTTCTTAATTTTCCCCTTTATCTTGTTTATTATACTTCCCAGAAGTATGTACTCAATAAAAATGATACTTTATTTGATATTAAGATAGGGTATATAATATCAGGCCAAGCCACATACTGTCCATGTACATCATGGCAGTCATGGGGTTTGTCGAGGTATTGTTCTGCTTAGTATCTGAAGTGTTTGATCCCCATACACATGAGCGTATGATAAGAGTGCCACTGATTACGCAATTATTGGGGTGTTTCTTGGAGAATTGTTTATTTGAGAGGGAATCATCGTAGATGTTGCGACAATGGTATAAAGTAAAGAGAACATTTGGATGATGATATAGGATTTCTACACCCTTGATTTGAACTCCCATGCCGGTATATTTGGACCTTTTAGATTAATGAGGCTGAACGGTATGGGCTAAGATAAAACGTGGCCGAAGAAAGGAAGAATACAAATTTCCCAGATCCTTTGGCAATTTTGATTAAAAGATGAAAGTTATGAAATAGACTTAATCTGATGATCTACATTCTAGATCTAATGATGCTATTGCAAGCTGTAGATTTGCTGCATGTCTGGGAGAAAGTTCAGATGGGTTAGCATAGATAATCAACTTAGAAATCAAGATTTGATTCTTAAACCAAATCTTTATCGTTTGGACTGCAACTACGTATTTTATAAACATACATGTTTCTTTGCCATAAAGATATAGAATAGGAAATATTAAGTATGAAATGCACTGATGCAAGTGCATATAAAAATCTGATACTTACCCGTAAATATTAGGCCAAAGCATTAGAAGCTTGACAGAATCCTTGTTGGACTTTGTTGATACATTCATTCATTCGGCATAGCATCCCGAAAACAAGCAAGATGAGGGTTGTACAATAGGCGTTTATTTTTCTGTTGGCTCATCTTCATTTTCAGGGGCCCATAAATGAGGAAGGCCACCTAAGACATTACCATGGCTTGTGCTTTCTGTAAGACGAGAGATAGGGTCATCGTAGTCTTGTAACGCGCCACCTAAATAGGCAAGAGCATGGTACCGCGCCTGAGCCAGAAGTGAAAGTCTGTTAAGTGTATGCTCGCTAAGTTGGCGATATGCAATCATCTTATCTTCGATCTTTAAACTGGGATCAGCGCTTGAATGTACGCCAAAATCATCTTCAACAGCCTCGGAGATAAATCCACGGCTGTGTGCTAAGCTGGCAGTATGTGAGATGGCCTGAGGGAGCTTTTCAATCATGCGACGGACAGCGGGGGGCAACTGGGAAAAGTCTACAATTTCTTCAGGATCTTCATTGGGAAATATCTCACCATTAAGATTCTTCAGTGCTAGTAATGTTTGGGCTTGGCTACGCCAGTGCCAGACCTCGGCTTGAGTTAACTGATCTTTGATATCATCTTGAGAACGTGGGGAGACCTTTTCTGGTGAGTGGGAAATGAAGTTCAAAAATGATTTTGGTTGACCGGGGACTAACCCAGTCGCCATGAAAAGTTGACTTTTGTGAAATTCTTCAAAGTAGCTGGGAACTTCGCTTTGAATTCCCAAACACCACTGGAATATTCCTGAGGCATTTTTAGTATTTCCTAGCGATTAATTTTACCAAACTCTTCCCACCGCTCCTCAAAATCATTCAGATCGGCATGGGTCCATTTACCCAAAGGCTGAAGCAGCATGCTTTTCTCCTAATCAGAAGAGCTTAGCTTCCCATAAATGAACCAACAAGCCCAGAGGGTCGAAGAAAAATACCTTTGGTGTAAGAAGATTCTGCAGCTCTTCAATTTTGGCTGTTTGATTGATTCCATTAAATGAAGCCTGAATCCTTTGTGCTTAGAGATGTAAGTAAATAAAGTTGGTAAGAACGATAATTTTCTGCAGTTTTGTTTAAAAAAGCTTTTGCTATTTTTAAGATATTTAAGTACAAGCAGACAGTTTAAAAAGAATTAAATCGAAGATTTAAACAAGTTTAAGAAAAGCACGCCGTTTGTAAAGATCTAAGGTTTTATTTTATCAAAAATACTCAGCGTAAGTTCTAGTATTATTCAAAAAGTAAAGTTCCAAAAAAGCAAAAACAGATTTGAAAGTCACAATTAATAAAAATCTCAACTGAACAAGAAATAAATGCCAAATATCAGGCTATTAATTCAGTAAGTTAAATATAAATCAAAAATAAAGAGACCAAATCTGTTATAGCTACCTGGGCTACCACTTTGAAGCGCAGCTTCAATCCCCCAGCGTGCTAGGATAAGTTGGAGACATGCAATACGTCCAATAATGTCTTTGGCGCTGCGTCCCTTTCCATCATTGAATACATGATCCCCTTTATTATTGGAGACTCCTTTAGTTGGACTTGCCACTTCGCCATTCTCAGAAGTTGCATATTGTCTAAAGCTATTTCTGTTCATGAAACAACTTGCTTGTATATTGTTTAAATTATTTAATCCATAGACCATGGGGCGAGCCATCATGGCTCGAGTTAGTCGGACTTCGCGGAGCACATCAGCTAAAGTGAAATGCAAAGTACGTATTAGCTTGTGGGAGGACATGTAAGCTGAAAGGGGCAGAGTAAATACTTTATATGTGATGCCGAAGGACTTAAATCGTCACAAGCAAAGTTTCACATCAATCAATACTGGCTGGGACTGATCGATTAAATTTCGATCGATTTCGATTAGGGCTGCGGCTTCCCACCCCCGGACAAAGATTTTTTCCTGGTATTCCAGAAGATCGGATTTAAAATCAAGCTTAATTAGAAAATATAGTACCTTCCACATTTTCAGAAACTTCGAGCAGAATCCAGGTTTTGTCCGGAGGTGGGACGCCGCAGTCCTCATTTCGATAAAGATGCTTAAACAAGAATCAAAATTCGCCTTATCAACTGGAATGAGGTGGTTGAGATGCTGGACTATTTCCAATTAAGTTTAAGGCTAAACTGTCCCTTACAATATGTGATCTGGATCATCGGGAAGCATATCGATCATTTAATAATTTGATGGGTGTGATGGAACCTGTTTCTAAACTGAGTTTACATATTCAATATTTAAAATCTCCACATACTAAGTCACAGCGAGACTTGTGAGTACAAAATACCATTTTAAGTTATTTAAGCGGCAGCAGTAAGTAAACATCAATATGCAAATGCTTAAGTTTTGCAGTTATGAAGAAAACCATAATTTATATTGAAGGGTTGTGAGTTAACCAAAGTTCTCACTTGATGCTAGGAAATTTAAAGCTAAGAAGCATATCAGTGGTGCAATATCTTTGATTACTTCTTCTCAGGGAATCATTCCCTAAAAATATTGATTTAAAAGACCTAGCAAATAGTGCCCCCAAAATCTGATGCTTGTACAAATATATTTTTTAAATAGAACTTTATTAGAGCTCTTTAAGAGCAGTGGTATAAAGGACTACAGCCAAAGAAAATTGGGGATGGGAGGGTCAATCTAATGCTGTCACATCATTTGTTGGATTGTCTATTTGGTTCATGCTGGAAATCCAACTACGGGTAAGGTCCAATGAATTACCATTACAAAAATATAAAGGCAGGGCAAGCAAGAGCAACATGAATTGAATCTGGGACCTTTAGGGCCAAGTTGAGTGGCTCAAACAACTCGGGCACCTTTTTTATGCGACCACAAATTTTATTAAGGTTCAGAGGTGGTGTACCAACCAACTCAGGCACCCAGAGCCACTGGTCCAAATATTCTATCTGGACAAAAGCTTGGCTTCCAAAGGACTTTCCCAAAATATCATACTAGCTACATGGACAAAATCCCCCTCCTATTTTAGTCATAAAAATCTTTTTCCTGATTTCAAAAAATGATCATTCTCTTTTATGTTTTCTCTTTTCTCATTTGGTATGCTTTCTAGAAGTATATTCATAACATCATAAGTTAAATCTATTTATATAAAGCTTTTAAATAGTCTTATAAAATAACCAGGCAAGTTCCTTGGGTCAAAAGTGCAAAAATTAAAGATGAGACTCCCCCCAAAGTTCAAAATAAAACACTATGATGGATGTGTTGAGTATATACTTCTCGGAAGTATAATAAACAAGATAAAAGGGGAAATTTAAGAAGAGAATGATACTTTATTCAATATGAATATAGGAATATAGGAATATATATAGTATCATGGAAAGCCACACACTGTCCATGCATGTCATGAAAGTCATGGGGCTTATCTGAGTAATGTTTCTCTTAAGTCACGAGGCTTATTCAAGTTGTGTTCCACTTAGGATCTGGATTTTTTGATCCCCATAATATATGGCCAAATGATAGTAGTGCCACTGACTTAATGGTTGGTTGGTGAGCCATTCAGTGACTCATTTGGTGAGCTACTTGGGGTGTTAATTCCCCAAGAGGGAGTAATCAAAGATGTTGCAACAGATGCAAAAAATCAAAAATATTAAAGACTCAAGTGCAAAAACTGACTTTCTGAAAATCAAATTTGAAGCAAAAACCATAGAATTTTTAAAATGAAAATAAAGCTTTGGAACTTCTTATAGACCAGAGAGACCCAAAGGAATTTCTTCCTATAATAAAAACTATAAGATGGATAATGAAAATAGTTTAAGTTATCTGGTTAATATTTTTTGCTTTTTTAAAAAATACACCAGATTTTATATGCATCTTATTCAGTAAGTCATAGAATATAAAGATAACTGCTGAGTATATGCTTCTTAAAAGTATATGAAGTGCAATAAAGAGGAAAATTAAGAAGAGAATGATACTTTATTTGATATGAAGATAGAATATTATATAGTACCATTAAAGTTCTAGATGTTAGCTACTTCAGTTAGCATCAAACCAACTAATATTCATTCATTGCTCAATTAGATGCCAACCCAATTCCCTAATGGATCACCCTATTTGGCATAAGACCAATTTTTAGTTGAATTGTCAATACATCCAGCCATTTCTGATCTGAGTAACCCTCTTGATTGTCAGGAAACTAACCCAGAGCTGCCAAATTGCCAGTGTCTGGGAAATGGAAGGTTGCAGACTGAGTAGGCAGAGCCCACCAGAAGATTGGGGCTAACTTAATGAGGTAGGACATTGATTTTCCCACCCAGGACCATGAGCCGGTAGTTGGGACAATGGTGTCTATTACCCCAGTGAGGGTAATATACACTATCCCAAATATCTTGTTGGTATGATCCAGGGGAAGTTCAGCGGCGGATGAAGGCATTGGTTTAGGGGTGACATGTGGCTCCATGTCTAATAAGTAGGCAGTGAGGAAGTTGTATTTATCTCTGAACAGGTGGGGTTGGTAACGTACCAAGGACCCTTCCTGTTATATCTGATTAACACTTTAGATCAGGCCAAGGAATCCTGTGCTAATATCTTATCAGAGATGTAATATCTATATTCAGGCTTCAAGGGTTATTTGGTAAAATGAGCAGGACCCAAAGGAGCACCTGGAAGATAATAAGTAGCTGGCAGGGCGGCAGGAGGATCAGACAATTTTTGAGTTAACTGGCAGACAACTAGGATAAAATATGACAATAATTGGAAAAAACAACATCTTATAACCTTTATTTAAAACTAAAAAAAAGATTGATTTTGACCTTCAGGTACTTATACCACACTGCCAGGCCTCATTTTCTGATTGAGTTTCTTGAGCTTGGGTGGGCTGGTGTTGGGGGCCATGAATGGCAGGGTGGCATTTGGCATGAGCAGGTTGCCATTGACTACCTCTGGATAATAATGCTTCAACCCCTTTTATTTGGTAATTTGAAAATTGGCATTAGACAGGTGTTCAGGTTCAGTACCACTTCCTGGACTTTGGGCAATTTTGGGGCAACTCTCATTGATGGATTTGCTTATTTACTAAGAAAACTGCCAGTGTCAAGTGTTGGTACCTTGGGGAAACTCCTGACATCAGGCACCGGCAGTTTTCTTGCAAAACTCTGTGGCGCAGTTGAGTATTCAGATCTTGGCAGATTTGCATCAATTTTACTAACAGGCCAATTATCAGCTGGTGGCAGGCTGCCAAGCTTCCAGTCTTATGAACTGGTAGCCTGCAAAGGTTTTTGTTCAGGGTTTGACCCTGGCCCCATACTTTGGGGTTCAGGTACAACAAGATTGACATTCCTGACACCATCTTCTTCCCCCCAAAGCACTTCCTTCTGGGCCTTCTTGCTTAAGTATTGTTAGATGGCTTGTTTGGCATTGTTCAGGTTACCCAGGGATTTACAGGTGCTTTCTTCAAGGGGTAACACATCCACTTAATATAGTAATGAAGGGTTTTGTAGTGGACTTGGTTGCTGTTGATGTACTCAACTTCATACTCATTAGAGCAGTCCTTCTGGGTTGGCGAGGGCTAGACTTAATCTTATGGTGGGAAAAAAAGTTTTCATTGTTTTTGAACAGTAGAGCACGGTGAAATACATTGCAGAACTTCCAGGTGGGGGGCAGGTCTAACTTGAAGGCAACTCCTTCAATTATCTTGGTGATCTTGTGTGGGCCACTTCTTCTGTGGGCTAGCTTTCTGCAAGGCACATGAAGGGGTACATTACGGGAATCCAGGTAAACCTTGTCTCCAACTTTCAGGGGTTTGTTTCAAATAAGCAAATGTCTTATATGTCTGTACTGCTTGATTCAGGCTTGATAGGCATACAGTTTGAGTGTTGTGGATCTTTTTAATCCAGGAGCGTTCAGAGGGGTTGGTTTCCTTGTTCCCAATTCTAGGGTTCCATGTGGGATCAAACCCGTAGTTGGCTTTGAAAGGGGACATTCCAGTAGATGCATGGTCTTTGCTGTTGTATGTGTACTGTAACATGGGTAGCATCTCAGCCCAGTTATCTTGGTTGGAGTTGAAATAGTATTTTAGGTATTATTCAAGTATTTGGTTCATTTTTTTGATCTGGTTGTTAGTCTGTGGGTGGTACAATGTGGTTGTACAATGCTTTACTTCTAGGTCCTTCATCACTTGGATTCAGTAGTTGAAGGTGAATTGAGGTCCTCTATCAGTGATGATTTCTGTCAGGGTGCTGTGTTGAGTTAGGATGTGGTTGTGGAAATGTCTAGCTGTCTCAGCAGTGGTGCAGTGGGTAGTGGTAGGGACAAAATAGGACATTTTAGTAAACCTATCTACTATGACTAAAATGGCATTGAACAAATTTAAAGGGGGCAGTTCTACAATATAGTCCATTGAAACGGATTGCCAGGGTCCCGTTGGTATGTCTAGTGGTCTTAGCAGGCCTTCAGATTTAGATCTACAGGTTTTGGTCCTCCCGCATGTCTCACAGCCCTCAATGTAGGCGGCTATGTATTTGTCCATTTGGGGCCAAGCATAATTATTCTTGATTCCTTGGAGTATCTTGAGTCTGCCAGGGTGACTGGCCATCTCTGAGTTGTGATAGTCTATGAGAACTTTGGTCATTGTCTCACCTTTGGGTACATAGATTTTGTTATGCAGTAACAGGGTAGTTCCTTTCAATGAGAATCATTTCTTATGGTGGCGGCTCTCAGGGTCAGAGGTCAAGTTGGCAATGAGTTCTGCTGAGTATTTTTCTAATTTCTGCGCCTCAATTATGTCAGGGTTGCAAGCCATTATCTTCATGTACATCAGCTGGATACCTAGGCTGGCAGGGTTGAGAAGTACATGGGTGTTATGGTCTTTGGTCTCAGATGTGGAGGGAATCAAGTCTGCTCTTCTGCTCAGTGCGTCAGGTACTATGTTGACTTTCCCAGGTTTATAGTCAATTTTCAGGGTGTAGTTAGCCAGTTCTAAATCCCACCTGGCTTGCCTTTGGTTTAAATGTCTAGACTTAAAGAATTAAACCAAGTTCTTGTGGTTTTTAATGAGCTTCACTGGAAATTCAGCACCACATAGGTACTGGCACCAATGTTTTGGGGTCTTCATTATTGCAAGAATTTCCTTATTGTAGATTGGATAGTTTCCTTTGGCTGGCAGCATTTTATTGAAATAATATTTTACAGGATGTAGCATATCATTCCCTCCTTCCTTAAGAAGAACTCCTCCCACTGTAAAGTCAGAGATGTTGGTCTCCAAGACAAACAGCTAGACAGGGTCAGGCATTGTCAGGATGGGGGCAGAGGTGAATGCAAGTTTCAAGGCTTCAAATACCAATGTACACTTGAAAGACCAAAAAAACAGGACCTTGTTGGAGCAGAGGCAGGTCAGGGGCAGGGTAATCAAATTTTTTTGTATGAAATCTCTAAAATAGTTTGCCAGCCACAGAAAACTTCTCACATTCTTTCTACATTTGGGCACCGGCCAAGCTGTTATTGCTTCTACTTTGTCCTGTGCCATAGAAAAACTGTTGGTCTTCACTACATATCCCAGGGATTTGACCTCAGGCTTAAAGAATTCACATTTCTTAAGTTTGGTGTGTAGGTTGGCCTGGGAGAGTTTTTCCAGTATAAGGTTCAGGTGTTGGAGGTGCTCTTTGGGTGACTTGCTGTAGAGGAGGATGTTGTTCAAGTATGCGACACAAACTTGGTCAAGGTATTTACCTAGGACAGTATTGATCATCCTTTGGAAAGTGCTGGGGGTGTTGCACAGGCCAAATGGCATTACTAGGTACTTGTACAACCCATATATGGTTTTGAAGGCTGTCTTGTATTAGTCTCTGTCCTTGATTTGGATTTGGTTGAAAGCATCTCTAAGGTCAATTTTTGAGTACACCTGGGCTCCAGTCAGTACATCACAGAGGTCATCAGCGTTGGGGATGGTTAAACGGTTCTTTAATGTAATGTTGTTCAGTTTCTGGTAGTTTATGCATGGACACATCCCACCATCTTTCTTTCCTACAAACAGCATAGGTGACAAGCAGGGGTCCTTTGACACTCAGATGAAACCCTTTTTTGTCATATCCTTCAGGTATGCTTTCAAGGCCACTTGTTTGCAGTGGTTACAGCTGTAAATGGGGCCATGGTGTAGCTGGGTCCCTGGTAACAGGTCTATAGTGTGATTGTAGATTGAATGGCTGGGTAGTTTCATGGCTTCTTTTTTGCTAAACATGTGATCCCATTTTTGCAGGAGGTAGGTAATATCATAATACTGGGTTCCATCTTTATAGTTAAGAGTCTGTTGGTCAGGGCTCTTCCAGGGCTTATGCAGAAGGGAACAGTGTCACAAGATTCAGGTTGTCCCAGTGTAGCAGTCTGTTTGCAATAGTTCAAGATCAGGCCATGTTTGCTGGACCAGGAGTTGCCCAGTATTAGGGGATGAGGTAATCCTGGCAAGAGGATCAGGGAGAATGGATACACATTCTGTCCAATTTTCAAGGGAAGTTTTTGTCAGCTCCTGTATCAATAAAAGCTTTGATCTGGCGCTTGTTTCCCAATAGTTCTGTGGTCACTTTGATGAATTTGTAAGATTGCACAGAGGTGTTTATTTGTGCCAAGAATAAAGAAGAGATATTCTTTTTAGGAAATGCTCTGGTAAGATGTCCCACCTTGTGGCAGTAGAAACATAACCCATCTCAATAATGGTGTTTTAATTCCTTGGGGGACGTTCCTGGTTGGTTTGGCATTACAGCTCTGCTAAACCAGACAGGGTAAAAGTTCTGGCATTCTTGATCCAGGCTCAGGCCTCTGCACAGGGGTAGTAACTTTTAAAGGCTCAGTGTGGATGGGTGGTGTTTTAAAAGGTCCTTCATGGCTAGGTTAACTTCTTTTCAGAAGATAATGGCAGCCAATCCATCCTCAAGTTGGGTGCAGGTATTCAGCTTAAGGAATTCATCAATATAACCTGGATGAAGTGATTTCCTTGTCAGATCTCTAACAGGGGGTTCAGCGTGTAGTATTAGTGTCTTGGTTGTTGTCAGTGCTCATGAGCTTGGCCTCAAATCTTGAGTAGTAAAGGCAGAATTTGATGTCTTTGATGGTGGCCTTTCCAAACCAATATAGTACGTCTCCTGACAGCATGGCAGCCACCCCCAGGACCTTTTCAGTATCACAGGGATAGGCATTAGTTTTGGCCTGGAAATGAAGATAGAGGACAGTCATGGCTCAGTGTGCTTTTTCTAAGGTGAGTTTGTCCATCTGGGGTATGTCTACCTTGATTGTGGTCTGGTTTACTACCACAGTTTGCACTTTTGATGTGGCGGGATTCTGGGGTTTGATACCAAGTACAGGATCTTTCAGTTCTTTGGTGATGTGGTTCTTTTTCCATGAAAGTATCAGGGACGTGATTGCCTTATGGGTGTAATAAGTGATTATCACAAAAAGAATACAAGTAGCCTCAAGAGTTAACAAAATTTTGGGGCCCAGGTTACCATGTTTGTAAAGGATCATCATAATTTCAGAAAGCCAGGCATAGGTGGAGGCATTAGGTGACTCTGGACGGGGTACTGCTGGGCCAGTGGGTAATGCCCACCATAGGATGGGTGCTAACTTGATAATATAGGATACAGATTGCCCAAGCAAAGACCAGGACCCAGAGTTGGGCACCATAGAGTCCAATAAATCTGTCAAAGTAATATAGAGTAATCCAAACAGCTGATTATACATGGTCTTGGCGGTAGTGGTAGATTTTATTGGGAAGTCAGGTTGCAGGGTTAAGGGTGGAGTCATAGGGAAAAAGTAGATGGTCAGATAATTGTACTTGTCTTGAAACAATCTTGGTAGCCTCACATACCACTTTCCTTTGAAATCTATTGTTTTAGTCCCTCTAATTCTTTCCAGGGGGCCAGCCAGTAGTATATTCTCCAAGTTGAATTTGAGTAGGCAGGATTCAGAGGATATTCAGTAAAATGTACTGGTCCAAAAGGCACTCCAGGGGACAGTATGGCATGGGCAGTGGGTCTACAGGTTGATCTCTAGAAGGAGAGGGCACCTTGTTGTCTACTCAACTATGATAAAGATGAAAGATCACTAAAACTAAATAGGATATGATCTGCTGAAACCAAAGGTTCATAAATATATTATTATCAAAAATGACAATATGGTCATCCCCATACTACCAGGGCTTTTAAATCATTTGATTTTGCTTCTTCAATTTTTGCAGGGTTCAGATTCTCAGACAAGGCACTGGCAGGGCATGGATCTTGGCTTAGAGTCTTGAGGGCGGCAGATCCAGGTTGTGCTTGCTCTGGTGAACAGAAGTGGCAATGGTTTGTTCTGCTGCTACTGTTCACCACATCATCTGGGCAGTTCAACTGTACTACCCATTCTGGACGGAAGACTAGCAGTTGCTGGTGGTCATTGGAAAAGTTAGCAGTAGGTTTTTTTTAATCTCCTTAAGGCAAGCTACAACCTCTGCATAGGTCTGGATCTTTGGTGGCGCAAGGTTGGCAGCAATCTGGTGACCATTTAGGGAATTGCCCTTGGGAGACTGGCAGGTCTCGGAGTAACTTGTCAACTTGGGTTTGCAATTTAACAAGTTGGCAGGTTTCTGTCCACTTTGTGTGACTTGAGTAGTTTTTGGAGGGTCAGGGTTCAATTCCAGGGTCTCCAATGTCAATTTTGAACCTCCAGTATTGACACTTGACAGGTTGGCAGGTTTCTGTTCCTTGTGGTTGGGGTCAGCTATCTCTGGTGGTCCAGGGTTTGACCCAACTGGCAGTTGGGCAGACTCCTGTCTACTCTGGTCAACATAAGGCTTTTCTCGGGACCCGGGTTTCAATTCCCAGGTTTTCAATAAAAGTATTGAAATGTCATTCATGACAGTTGCAGTAAGTGCTTGCTGCCAGGGGGCAAGGTACTCAGGAACACTTTCTTTTTGTTTGATTGCAAGCTGTAATGCCCAGAAATTTTAGGTACTACTTGGGTAAGGTATGGCAGGAGATTGGCAAACTGAAAGCCAGTCAAGGCGGTGACAATTGGGTAGGTGGTCATCAACCACTGGAAGACCTTGGCATGGATGTTGTATCTCCCAAAGCTCCCCGCAAAGTAGGTCAGCACGTAGTATATGGAGATATACACCACAATAGACAGATTGTAGTGTGGACATACCAGGGGAGTCCAGGAACCAGTGCGGAAAGAGTTGAGCTGTCCCAGATCATAGTGGTAGTCATATCCTAACCTTTTGGGTGAAGGGCCAAAGAATTCTGGTCCCTATTGATATCCTCCAATCCCAAGGCAAGCTGTGAGTACAGCTGTGAAGATGAGGTGATTCATCTTCCTTGGATTGGAGGTGGTTGGCTGGGGCAAACTAATTAAAGTAGACTTAAAGGTGTTAAGTAAGCTTAGCTTTATTGAGGGTATTAAACTCAATAATAGCACAAGCTATTACTGAGGGGGGATCCTTTATTTATAGTGCTTTTTGCTGTGAAAAGATTTGCAAATGGGAGTGGAAAGCAGGAGATGGGGAATCCCAGAAGTTTGGAAGCTAGAAATGGCAGTTGTTTTTGGGAAGAAGGCCAAATTCTTGTTCTTCTGTTATCTGTTGTGGGTTTGGCCATTATTGACTGGATCCAATGATTTTCCCTGGACATGGGATCATGTGGTGGTGACAATCCTTGAGATCTCCCTGATCTATTATTATCTTAGGAAATATGATTTGGTTGGAGTTTGGACTCAACCATGTGGCCTGGGCCTCAGAAAACCATTGGTCCTTGGTAGAATTGTGGGTCACATGCAGAACTTAAGTTTGGCTTTCTTCTGCTGGGCAAGAATAGTTATTTGAATCTGAATCCTTAATCTTTCCTTCTTCTGAAGGGCAGGAATAGTTTTTAGAATCTGAGACCTTAATTTGCCCTTTTTCTGAAGGGCAGGAATTATCCAGTACATTTTCCCCTGCAACAGCAACTGTGTTAAGTTCAACTCCATGGTGATTGACTCCCTGGTACTTGACACTTTGTTGAGTACCAGGGAGTCAAGTGCTGCATATGTGAATCTATTAGTATTTTTGGCTTAACTGATTTTAAGCTAATTTTTACTAGTAATTTAGGGGTTCAAAACCAAAAACCAAGGTTAAATTTACTCAAACTCAACTCTGTTTAATAATTTGGTTAGCTAAAATACCAATTTAAGGGGCAATTTATAAGTAAATTTACTAATAGAAATGAAAAAACCTGTGTTCAACACTCTAAAACAAAAAGTGACCAGTTTGACACTTTTTAAGCCAAATTTTAATGTTATTAATAAAATACATATGTGCTTATATAAAATTTGTTATTTACTATTATATTTTTATTATTAGTGTCCATAGCCGTCAATTAGGCTCCCAAGCACCACTATACTGGATTTAGTGGTATAGACATTAATCAAATACCCCACTTGTTTTACATTATGTCATTCCCGGGTTTGTGGATTAAGTGGTGCCACATAAATTAAGCCCAATTTATTAAGAGATTTCATATGTAATTTATAAAAAACCAAAACTCAACATCTTCTTTGTTTGACTCTATCCACTTGCCACCTGATTGGTTTTGGATTTAACTAATCAAAGGCTCAGAATTAAGGTTAAATTAATATGTGACGCACTATGAGCACCACTCAACACTTTAACTTGGGGATTAGTATAGAGAGCTTCTTAATGTTTTAATCAACACTATGGTAAATAAGTCATTCCCAGCTCCTCACAGCATAATATTATCACTAATAAACACCTTCCTACTCATTTACTTTTTTAACTTATGTTGTATTTTTTTATTTTTGAGCATATGAAACTGCCTTGCTTTTGGGTTAACTCTTGAACCCGTTTTAAATTTAAGTAAGTTTTATATGTAAAAAACATAGTAAATTTGATTTTTCTGCTTGACTCTGGCATACTTGACAGTGATAATTCAGCTTTTCCCAGCTGATCAACAGTGTTGAACTCAACACTTTACTATGTTTTGATTTTTCAACTCACAATAAAAAAATTCCACATAAATATTTTTTTATTTTTTTTTGCAATTATAATCTACTACTTTTTCTGCTGCTCTCCATATAATTTTCATATAATTTTTTTTGATTTTTAATTGTACTTTTACATTGATTTAGCACTAAGATGTTATGCTGAACCTAACATCTTTGATGCTTCATCATAAATTCACTTATTTTCTATGTTTTAACCTTTATATCTATACTTTGAGTTTCTATTTTGCTTCTATTTACTTTGTTATGTTTTTTTCTTGATAAATAAACCTTTATTTGCATACTTTTCATTTAACTTTTACTTTGCTTTACCTCTGTGTTTCATATCTTTCACACTGTTTTATTTACAAAACTAAACTTTTCTTTAGACAAGATCAAACAAGAACAGCCAACAGCCCAAGCGCCAAGCCTCTAAGGGCTCCAAAGAAACTGCCTCCACTCCCAAGTGTGCCAAGAAGCCTGCAAAGGCAAAGTCTCCAACCCCATCTCCTCCCACTACATATCCTCTTACTCCTCCCCCTCCACCCTCATCTTCCACATACCCTTCACCTTCCCCCAAAAATTCCTCCCCCAATAAATCTGATGATGATCTTACCAACTACTCCTTTTACCACTCAGAGGCCAAATCTGAGCCCACCAAGGAGCAACATACCAAGGAGTCAAAGGCTGCCAACAAGCCTACCTCTTCTTCTGGTAAGAAAAAGGGGGCATCCAAGCAGGCCTTGAAGAACCCTTCCCCTCCCCCTCCTGATGGCTCTTCTCCCCCTCCCTCATCTGATCCCCAAGATGAGCCTGAGGAGTACTCCAATAAGTTCAAAGCTTCTGGTCATGTGGCTTGGGATCCACTGGCCACCCACAATATCTGTAATGTGGACAGAGAGTTTAAATTACCCAAGCGCTTCCCCTGGTACTTCCCAATTATGTCTGTAAAGGGCGGCCCTGGCTACGTTGCTGATAACTACATTTTTAATTGTAACAATTAAAAGCGCCAAACCAAGAGCAAGCACTTTGTCTGTGAGGATAAGACTTGTGGGGCCCGGCTAAACACTGAAGGCTGGGAGAGAGTAACTGCAGAGAAGGGGGAGCACTCTTGTGAGCCCCCCAAACATCTTATAACCCAGATGGTAAAACGGTACCTGGTCCAAGTCATCCCAACCTCTGCCAACCTCTGCGCATCAGATCTGGCTATTAAAGCCCTGCAGCACTTAAAACCCAACAATCTCAAGTTGGTACCAACTCAAGAGCAGTTGGTTAAGTTCATAAGCAATAAGCGTATTGCCGCCAATCTCCCTCCCCCCAAGACTTCAGACGTCCTCTTGGAGCTTAAACTCATCCACAAGCTCAAGCAGCTTCTGAGTGGGAAGAGCTTCCTCCTCCATGACAATGGGCCCACCACCAAAGACCGTATAATCTCCTAATCAACTCAGCAGAACCTGATGAAGTTGAAAAGGGCTTCAACCTGGCTAGTTGATGGTACCTTTGCCACTTGCCCCCAGATGTTCAGCAGCTCTGGATGATCCATGCCCAGATTGACATCCAGGTGATTCCACTCGCGTTCTTTCTTCTTCCTGGGGCCACCAAGGTCATTTACACCCGTGCTTTTACCATCCTCTGCTAAGCACTTTCCCTCCTTCCTGATGACAACAATGGCAAGAAGACCCCCCCCCCTACACCCGCGCCAACCCTCCTGCCACTGACAAAGACCAGGACACCCTGGACTTGGAGGAAAAGGTAAGGCTGAGAGCTCTTGGGCCTGCCATGTGCATTATGGACTTTGAGCCTGCCCAGTTCAATGCATTTGAGCAGCTGTTCAGCAGGGAGGTGCAGGGGTGCCACTTCCACTACCGCCAAGCAGTTTCTCAGAATGTGCAGGCCCATGCTGAGCTAAGTAGGTTGAGCTGGAGGGACACTTCAGATACTTGCAAATTTGTGCTGGCACAATTCAGGCCCTTGGCTTTTTTAAAGCCAGAGCACACTGTGCAGGGGTTCAAGGTTCTCTCAAAGGATCCTTAAGTAGTTAATCACTCAGAGTTCAAGCCTTTCCTTGAGTACTTTGAGCCCCAGTGGATTGGGAAGGTTGTCACACAGAGGCGAGGCAAGGCCCATGCCAAGGCCAGCTGGAATGTGTAACGGGCGGCAGTGAATGGTGAGCTCAAGACCACCTCAGGATATAATCTTATCACAAACACCTCAAGGCCAACTTTGGGCTCCACCCAAAATTCAATAAGTTTTTCTTCCTCCTGCAGCACAAGCAGGAGAAAACCATCTCCAAGCTGTGTGACTTGGCAAACCGTGTCCCCCCCACCAAGCTCACAACCCGTTCCACCCTATTCACCAAGGCCATTAAAAATGCAGCCAAGAATAAATAAATGACCTCAGAGATCAAGCAGCATTTTGAGATCATTGCAACTGCCCTCCTGGAAGGGGCCAAAATGAAGAAGGGGAAGAATGGGGAGGAATAAACTTGCTGTCTTGCTTCTATGGTTTTAATTTTTACTTTTTAGTTTTGATCAATTAGTTTTTAGTTTTATTTTTTCTATTTTTTGATTTAATTAGATAGAACTGATTATTTTATGTATACATGGTAAGTTTGAGATGAATAGTTATAGTTGAAAGTGAATGAAATATCTTAATTTTTGTTAATTTCCTAATAAAACAAAAGAAATTCATATTTATACTTATATAAAATATATCAAATAAATATTAATATTTCTTCATATTTTGCATAACTTTTATTGTTGTGTTTTTTTATTTTTGTCTCATTGAAATTTTAATTTTTATGGTAATCAAAAATATTTTTATAATGAAGAGTGTAAATTACATAGTAAAATGAAAAATAGTTGCTTATTTCTCCTTATTCTCCTTAGTTAAGATACACTTTCTATTGCATTTTTTGAGCTTTCTGGGGTCACTTTAGTATACCATAGCTGTATAGTTTAATTTTTATATTAAAAGTTTTTAGTACATCAAGATCTGTTTTTAAAAAAGTGTTGTTTTCTAGTTGTTGATCAGGGAAAAGGCTGAATTATCACTTTACTATAGTGTCAACTACCAGGGAGTTGATCACCAGGGAGTTGAACTTACCACAGTTGCCCCTGCAACCAGGGAATTTTCTAATTGGCTGCAACTAATGAGGTTTCTGATTGGCTGTGGAGTGGGGCCTGGAACCCAGGTGGGTGGCTGGCAGCCGGCTGGGACCCAGAGGGCAAGTGGGTGGCTGGCTGGCGGGAGGCCTGTTGGCAGCTGGCTGGGTGCTGGCAGGCGCCTACTCGGATGATACATTTTTCCAGTGTTGTCCAAGTTCTGTTTTGCATTTTATTTTATTTCCCCCAATTAAGGGGGGAAATCCCGATTATATTGTACATTTTTTGACAGGAATTTCCTCTATTTTTCCCCAGTGTTGCGCTTCAGTGACAATCTGGTTTATTTCAGGAATATTCCTGACAGTTCAATTGCAAACAGGGGCATTTTTATAACAATGGGTGAGAAAGTCACATTGTAGTGGGATTTGGCAGCTTCTCTAAATGTGGCTCACATGACTTCAAGTTCCTGGCTGGCCCAAGTGGTGAACCACACAGCTGTCATGGTGAAGTAAAGTGAGAGCTCATTGTAATTGATCAAATGAGAAATATACACCCAAATAAGTATGATATTCCCAATGAGGATAAGACAGTGCATATTTACTTGAAGATGATAATCTTTAAAGAAAAAATATGGGGTAAGTGTATCATATCACAATACAAAGGTAGAAAAATACCTTGATTTGATTCACAGTCAAGGATTCAGATGTATAGATAGGTTCACACTCAATTTTATAAATTTCATGAATCATTTTAGCTTGAGGAAGATTTTCAGAATTATGAAGTGGCAAAAATTCAGAGTCTAACAATGTGATTATTATAAATATTATGGGAAGATATTGGAATAAATAGATCATTATAAAATATATTTTATTATATGAAAAATATTAAACTGCTAAGGTAGCTTGTTAAAAATTGTTGTTACTTAAAGCCTCTGATAGCATCTTGATGAGGTGGCTTCCTTGTGTTTGGTACTTGGTCAACTTATAGATATCCCCAATGATGGTTCTGTAAGCTATTAACTGACCTCTTAAGAGGTCAGAATTTGATACCCAGGTAGTAAAATGTTGGAAAATTAAACACAGAGCATCTGAGCCCCGCTCAGACTCAATTTTCTTTGCCAGCACCCACTTGTGATTGATCATTGGATTTAAATATATTATTGCTACAAGTGGGGAGGGCTTTGAAGCCTATTTTTCTAGGTGGCAGTGCTTTGGCCTAGCCACACCCAGAAAAACTGTCTGACAAAGATTTTGAAGTTGATTAGAAAAGCAGTGTCTTCAAATAGAATCAAGAATAAACCCAATTTGATTGGCCCCAATACCTGTTCTGGAATATTTAAACCATCTCTTGACCATCCAAAGTATTGGTATAGCATGATTAGCACATAAAACTTTTCACTTATTACTATCTGTCAGGACTCTGGAATAATATGATAGACTTGACCATTATTCCCCTGGCTGATTGGTTAGACGGCCAATTGCCATAAAGCTGGAAAGCTTGAAAAAGCATCAGCTGATCCTGCTCCACGCTTTGGCTAATCATACATTGAGTATTACTCCAAAGATTGATTCTGATCTGATTCTGATCCTCTCATTGGATTGACTCTGATTGGATAAGCTTGATGATACCTGACCTCAAGCACAGAAAGCCCCTCAACCAATAAGATGGAATGCCCAAGAATAATAATGCAAGATAGTTCACGCCAAACGTTCACGCTTAGAGACACCTTGAATTCTATGACCAATATAGAAGGTTGTTTAAGAAGAATAATGCATGATGCAAAAACCCAGTTGACAGGGTAACCAAACTTGTGTATGCATAAACCACAAACCAGATGCTGTCAATACACTGATGAGATAAGCTGAGGTCCGGTAATCTATTGAAGTCCCATGCCAGACCGACATGGCTGCCTAACTCTGGGGGCTGAAACTAGCAGTCTGGGGAACAGATAGACTGACTAGTAAGAGTTGGAAGCGTCGGATTATAATCTGGCAAGAGGGCTTATCCACCCTATATAAGGTGCTCTCTTGATTAGAGATTGAGAAGAATATTCACCCTTGAAGATAGAGATTAAAGGATCTCTATTGTTGTATCACTACTAGCTGACGCCTAGTAGTCAGAAGTATCCAAGTAGAACGCGCCACCATTTACTTGCAGACTCGTGTGTTTTCTCCTACAGACTTGGGATACCGCCAGGCCGTAGCCTCACCTAGACCCAATTGGTAGCAAAGATTGTCCTCATACAATCTATATCAACATCCCTACTACAATGAATAATAAAGATTTTTCCTCAAGACCCCAAAATCTTGACACTATCAAACCAAACCCATTCCTCCATTTTAGCCAAACCTTTTATATCTCAATATATCCCAAATCATGTTTATGGTACCTTTTCAGGTTTATAGATTATCAGGCATCTAAACCTTAAAAGAAGCTTTTTGCAACAGTAAAAGCTCTTAAGTAAAAATAAACTTCTAGAATGAATTTTTTACACTGTCAGTTCAAACTGATTGTGCCAGCCGACCTTTCGTATATTCTAGCCGTGACTTTCTAAAACAAATACTTGCATATGAGGGTTATTGATACTCAAAATTAAAGATAAGAAGTCTAAATAATCGAATAAACATCCAGAATTTTCAACTACTTACTTTAATATACATATGGTTACGATAAATTAATTTAATACAAGATGCTTCATAAACAAAACAATGTTATATAGATATTGTCCATTAGACATCTCACATGTGTCACCCTAGATAAAACCAGTATTTCTAACTAGCGTAATTGAAAGTCTCATCTCGGCCAAGTGCTAGAACTGGGCAGATAAAAGAAGCTCGATACTAGATATGTTGATGCCAAGGTAGATAAAAGTATGCGAAGAATGCTGTGAGTAACAATTTTAGTTATGAATATCCAGGCTTTCTCTATTATGAAAAGCTTAGATTTTAGAATCATTACAAAGGATCACATGCACTAAAAGGCTTGGATCGCTATCAATGCACATAGCTTCCAAAGCCTATTCTTAACACTTGATGCAACTGGTCGTTTCACTCTTTAGTTGTGAGAAGCAAGATGTAACTAGATTCAATCAAGTTTTTGAGCTTTACTAGAATTCAGTTTTTTGCTAGTTCAGATAATCTTCTTTTCGTTTTTCAGTTTGTCGATAAGCTCGTCGACAGATTCGACTTTACCTCCTCCTTGACGCTTAGGAGGCTCAACTACTTCAATGGTTTCGAGACGAGGAGATACATCGACTCCAAGATCAGAAGGTGTCATCTTGGTTAATGGCTTCTTCTTGGCTTTCTAAAAAAAGGAATAAGTAACTTTTTAAAGGGAAGCCAAATTAAAAATCCTTACCATGATGTTAGGAAGAGACGCATAACGGGGTTCATTAAGTCTAAAGATAGTTTAGATGGTTGTCGTTGTAGAGAGAGCTAGGATAAACTAACCTGAGGTCGGTAGTGACGACGGCGGGGATTTTGGTCTGAAGTGTTTCGTGACCACCATCTATCTCTCTTTTAACTTTTAACGATCCATCTTCGCCAATTTCGATGGAAGAAGCAAAAGTAGTCTATTAAACTTTAAACCAAAAAGTATAAAAAAGAGTACCTGAGGCCAGTTCAAAAGGCCTGCCAACATCTGCCCAGTTTGGTTAGAGTCGTCATCAATAGCCTGTTTTCCAAGAATAATGAAGTTGGACTTTTCTTTCTCTGCAATAGCCTTGAACAGTTTGGCAACCGCCAAGGGCTGAAGAGAGGCAGCATCTTCTTCAGATACCTCAACATGGATAGCACGATCAGCTCCCATGGCCAAAGCAGTTCTCAAAGTTTCTTGAGATTTGGAAGGACCACAAGATACTGCAATAATCTCGGCAATCCTGTCCTTGCCGAGCTTCTCTCTTAGACGAACTGCTTCTTCGACAGCAATTTCATCAAAGGGGTTCATGCTATGCTTAACACCACTGGTCTCGACAGCCGTCTTGGAAGCGTTGACACGGATTTTAACCGCATAATCAATTACTCGCTTAACACCTACTAAAACTCTGAGGTTGGACATCTTGTGCAGTTGATGACTGTTATTTCTTGTGAACCAAGTACGCTTATGGCCTTGTAAGTCAACTTTTGATGAAAGATTTCCATCCTCTTTACACTCATTTCGTCATCATTTTTGAGAGGATCCTTACATGTCTTATTTGCTATGTCTTGGTGTGAAGGATAATCGATCGGTCTAATTTTTAATTCCAGGGTTAAAGGGAACATTGAGCCAATCAGATCCAGGGTACCTTCTAAGATCAGCTTTCCAATAAACACTGTTTAAGGAGATCATAGTATTAGAAGCAAACAACCAAATCATTGATTGAAAACTAGATAAACTCGTTATAAATAATCCTGGTTGTATTGACTATATTAGCTTAAGTATAAAATTTTATACAAGTTTATCCAAAATTAATAACTGTATGCGGATTGCTTTTTAAGCACAACCATCCATTTATACTCCACTCAATTAGCTAACTTGTGGATGTCATATTTGAACTGTCTGGAGACTTACCCAGCACAGCAAATCCAATACTTACTTTTGCAACTAACAAAAAAATGCCTTTCAAGGTACTTAAGCCAGATTATATTTCAATGCTGCCTCTAATTCTCTAATTACAATAATCAAACATCATCTAGTGACATCATTTATTGTTCCTTTGTTTTCTGTTATGCTACAAATATTTATGCCACCATAGTCAGGCTATTTGTCCAAAAACCAAAAAATATAGAAGAAAAAGTGTAACTGATAATATAATCAACAATGTACTTTACTTTTCAGAGCTGCTGAGATAGACAAATCAAAGTTAGCTTACAGTCATTATAAAATTACTTAGTGTCATCTTTATTAAAAATAAAAGAAAATTATAATGATTGAAAATCACAAAAATTACCATGAATAGATGCACCACAATTTTTGATCATATACAGAAAATAGACATAAAAATAATTATATTTTAAAAGAAGGACACTGTCAGGAAGCCAGGCATAGGTAGAGACATTGGGTGACTTGGGTGAAGAAACCTGCGGGCCAGAGGGTAATGTTTATCATAAGATGAGTACCAAATTGATAACATAAGATAGGCACCAACTGAGTAAGGACTAGGGACCAGAGTTTGGCACCATGGAGATCACCAAGCCTGTTAGTGTAATGTAGAGTACTCCAAACAGCTGGGTAGATGTAGTGTCGGCTGTGGTGGTGGGTTTCATTGGGTGGTTGGGTCAAGGGGTCAAAAGCAGGGTCATTGAAACAAGTGTCAGGATACTGCATCCCAGGTAGGGTTCTGTTAGCCTCAGCTGCCAACTTAATTTGTTGGGAGGAGGAAAGGGTGTTGCAACTGAACCAATGATAGTTCAGCATTTGATTGGGAAAGACATTAGTTCAATAAAAAGGACAAGAATAAGATTAAGATGATCTTTATTTAGATAATAGTATGGCTATATACTATATTGAGAAGCCACAAGTCCACTAGGGGGTGGCACAATGATGGGTTCAACATAAGGTTTGAGTTGTGGAATAACTTGCCCAGGGATCAGTGTGTCAAATTGGCAACACTCCTAATTAGGAGATAGTGTCCACAATTTGGCTTAATAACAGATTGATTCATGTTGTTAGACACGTCATGAGGCATCTCATCAAGTGCTACCTGTGTATCTTAAGGCACATTGGCAGGCAAGAATGAAGACTCAGTTGCAATACCCTCTTGCCTCCTGCTCGCTGTCAGACATCAGGATTAGAACCTGTGAAAGGTCTGAAAAGGTACACATGAAGAGATTTTGTGTGGGAATGGCACAGCAGGGGTGCAGGCAATTATGATGAAGGGTCTTGGTGTTTCCTTGGGCATTCTCAAGTTGATAGGTGTGTTTGTTGTGGACAGCAGCCATCTTAAAGGGCCTGAGATGATTGGGTTTGAGCTTTGTGGAGTTGGGATTAAGGGCGTAGACAGAGTCACCTACAGCATACCTTGCCTCAAGGTGTCTAGTTGCCTTCTTGATCTGTTCATGTTCTATGTCACAAGTCTTGGCACACCATTGACTTAGAGAGTGTGTGGGGTTCCTGGTTGCCAGTTCTCAAAGTGTGTCCTGGGTTGTAGCCAGGGACCGGCTTGGAGGAGTTGTCATTTTCTAGTAGAGGGTGTTGGCTAGCTAGAAGTTTATACTGAGCCTGCATTAATGCAAAATCTTTCAATACTTTTCCTATCACTAGGCGGGCATTCTCACCATGCACTTGTATTTCAGCTGGTGCTAGACCTTCTGTAGGCTTGTACCAGTCTTTCAGCAACCTAGTAAACTCATTTACAATGAGCTCCTGTCCCCTATCTATCATTTCAAGGTGTCTAGTTAACTTTTCCCACTCTTTTTGAGAGGCTTTATTAGTGGCAAACCTTCTACAACTTTGAAGATAGGTATCTTTTTTCCCTTGGACAGGGTAAAAGATGTGGGATAGTTCACTCATGGGCTTTATCTGTACTGTTTAGAACTTTGGGCAGGGGTCAAAATAGGCTTTTATTCCCTTTCAGAAGAAAGATCCCCTTAGAAACCTTCTGGTATTTGCCTGGGGTCTGGAAAACACTAGGGGGTTGCCAGTACCTTGGAGTCCTTCAACAATATCTTGAACCCCTTGTACTTGGACTTGAGCTCATTCTCCTTAGTCTTGAACTCCTGCTCTTGAGTCTTGGGCTCCTTCACTTTGCTTCAACTCCAACCCTTTTATCTCAAGCTCCAGCTCCTTTGTCTTAAGCTTTTGCACCTTTATCTTGGGCTCTAGTTCTCTGTGTAGTCATTGTGGCCTTTGTAATCTATCTGTATTAATCCTTGAAAAGCTTCAGATAGCTTTCCCTTTTATAGCTCCTTGTTTCAGTCCCTGTTTTCCTCTCAGAACTCTTGCTTTTCAAAGCTTAAACTATCCTGTTTCTTTTTCTCTGCAATATATTAAACCTTTTAACTTACTCCAGACAATTAAAACCCTGAGTTTTCTGCTTTTATCATGAATAAAATTTCAATACTTGTATTGAAAACCCAAGAGTTGAACCCCAGTCCCCTGAAGGCAGATCAGACCCCCAGGACAGTCCAGGACCCGCCAATCCGATAAGTCAAGGACTTGAATTGTTGAATTATTCCGCAGCCCGCCGGTCTAATACTGAAGATTCCCTGAATGGTTGCCAGATTGCCACTGAACTGGCGCCACTGAAGACCCATGCCTATGCAGGTGATGTGGTCTACCTAAAGGAGGCTGGGAAAAGACCCATCACTAGCTCTGCCAACAAACACCAGCTGTTGCCAGTTGCCAGTCTGAAAAAAGTATTGCAATTGGCCAGCTCAGGTGACGTGGTGAACAACGACAGCAAAACAAAACATTGCCACTTCTGTTCCCCAGAGCCAGTCCAGCCAAGACCCGCCAAACTGGTGCCACTGATGGCCCAGACCTACGCGGAAGCTGTGGTTTGGACAAGGCCCACTATTATTCCTGCCAATAAGCACCCACTGCTGCCGGTCCCTAGTCCAGAAAGGGGAATGCAATTAGGCCGCTCAGGTGACATGGTGAACCAAAGCGGCAAAATTAAGCATTCCTGTTTGCCAGAGTGTGCCTGACCAGGACCTGATGCCCTCCAGACCCCAAGCCAAGATCCATGCCCTACCGGCAAACCACCAATGGACCCAAAGCCTGCAAAAGGCAAAGAAGCAAATTTACATGGTATAAAAACACTGGCGGTGTGGTGATAACCACATTGTCCTTTTCAATAATAAAGTTTATGAACCTTTGGTTTGAAAAAATTATACCCTATCTAGTCTTAGTGATCTTCCATCTTAATTCTGGCCAAGTAGACAACCAGGCCGCTGCCCTCTCCAGAGACCAACCTGCCAAACCACCCCAAGCATTATACCGTCCTCCGGGAGCCCCCTTTGGACCTGTGCACTTTACTGAATACTTGCCCAACCCAGCCTATTTGGAGTATGACTTGGAAACCATCCTCATTGCCAACCCGTTGGCAAGGACTAGAAGTACCAAATACATAGGATGTGAAGAAAAGAGTATCAAGATACTGCCCTTATTGTTCAAGGACAAGTACAACTACCTACCAGCGTACTTTGTTCCCATGACTCTGCCATTAACCCCAAGACCAGACCGCCCACTGGAACCTACTGCCTCAGCCAAGACCACCTCTACCCAACTGTTTGGAGTACTCTACATTACTTTGACAGGATTAGTGGATTCCATGGTCCCCAACTCCGGACCCTGTATTTTTCTCGGGCAATCTGTATCTTATATTATCAAGTTAGCACCCATTCTATGGTGGGCCTTACCCGCCAGCTTGGCCACACCTCACCCTGAGCCTACCAATGCCTCTACTTATGACTAGCTTCATGAAATTATGACAATCTTTTACAAACATGATAACCTAGGCCCCAAGATGTTGTTAACACTTGGGGCAACTTGTATGCTTTTTTTTGTTATAATCACTTATTACACCCATAAGGCAATTACCTCCCTGATACTCTCATGGATGAAGAACTGACCTGCCAAAGAATTGAAAGACCCTGCACCTGGTGCAGAACCCCCGAACCCAGCCACATCACAAGTGCAAAATGTGATAGTGAACCAGACCATGACCAAGGTGGATATGCCCCAGATGGGCAAACTCACCTTAGAAGAAGCTTGCCAAGCCATGCCTGTCCTCCGCCTTCACTTCTAAACCAACGCTAACGCCTACCCCAGTGACAAGAGAAAGTCTTGGGGGTGGCCGCCATGTTATCAGGAGACACACTGGATTGGTTTGGGAAAACCACCACTGAAGATGTTGAATTTTGCCTTGACTATTTGAGATTTGAGGCCAAACTCATGAGCACTGGCAATGACCAAGACACCAGATATTATGTGCTGAACTCTCTGTTAGAGATCTGTCAAGCGAACTGCCCTATCCAAGCCTATATCAATGAGTTCCTTAAACTTAAGACACGCACCCAAATTGAAGATGAATTATCTGCCATTATCTTTAGAAAGGGAGTTAATTCAGCCATGAAAGACCTGTTGAAGCACCACCTGCCTACACTGAGCCTGGAGGAACTACTGCCCCTATTCAAAGGCCAGGGTCTAAACCAAGAAGGACAGAACTTGTACCCTGCCTGAGCCGGCAGGGTCATGACACCCAATTGACCAGGAATGTCCCCCAACAAGTTACAACACCACTATCAAGATGGGTTGTGTTTCTACTGCCACGAGGCCGGACACCTAACCAGAGCATGCCCTAAGAAGAATACACCTCCTGTATCCTTGGCACAAATAAACACCTCTGCACAATCTTACAAATTCATCCAAGTAACTATAGACTGTGCGGGGATCAAGCGCCAGATTAAGGCCTTTATTGACACGGGAGCTGATGAAAGCTTCATTGACACCAACCTGGAAAAGGAACTAGGATTAACAGCTTCAGAGCGCAGCCTACAAGTAACCATGGGAAACAGTTCTCTGGAAACTGGCTACAAATGCAAACAGGAACTTTCTTTGATAATTGGACAGAACGTGTATCCAACCCCCTTGATCCTCTTTCCGGGATTGTCACATCCTCTAGTACTGGGCAACTCATGGTCCGACAGAGATGGCCTGATTCTAAACTATTGTGAGAAGACTGCCACTTTGGGACAACCTGAGTCTTGTGATATTGTTTCATTCTGTATAAGCCATGGCGGAGCACCAAACAACAGACTCCTAGCCATAAAGATGGAACCCAGCGTTGGGACACTACCCACTGCCTTGCAGAAATGGAGCCATGTATTTAGCAAAGAAGAGGCCACAAAACTACCCAGCCACTCAATCTACAACCACGCTATAGATCTGCTACCAGATACCTGACCACATCACAGCCCCATCTATAGCTGCAATCACCATAAGCAAGCGGCCTTGAAAGCTTACCTGGAGGAAATGACAAAAAAGGGCTTCATCTGAGTGTCAAAGCCCCCCTGCTTGTCACCCATGCTGTTTTTAGGGAAGAAAGATGGCAGAATGCGTCCCTGCGTGAACTACCAGAAGCTGAATGATATTACTATGAAGAACCGCTATCACATTCCCAACGCTGACGACCTTTGTGATGTATTAACTGGAGCCCAGGTGTACTCAAAAATTGACCTGAGAGACGCTTTCAACCAGATCAGAATCAAGGAGGGGGACAAATACAAGACGGCTTTCAAAACCAGATATGGGTTGTACAAATACCTTGTAATGCCATTTGGCATATGCAAAGCCCCCAGCACTTTCCAAAGGATGATCAACACTGTCCTAGGGGAATATATTGACCACTTTTGTGTTGTGTACTTAGATGACATCCTCATCTAGAGCAAGACTCACGAGGAACACCTGCACCACCTGGACCTTATACTCAAAAAACTCTCCCAAGCAAATTTACACGCCAAGCTTAAAAAATGCAAATTCTTCCAGTCCAAGGTTGAATTCCTGGGTTACTTAGTGAAGACTGGCAGGTTTTCAATGGCACAGGACAAAGTAGAAGCAATAACGTCTTGGCCAACGCCCAAATGTAGGAAAGATGTGAGAAGTTTTTTGGGCCTGGCAAATTATTGCAGGGATTTCATCCAAAAAATTTCTCTCATCACCCTGCCCCTGACCCGCCTGTGCTCTGACAAGGTCACCTTTGTCTGGACTCCAGAATGCCTCACCGCTTTTGAGACCCTGAAACTTGCCTTCACCTCTGCCCCCGTTGTGGCCATGCCCGACCCATCCAAGCCTTTTGTGCTGGAAACTGATGCGTCTGACTTTGCGGTGAGAGGGGTCCTTCTTCAGAAAGGAGGGGATATTATGCTACATCCTGTAGCATTTACTCCAAGAAGATACTGCCTGCTGAAGGAAACTACCCAATCTATGGCAAGGAGATGCTTGCTATAATGAGGACCTTGAAACATTGGCGCCGGTACTTATGTGGCGCTGAGTTTCCAGTAAAGGTTCTAACCGACCACAAGAACCTGGTTTACTTCTTTAAACCCAGACAGCTGAACCAAAGGCAGGCCAGATGGGCCTTAGAGCTGGCCAACTACACCTTGATCATTGACTAAAAACCCAGAAAGGTAAACGTGGTACCTGACGCCCTGAGTAGAAGAGCAGACCTGATCCCTTCCTCTACAGAAACCAAGGACCACAACACTCATGTACTCCTTGACCCTGCCAGCCTAGGCATCCAACTGATGTACATGAAGAACATGACCCACAAACCTGACATAATTGAGGCGCAGAAATGAGATAAACACTCAGCGTAACTTGTTGCCAACTTGACCTCAGACCCAGAGATCTGCCACCACAAGAAAGGATTCTCATTAAAAGGATCCACCCTGCTATTACACAACCGGATCTATGTACCAGAAGATGAAACAAGGACCAAGGTACTCATTGACTATCATGACTCAGAGATGGCCGGCCACCCTGGCAGACTCAAGACACTCCAAGGAATTAAGAAGAATTATGCTTGGCCCCAACTGGACAAAGACGTGGTTGCCTACATTGAAGGCTGTGAAACATGTGGAAGAACCAAAACCTGTAGATCCAAACCTGAAGGCCTGCTAAGACCACTAGACATACCAGTGAGACCCTGTCAGTCTGTTTCAATGGATTATATTGTAGAACTGCCCCCCTCCAATTTTTTCAACACCATCCTGGTCATGGTAGATAGGTTTACTAAGATGTCCTACTTTGTTCCTACCACCACCCACTGCACCGCTGCAGAGACAGCTAGGCATTTCCACAGACGCATCCTAACCCAACATGGCACTCTGTCAGAAATTATCACTGATAGGGGCCCTCAATTCACCTCAAATTATTGAACTCAAGTGATGAAGGACTTAGGGGTAAAACACTGTGTATCCACCTCATACCACCCACAGACCGACAGCCAGACTGAACAAGTAAACCAAATACTTGAACAATATCTACAATGCTATGCCAATGCTGATCAAGACAGCTGGGATGAGATGCTACCCATGGCATAGTATGCCTACAACAGCAAAGACCACGCATCTACCAGAATGTCCCCCTTCAAAGCCAATTATGGGTTTGACCCATCTTGGGACCCCAGTATTGGTAGTAAGGAAATAAACCCATCAGGACAAACCTGGATTGAGCAGATACAAAACACCCAACAAACCTGTCTTAAGAACCTGAACCGTGCAGTCCAGACTTATAAGGCTTTTGCTGACAAAAAAAGGACCCCTGGGAAGCTGTTGAAAGTAGGAGACAAAGTCTACTTGGACTCTCAAAACGTGCCCCTGACTGTCCCCTGCCGGAAGTTAGCCCACAGAAGAAGTGGCCCATACAAAATCACCAAGCTAGTAGGTGAAGTAGCATTTGAACTAGAATTATCCCCCTTGTGGAAAATACATAACGTCTTCCACTGCGCGCTTCTATTCAAGAAAGAAGGGAAATCCCTCCCCCACCAGAAGCTCAAGACTGACCCTCCTCCCATCCAAGTAGGACGCTCTGAAGAATATGAAGTTGAATATGTTCATGGAGACCATCCCACTATAAAACTCTCCAGTACTACGTCAAGTGGAAGGGATATCCACCCAAGGAAAGCACCTGGGAACCATTAAGCAACCTACCCAACGCCCAACAAGCAATCCAACAATACCTTGAGAAGAAGGCCAGGAAGGAAGGGGATGATGTCATGAATGACATTTCAATACTTGTATTGAAGATCCAAGAGTCAAACCCCAGTCCCCTGAAGGCAGATCAGACCCCCAGGACGGTCCAGGACCCGCCAATCTGATAAGTCACAGACTCAAATCATTGAATTACTCCGCGGCCTGCCAGTCTAATACTAAAGATTCCCTGAATGGTTGCCAGATTGCCACTGAACTGGCGCCACTGAAGACCCATGCCTACGCAGGTGATGTGGTCTACCTAAAGGAGGCTGGGAAAAGACCCATCACTAGCCCTGCCAACAAACACCAGCTGTTGCCAGTTGCCAGTCCAAAAAAAGTATTGCAATTGGCCAGCTCAGGTGACATGGTAAAAAACGACGGCAAAACAAAACATTGCCACTTCTGTTCCCCAGAGCCAGTCCAGCCAAGACCCACCAAACTGGTGCCACTGAGGACCCAGACCTATGCGGAAGCCGTGGTTTGGGCAAGGCCCACTATTATTCCTGCCAATAAGCACCCACTGCTGCCGGTCCCTAGTCCAGAAAGGGGAATGCAATTAGGCCACTCAGGTGACATGGTGAACCAAAGCGGCAAAATTAAGCATTCCTGTTTGCCAGAGTGTGCCTGACCAGGACCTGATGCCCTCCAGACCCCAAGCCAAGATCCATGCCCTACCGGCAAACCACCAATGGACCCAAAGCCTGCAAAAGGCAAAGAAGCAAATTCACATGGTATAAAAATGCTGGCAGTGTGGTGATGACCACATTGTCATTTTCAATAATGAAGTTAATGAACCTTTGGTTCAAACAAATTCTACCCTATCTAGTCTTAGTGATCTTTCATCTTAATTCTGGCCAAGTAGACAACCAGGCCGCTGCCCTCTCCAGAGACCAACCTGCCAAACCACCCCAAGCATTATACCGTCCTCCGGGAGCCCCCTTTGGACCTGTGCACTTTACTGAATACTTGCCCAACCCAGCCTATTTGGAGTATGACTTGGAAACCATCCTCATTGCCAACCCGTTGGCAAGGAATAGAAGTACCAAATACATAGGATATGAAGGAAAGAGTATCAAGATACTGCCCTTATTGTTCAAGGACAAGTACAACTACCTACCAGCGTACTTTGTTACCATGACTCTGCCATTAACCCCAAGACCAGACTTCCCACTGGAACCTACTGCCGCAGCCAAGACCACCTCTACCCAACTGTTTGGAGTACTCTACATTACTTTGATAGGATTAGTGGATTCCATGGTCCCCAACTCTGGACCCTGTTCCTTGCTTGGGCAATCTGTATCTTACATTATCAAGTTAGCATTCATTCTATGATGAGTCTTACCTGCCAGCTTGGCCGCACCTCACCCCAAGCCTCCCAGTGCCTCTACCTATGACTGGCTTCCTGACAGCTTTATTCCCTCATTTTTAGGCTTTAACTCTTCAGTTAAAGCCCTCAAAACACTGATCAACCAGGATTTGACCTGTAGCCAATCAAACAATTGGATTCAATGGTTTTGCCAAACAGTTCACCCAAATGACTTTCTCTTTACCATGGTTCAAACCCGGCACTGTCTTGCTCCAGATAAACAACTGCTCCGCGTTTCAAACAGTTTCACAGTAATTCCCATCATGTTTTTCCAGAAAAACTTGAGCGCTTTTGCCTATATTTTACACAAGGGATTTTTGAACCCTCAATTCTTCAACATTTCTCTGAGTTACTCCGCATTTTTCAAACATTTCAGCACCTTGAACTCGCCTGTTGCTCACTCCTTGTCTTTCCTAATCATCTCAGCAAAACTTCAAATTTTGTTTCAACAGTTTCTCTGTCCTATTTCTGGCCTCTCTAGCTTCAGTTTCAATCAATCAATTTCTAATAAATTTACAGTTCAAACACTGTAAATTATTTTTCTTTTTCTTTATATGATAATTAATTCAATCTGCTTAATCATATCTTTTAGCAGCATTAATTAATTCTTTTACTGCTTCTTTCTAATCATTTTCTCTTTCAAAAGTCCAAAAAAAGCATCCTAGCTCCTGTATTTGTTTCAGCCAGTCCTTCTCAATCAACTGTCAGTTCTTCAGCTAGCCTTGCACCATGACCTTCAAGCCTTTCAGCCAGTTCTTCACCATGACCTTCTAGCACTTCAGCTATTTCTTTCTCATCCATCAACTAGTCCATCAGTCAGTCCTTTCTAGTCTATTAACTAGTCCTTTCCAGGCCATCAGCTAGTCCACCCCATGAACCACCTAGGTTTTAACTGCACTATGAACCATCTTGGTTCCAATCCTCACTATAATCTTCCAGTCCCTCAACTAGTCTTCACTGTGATCATACAGTTCTTCTTACTAGTATTCACTGTTGATACTACACTATGAACCACTGTGATTCCATTTCCAGTCCCTGTTATCAATACCTCAGACTCAATCAATAAGTCTACAAGGCTACTGGCATTTGACTGGGCCCTCACAAGTGTCCTCCACTTAGGCCATTCAACCACAGACAATCCTCATGTCTGTGCAGTTGTCTTTACTCACTCAGGTGATTAATTCTGAGCTTTCAGTTGCAAAGTAATCAAATTTACTTCCCAGAGGCCTGATTATACCAAGTTCTGCAGCTGCTTCCCCAAGCAATCACCCTGGTAACACCTCTGAGCGTATCCATGTTCCTAATGATAGATTTAGGGCCTCACCAAAGCCCTTAAGGAAACACAGACAAGGACACCCTATCAGTCTGTTAGGTAAGACGCTTGCTCACAGACCTTCTGTAAGTGCACAAGGGCATATAGAGCTATCTTAGCTCCTCCCTTCCCTGGAAGCCCATGTTACCCACCAGGATCACATCATCAACCAGCCCTGGTAGCTCGTGTTACCCACCAGGGTGGTTCACTCCCTGTCATGAACCGCCATGACATTATTATTTCTGAAAATTGCGTTTTAACTACCTGGGCTGATAGAGCAGATCCTTGCTGTCAAAACGAGCCCTTGATAGTCTCTCTAGGTGAACTAGTTCAGAAGATAATCCGATTTGAATATTTAGCCCAGGAGAACTCATTGATACGTCCCAAAAAGGAAATGCAATTAGGTATTGGGCCTACAAAGACAACAATCAACGCTGCGCAGACAAATACTAGTGTATCTCAGCTGATACTGATCAGATTTGGACGTTTTACGCTCAAATTGAAGCCACAAAGCAGGAGCTTCAATTTGAGCTATTTTTTTGGACAATAAACAGAAGCAAAGTGTGAAGTTTGAAGATTCTCAAATGAATATGATACCATACAGTCAGCTGATGTCTCAGACTCACAGAATGAGCCCCCAGATGAAAACCCAAGAACCTCTGAGAATGATCAGAAAGAATAAGATCAAATGGTATAAAAAGAGCCTGACTTTCCTCCCCTTCATTTGTGGTCATTTTTGGTTCTTAAATAAACAAATCAAATACATCCAATCTTCAATTTAATGGTTCAGAGTCAGAAGCCCTTAGACCCTGACACTTCCCACCCCTATCAGCCATTGTTACCTGCTGGGTGGAGACACTTAAATAGTCCTTAGCAGCCAAAGTTCCCTTCTAGGCTATCACATTCCTCACCTCTAGCATCCAACATTCCCTGCTGGGCAAGGACAACTAACCAGCCCCTATCAGCCAAAGTCCTCTTCTGGGCTGGTTCATAATTTGCCTCTAGTAGTTGTTTGTTACCTACTAGGCAGGTCTTACCTTCCATAGTAGCCAATTTTCCCTACTAGGCCTATACCTGTCTCAAAACCACAACACACTATCAACTTTCAGCATTGCGTCTTTATTTGAAGCCAAATCAATCCTCACCTGCAAAACCGCGTCCATGTGGATTGTCACAGAGGGGGTAGTTATAAGGAAAGGTTTCCCAGGAACTGTGGACCGTAACTTTCCTTGTTCTACCCCAGTTAGCCCATCAGGAGTCCCAAAGTCCAGGGCGCAGGGGCTAAACCCTGTGCCACAATTAATTCTAGCTTGTAAAATAAGCAGGAAAGTGGGAAGGTGTTTGGTCCAGGCGGTATTTGGGTGCTCCTGAGAGAGCTTGGTAATTGGTTGTACCAGGAAGACATTCAGGTATTCTACACACCCGTGTAAAGCCCAGCTGTATAGACACAGCAGAACTTACTATCTATTTTCCTCCATTAATTATAGAAAGTAAGATTGGGTAGAACTTCAATGATAGCTTAAGTTATCAAATATTCAAAGGGTGTTTATTTATAGTATCTCCCACTGTACAAAGTTTTGCAAGTGGGAGTGAAAGCAGGAAATAGAGAATCCCAAAAGTCTGGGTGATGAAAACTGAAATCAGGAAATTGGAATATAGTCAAACCTTTGCTATTCTACTATCTGGGTCTGGATTGCCAATTCCTGGTTGTGGCCAATATGTTACTATCAGGAGCAAAATGTGCCTAAGTCTTCCTTGAGGTCTAATTTTAGACTGGGTAGTTAGGTTTAGCAAGAGTCTGACCCAAACCATGTGGACTGGGTCCCGGATCCCCATTAGTTAGTGCCAGGATTGATGACTAAGGGTTGGTTTTATTACTGAATTGTTCAGGGCTGCATGACCTGCCCTCTATTTTTATCCCCAAATTCTGGGACTTGTTGGATTGGTTTCTCCCTTGTGTGGATTGTGCATTAATGAACTTGAAGTTCATTAGTTATGAGGTCTTGCATTCCAGTGGGTTTTACGCACAAGGTTGTCTCTTAACGGGTACTTATTTATTATTAAATAATGCTTGAAATACAATGAGCTTTAAAATAAATGGTTGATCAATCATTTTGCTTTCTTATTTGCTGAGATACACTTGCATGGATGACATCATTTCATGCAACATAAGTTCATGCAGGAGTGATCACTTTTTTCAATTTAGCTCTTGACTGGCCTTTTTGACCTGACTTACTTCATTAAGTTAATTGTAGGCGCTATTGAGAGCTCTTGAATGCAGGTTTGGGCATTGTCATCCATAGATTAACAGCTGAGATATGATTGCATGAATTACGTCATCTATGCAATCATAACATCATGCTTAATGAAGCAGTGTCATCTCAATCTGGCATTTTGCGATTCTCTCCTTTTGCACTAGACTGTGCTTATTTTTTGCTTTGACCCTCATTCAGAGCTATGTCAGGAGTGATCCTGACAGCCCGTTAGCCTGTGGGTGGTAGGGTATTGTGACTATTTGTTAGAGGGCATTCTTGACACAGTATGCTTTCATGACACTGCCTACAAGTTCAGGCTCCCAGACACTAGCGAGCCAGGAGCTCAGGGTTGGTTCCCTGACAATTATAACTTTGATCTAGTTAGAATTTATCATAACACAGGATTAGAATTTTTGGTACTTACCTCATTTATGACATCATGGCATCATTTTGAGTATTTTAAAAAGAACTTGTATTCTAAAATACCTGAAATAGTATCATAATGTTGGAAATTTGTTCCTAGAAAAACAGTGTCAGAAATAAGGAGAGCACCAATTTTCTTATATTAACAATTAGTTTAATATGATTGCAACTTTTCAGTCTGGTTGCGTTTGATATTTTTGTCTTCCCAGGGATCACTTTGGTCTGGGTGATGCTTTAAAGATATTTTATAGTTTTGTGTTGATTTAAGCGTTACAGTCGATGCTGAGTTGGGTTCCTTTTATAAGAAGTTTATTCCATTTGAGCTGCTTTTTTAAGCCCATAATAAAATAATTTACTTAATTTTTAAATATGATTTCATTATGATGGCATTGGTTTACTGACCTTGTCTTGAGAGTTTTTTTTTAATTTCTGTGAATAAACAATTTTCAGTAGGCTTTGGGTTGGTTCAATTTTTAGTTAATTTTCAATGGACACATTTTTCTAAATAATCCAAAAATATTTTTATGACTTTCAATTAAATTTTATTCCCTCGGCAACTGAAAGCAGCTTTCTTGAATTGTCCCAATTTTGTGAAAACCATCTGTTCTAGAGCTCCATGATTTTAATTGTATAGACTAAAAGAGTGAGATGTAATTTAGTGCTGATGTCTGACGTGGCGAAAATGGGGAGCCCTACCGCTCAAAGCCTGGCCTTGTATCAAATCAAAAAGGTAGACAAGTTTTATTTTGTAATCGCTCCCTTCAGCCAAATATTGTAGCTAACCATATTCCAAAGTTGCACATGCTTCAGATAGGATTTTATCTCTTAAAAGAATCTACATCTCCAAATATCCTATAATAGTTCTCAACTCCAATATTAATATATTTCTTACTTATCGCATATTTCCCGACTACATCTAGAATTCTCATAATATTTTAAAAGGTATAGTTTTTAATTCATGTAGCCTGATTAGCTAACCTGAGTTATGGACTATTTTTGACAATATCTGGTTTAAATAGCTTTATTTTTTGTTTCAAATATTTTTCTAAATTAAGACATTTTCTCTTAAGACACAATATAAAGCAGCCTTTTACTAGGACCTTTCTTCTCAATGGATGAAGCAACTTGCGACTATATAAATAGGCTCACACTGGATGACCTGAAAAATGAACCAGAGTTAGCAGAAGAAATAAGTGCTTATCAAGAGAAGCTTGAAATAGAAAAGGAAAAATTTCAATGATCCTCAATTCTTCATAAAGCCAGCAGAAACGTCACTGCTGGATATTTTGCTTGTATTTACTAGTTTACATGGTGAACGAGTCTCCTGGTTTAAAAGTCTAGATAGGTATTTTTTGGCTTTTGGCTAAGTGAATATGGAGTTGAAGATTTTCGGTCTCTAATATTACTTTCTCATAGTTATTTCAAACAGTATCTTTCAAACGAAATAAGTCATGATGATTACACTTCAAAAAACTTAGAGTTAACAAAGAAGCAAAAACTGTTCTTCCATCAATCAAAAACGCTCATATCGAATTTAAAAAATCCTGCCACTTATAATCGATGTGACGTAGCACTGGAAATCGAAGAAATACTTAAACATGAGGTTGAATTACTCAAGCAGGTAAGTTAATCTTAAAGTATAAACCCAGAGAATTAAAGAGTTTCACATAATTTTTCATTTTTTCCAGCTAAAATTCAATTTAAATGCAGAGCTTATGTTTTAGTATATCCGAACTTAGAACCAGTTAAAATGACTACTTATAAGCTTCATCAGTCTGCCCACATTTTTAATATTCTTACAGTAAACACAAAACGAGGTGCGTATAGAGCTTTCTAAATTTAATTCTAAAACTTTTCATTATTTAAAATTGAACTGTCAAGCTTTTAATACATTTATGTGATTTTAAATCGTTACAATTATTGTTTTAAAGGGTTTCCAAGAAAAAGAAACAACTATACTTGCTGAGGTTTAAAGCATGTCTAATATTACTTGAAATAGACCGCCTCCTATCAAACTGCAAAAGTTATGACCGAGAAAACTGAGAAAGATTATTCCCAAGAAGCTAAAGAAGCATCAGAAAGGTACTACTTGTTAAGTTCATGTGAAGAGTGGTTCTTATTTTGCTTTGAAGCATCTGGTATTTATTCTCATCTGCATCTTGCTATCATACAAATTTCACACGCCGTTGTTTGGCTATTTATATACTATTGATCATGGCAATCTACTTGAAAATGTTATACCAAATGAATTGACAAGAAATTTATCAATGCCTTTAAACTAAACAAGTTCAGGGATGGTACCTTGATTAATTTTGCTTTCTATTTTTGAGGCATTTTTAAATCCCTTTAAACTAACCAACATAACTAGAATCCCTGAAATACGCGAGCAAATAGCATCTAAGCTTATGGATCTTCATCAGATCATGGCTAGCCTTGAGTAGGAAAGATGAATCCCCAAAATAGCCCACTTTTATATTGAGATAACATACTTTGGGTATGGAAATGCTATTTTATTTTAATTAAAAGCATAATTTTTGGCGCTCATCAACTTAGTAAAAGCAAGATTTAAAGTTGGCAGAGAAAATAGAAAGTGAATTCAATAAAAAATCTGGTCATTATGAGTACACCTGAACTATTTGGTACAACTTTGAACTTGGGCTTTATTAGTTCTTCTTAATAATTTAGGGGGAAACAAGCCATAAATTTCACAGTTCTAGAAAGAAGTAAGAACAGATTGCTTTGATTCACACATCAAAATCAGTATAAAAGTATTGTCTTAATGATCCTCTCAACTTTTCTAGCTGATTGAAAAATATATAGTTTGAACCGAATTTAAGTTTCATTTTATAATCATTCCTAGATGATACAATTAGAATAGGACTTGATTTCAAAATATGATTCAGGATTGGTACAGTAATGTTCAACTCTGCGGAGTTAACTTTGGTACTTCATAAAAAGCAGAGTGTCCAGTAAAAACCAGCTATAATATATCGCTATACATTTTAGTTTTCTTCCGTGATGATTTAAAATCACTAAGGATTCAATTGGAGCTTATTACGTTACATTATTTGTCCATTGGATTAAAGCTGCAACTGTCACTTGCGGTCTGATTTTGGCAGCATATTCAGAAATAATGGCAGGACTTTCAGAAACACTGGTGTGATGATTTTGTTGCAACCGGGTTGGATACCTACCTCGCCTGGCAACATATCTTACAACATGCAGGGGGCGCTCAATGAGCCGCCTCAGGATGTATCAAACAACATTCCACCTTGAATGTCAAAATACGGGGAAATACTTCCTGATAAGAACAAGCTAATTCCAGTCAAGCACTCTCAATAACTCATTCAAAACCCAACCCCTATTTGGATTGTGCCACCATGCCATCCCTGGTGGCTACCTTTTGCAATATATTAACTGCCGCTTCCCAATAAAGTTATTGTATTATCTTAAACCATGCTCTTTTTCTTTGGACTGTTGTCTTCCCCTCTTCTATACTGAACTGTGGTTAATCCAGCTGCAACAGTAATAGCAGTAGTAGGTTTGATTTACAGCCTACCTTTAAGAAAATTCTCCTAAGAAAACTTGGAGCGCTGGCCATATGGTTAACCCTCACCAAGAACCCTTCCTACTTACCCTAAGGGGATATCCTGGAAGGATAAGGTATATATTAAGACCAGCTTGTGTTAATCAGCATCTAAAATGAACTCTGGCCAGGACAACCTGATATAGTACCACCTGTCACAGTCAGACCTCTTGCAAAGAATAGCAAACCTCCAGTTAGAGCCTTTTATGTGTGGCATAGAGGGCACTGCCATTGTAAGTTGGCTGTACTCCACATAAGCTTGTCTCCACATTTTTCAGGTTCCCAAACCCATGTGAGTTACCACAGCTTCAGGGCACCTTGTTGGCCCTGAAGCTGCCTGTTTCACTAAATAGACAGGCCATGAGTCCAAGGCTACTTGGGTCTTCTTTGCAGAGACAGCCAAATCTTGCTATAGTGAAACTTTTTCTTTATTATTGTGAGAACACCCCTGCTAAGCATCAATAAGACAGGGAGTGTTGCAGAGGACCTCACTGCCTGGCAACATACACTTGTAGCCGCCCTGGAATCCATAGCTGACAGGAATGCAATGCTTCTCATTAATATATAAGAGTGAGTCTTCTGTCTGGATTTAATATCACCTCAAGTGGGCTCAAGCTGTAAGGGATTTAGCTGACTTGATTTTTCTATGATACTAAATAGAAAGTTGATTGTTAAGCCAAAGGATAAATTTGGCTCATCCTTACATTCAATCCCTTACATGCATCTTTGAAAGTGCACATATTGAATTCAGTGTATTGTAGTCTAAATTATGTCACACTGAGAATGAAGCTACTTAAACTTTTATAAATTTGTATTTAATTGCTTAATTTTCAAATAATGATTCAACTATTGCAGTGTGGCTTATATGTATAGCTTATCCAACTTTAGAATGTATACATTAAAATTGGAAGAGAAGCAGCAATTGTTTTAGATTTTTTTATATAATTGAATGGTTATGCTCTGTGCTGAGGATTGAATTGACAATGAAAAGAGAGCTTGATCAATTTAAAATGATACAGTTAAAATTAAAAAAAATAAATATTAGTTTAAAGAAGGAGATGGTTGGCTTGGACATTTGAAAATTCTTATTATTCAAGTGAAATAATAGAATGTTCCAATTGGATGCATCACCTGATCCAAGTGGCTGCATATTGTTCAGAGTAAACCTTGCTTGCCACAGCTTCATCCCAAAAGAACATCAGTGGAGTAAACTAACTATGATAAAATTATGATGCAATATTATGATTTTCGTGAAATTTAGAGGGCCTAGATCAATTTTTCAGATTATTCTGATCAAAATGGTACCATACATGATAGATCTGGCTGCTCTAGATGCTCAGATATATAGTTAAGTGCTGGAATTGAGTTCACATCAAAATCAACAATATAGACTTAATTTGATTCATTTAAATTCACTCTAAAAGCACATAAAACTAAAAACAACATATCTCTGTGAATACTAAGCCAATATTAATATCCAATAGCTTGTTTTATAGATACAAATCAGCTCTACTTTTTTAAATTCATAAAAAATCAATTACTAAATTTTAAAATAATCAGTTTAGCCTTACTAAACTTAATTGTAACCCTTCACTTATTTAGATTTTTTATTTTTTATTTATACTTGGAATATGAAGCTTTAATTTTAAATATATATGATTAAAATGATCTTTTAAGAAAAATTCCAAATAAAAATTAGTTGATCATACAGTAGTTGTCAAACCTGTTGAGATAAATGTATATTGTTCAGTTTAGGACACATGAACTCAGTCACAAAACGTATTTCAACTGGAACCAGTTGAGTATTAATTTACTCAATAAAGCTTCCATTTATCTAGGGCTGGAAAACAAAAATTAGTCAATCACAAAACAAAAATAAAACAAATACAAATTCCAAAAAGTGAGATAGCAAACACATGGAGCTCAAATTCATAGCACACATAATACAGTCACTTGCTGAAGCATTCTACATCAAAGTTGATTATGAGTGTGTGGCAAATATTATACAGACAGAGAACACATGAGGTTCAGTCACAAAAGTGATGAACTAAAACACAAAACAAATCATTTTTTTGAAAAAAATTGATTATTTTTGGGACTCAAATTGGAAATAGTGGATTTCAGGAGTGAATCCACCAAAATCTATTCCAGGAACTAAATCATTATTTTTAATGTACGTACATCTAAATTTGGTCATTTATGTCTGAGAGAATGTCTCAAAAAGGAGCACTCATTTAAATAAAGTTGGGTTTCTAGAAATTATTTGCTTTTCTGTTTTTAATAGACTTTTTATTGCTTTTTGTTAGTATGAGTTTTTCAAGTGAAGATAACTTTGACATTATCAAAGAGCAGTACCAGGAGCTACTCCAAGCTCAGGCTGCTGATCAAGGGAGCGCAACCACCGTGTTTTCTGTGTACACCCAATTCAATGCAAGTTGTGAGGAGGCTGAGTTGTATGTGTCACCAGGCCCATCCACAGATGGCTATTCTAATAGCCAATATGGTGCTCCCCAAGACCAGGCCAACTCACGCCTGTACCACATTTTGAAAACTGGACAACTGTAGCCCCCTTCAATCTAATCCAGCCATCACTTGAGAGTTTGGGCTAATCAGAACAAGCCCTCCTAATCTGGGTCCCCTTATTCCTAAAGTCCACCAAAACGTTGAATCATAACTGATGAGGTGATAGAGAAGACTGTGAGCCTCAATCAGAATGTTGTTAGTTTTTCCAAAATAGCCACTTGGCTTCAATTTACCAAGGCAGTGATTAGGTGTGAGTTCCTAGCCCTCTTGAAGAGAGGTGGTGCAAAGCTGGGCAAGAAGACAAGGAAGCAGGTTGACTCTCAGATCAAGAAGGTCTATTCCTTCATGCTTGACCTTCTGCAACAGGACCCATGCCTCCAATTGACTGAGGTCCGTTGCCTACTCAGGCTCTAGTGCATATATATTGCCAGCTGCACAGCGCAGCTCTGGATGCATAAGCTTGTAGTTGGTGTTCTGATTATGATCAATTGGCTGGCTGATGAGTTGTATGATAGATCTGATTCACCCTATGACCATGCAATTAGTGCTACCCTCACCCGCTGTCTGTCCTTTATTTTGGACAATGGCATATTTATATTCTATTATAAATTGTCATTGCAGTTCCATGATTATGGCACTTTGAGTGAAAAAACGCTCCCAAGGGCAAAAAAAGGGAGCCCAGGGGATGGTGATTGGTGCATTCCTTGAAGTTTCCCCCAAAGGGACTGCATTTTATCAAACCACAACCAATTACACCATGGTTACTGGTACAGGAAATTCCTCTCCAACCTGCTTGCCACCTGGAGCCCAGCCAATTCTAAATTCCAAATATTCCTGAGCCACCAAATGGAGCATGCTGAAGTGGCCTCCAGGAAAATACAAGCAGAAGGCCACAATGTTTCAATTTTTCCTGACAGCCATGCTGAGCAACACCTGAGTGATGCGTTGTTCTTTAACATTGGAGACACCATCCATGGGCGCAACCCCACAACCTTCAGCCAGGTGCTTAGTGTAGCCAACAACCCCTCAGTGCTGTTTCCCTGTCAGAAAATTGCTGACATTTTTACAAAGATGGTTTCAATGCACTTGGCAACAGCCAATCACCAAAGGATCATCAGCTGCCACCTCATGACTCCCTGGTGTACAAGTCAATCACTGTCCTCCCCAAGTTGGAATATGATATCATGTACAATCAACTCCTCTAAGTCAATCAAGGCACTCAATTCCTATTGGGTCCTCTAGCTGCCCTAGTCCCCATCCAATCCTCCCAGGTGACAAGCACCAACCCCACCAGCCAATCAAGTCCTCCCCCTCAACCCAGTCTGCCACCTAATGTACACTGCCCAATCCCATTCCCCCAATAAGATTTGCCCCCAAATAATTTTTATTTTATATTTTATATTGGTTTAATATTTACAAGATTTTATAGTTATAATAAAAAATTTACATTAAAGTAAAGTGGAGATTAATGTTTATCATACCACAAGTTGAATTTGGCTGCTTTAATAATTATTAATTATATTGTTTTCTGTTATAAATTTAATATATTTGAAGCACTACAGCAAAGTGAATTTTGAAAACTACAAGTGCTACAAACCAGCCAATTGGAATGGGAGTACATGTAGTGTCTTTGTGCTTGGCTCAGACCAGACACATCTAAGTTAGTGCAACCAGTTTAACTTGATGAAACAAGCCTGTTGAAAAAAAGACATGTCTTTGTTTGAAAATTGGCACGCCAACTTGCAAACAAAGACATGTCTTTTTTCAACAGGCTTATTTCATCAAGTTAAACTGGTTGCACTAACTTAGATGTGTCTGGTCTGAGCCAAGCACAAAGACACTACATGTACTCCCATTCCAATTGGCTGGTCTGTAACACTTGTAGTTTTTAAAATTTGCTTTATTGTAGTGCTTTAAATGTAATTAAAGTTATAACAGAAAACAATATAATTAATTGAAATAATCTATTACAACACATATATCTCTAAAAATAATGATCTACATGTCAGAACATCTTTGATTACTCCCTCTTGGGGAATTAACGCCCCGAGTAAATCACCAAACAACTCACTGAATGGTACACTGTCCAGCCAATAAACGGATGTCACCATTATCAGTTAACCATCTATGACAGGGATCATTCAATACAGGTCCTAAATAGAACACAACCTGATTAAGCCTTGTGACTCAAGAGGAACATTACTCAAATAAGCCCCATGACCTCCATGACGTACATGGACAGCATGTGGCTTGTCATGATACTATATATTTGTCTATATTTATATTCAATAAATTATCATTCTCTTCTTAATCTTCCCCCTTTATTTTGTTTATTATACTTCCCAGAAGTATAAACTCAACAGTGATAGCACAGGTAGGTTATCCATACCTACCCAACTCAAAGGAAAAATTCCTCCCAAGAAAAGAACCCAAATAATGTCATTCCCTAACGGCTGGAGAGATTACAAAGTAGGACAAGACGTTACCGCAGGCCTTGTCATCTACAATAACGTCCTTGTACCCATCAACCAGTACAATGCTCTCAAAGCCTGCAGACTGTTCCCCACCACGCCAACCACAACAGCACCTCTGTAACCTGAGATACCCAATATTGTGTTTCAACGCTTACACACTGCTGAAATTGGTGCCTTTGCAGGACTACGCTGTGAAAACGCCTCTCTTTGGATCAACAGCACCGAGAGTAAGTTCAAACAAGTAGAGTACCTCCAAAGACTCTGGGTCAGCAAGATTGCCCTTTGCGTCCCAGGGACTGCCTCACGTTTTGTAACCAAATGGCTAGCCCAAAACCCTGACCAGAAGGAAAATTGGGAAGTGTTCAAGGCCGCATTCCTCAAAAATTTCTCCATGAAGGATTCAGACGTAGTGATCATGACCGAGCTTTGAACTTTCAAAATGACAGGAACCATCAAAGAATACATCACAGAATATAAAGGAATACACGACCAAGCACCCAACACCATCAGCTTTGATGAACCTGGGCCGCCCCTAGACTTCTACAATGGCCTTCTCACACACATTAGACATCAGTTTGACATGACTTGCTGCAAGAACCTCAAGGATGTATTCCTAGAGGGAAAACACGCAGCTCAAAAGTCTGAAAACTTACACGCCACCAACAAGCGTAAGGAAAACCCTGCAGCTAAAAGAGAGCCTCACCCCAATAAGCAAAACAACCAAGCCCGCAGTACCCAGCCTCAAACCGGGAATCACACTGCACAAGCCAATCAGGCCAGCACTGAAGATACCAACAAGGAGGGAAAAGCTCAGGAGAGTGCTTAGGCAAGCCGCCCTCTCCCACTTCACAAGACTTGTACAGAGAACAAACATGGATTCAATCACCATGATCCAAGTTTCTCCCAGAAATCCTCTACTGTTTGCCGCCCAAACTGGAAATAAACTCCTCACTTATCCTTTCTGCTTTTGCAGATACCAAGGCACAGCACTATTCAACACTGGAGCAGATCCATCTCTCATCAACAAGAGCTTCACAGACCTCATGAAGCTACCTACCACTCAAAGTAACATCAAGAGAGTCATCATGGCAGACAACCATAGCACACCAGTTACCCATGAGGCAAAACCTTTCCGCGCCCAGATTGGAGAGTACAAACAACAATTAGCGGACCTATCATACCAATCCTCAAGTATGATGTCATACTTGGCTTGGACTGGATGAGAAAGACAAAACCCCACATTGACTGGGATAGTGCCACCCTCACCATACAACAAGAAGTCCACCATCACATATACCCAACACATCTCAACACCCTCATGAGAGACCACGTATTTGTAAAGATCATGGAAACAGAAGAAGAAACTGACCCTGGCAAAATCAATTAGAGCACCTGTACATATGAGGTTATCCACTTCAAAAACATGGAAACCTGACACAAACAGACCCCAATTAGAAACCAACTAGTCAGTGAATTCCCCTCTGTATTCCAAGAAACACTACCTGGGTTGCCCCCTGATTGGGGTATACAACACTAGATTGACCTAAAAGGAAGTGTGCCTAAAGCACAACCCATCTATTGCCTCACACCACAAGAAGACAACTCCCTAAAAGCTTACCTTGAAAAAGCACTCAAGAAAGGCCTCATCAGGCCCTCAAAGTCCTCCTTTGGTGCCGCTGTCTTCTTTGTGGCAAAGAAGGATGTAGTGTGACAGAAATTACTGGATAATGTGAAGCTGTTTCTAAATGATGGAGAATTACAAACCAAATCCACATAGAATTGATTATTAACCACCAACACGGCTTCAGATATTTTTTTGTGAAATTTTTAATTGAAACTCCAGGATTAAGTAGAACCAGTAGTCCTAAGCAGAGTAAACCAAGATAAATGTCCTGGGAAAGCATCAATGCATATTCAGCGTAGAATTCTGGGCATTGATAAGGAATACAATTTTCAGTTTCAAGAATGGGGGAGGAGCTGAAAAATTGGCTGGCATGAAATTGACATTTGGAGGCACCAAAAAAAAGTTCCAGATGCTGGGCCCCATCTTCCTGAAATGATTTGGTTCAGAATCAGATTGTACGGGATATACTGTAACAGCCCAATCACAGGATGCATTTTTAAAATTTAAAGTTTAGAAATTGGGATAATTGATTTTTATTGAGTAAATTTAGGAGGACTCAACTCTTAGAGTTGAAACAGGGAAAACTATTCAATATATATCAGAAAAATTGACTAAGCAATACCACCTGAGTCTTGACCTCCTATTCCTTCTATGTTGCTAAGTAAGTATCTTGTCCAAGTTGCAAAGAACCCTTGCGTGACTAGTCTCTGACAACCATACTGATTAACAAGCTCATATTGGGTGACCCTCATATTATGTCAATTTATCAATGTCAGTTTGAAAGGGGGAGCTGGTTTCAGCTGGCAGACTGGAGCAGCCGTGACTCATTATCAATCAACTGTTTGGTTTAAATCCGTAACTTGGTCAATTTTGATACAGGTTTTCTGGCCTTCCAAGCCTTCTTACTTGGACAGACAATACCCAGCATTATGGAATCTACCATGAAATTACCCTCTGCTTTAGCCCTGGGCACAATACCACCATCTGTGAGATGGGATAAGGAGAAATTCTTATGGGCAGGTGGGAGTTTTATTGCAGCTAAGGCAAGTTCAGGGTGACCAATAGCAGTGGGATTGCGCTTGAAGAACTCATGGATTAGATCTGAGGAATTTGAACAATTGTAGTGGGGAACCCATGAGTTTTGAGAATCAGGATAACCTTTCCAAGACACTAAATATTCCAAACGGCGGCGGTTCTTGCAGGAAGCCAGAATACAATTTAACTCATACTCAGGTTCACCTTCCACAAGAATGGGTTGGGAAGAGGGAGTCTCTTTTCCTTTGAAGGAAGTAAGAAGACATTCATGGAAGGTATGGAAAATCTTGAAAGCAGGAGGTAAATCTAGCCAATAGGCAGAGGGACCAATCTGACGTTCTACCTTGAAGGGACCAACTTGCTTGGGACCTAATTTATGACAGGGAACCTTAAGTTTCATATTGCAAGCATCAATCATGACTAGATCACCTGGCCTGTAAGTTGGCCCCTCCTGGTGCTTACAATCTGCGTATTCCTTGTAAGTTGTCACGGCAGCAGCAAGAGTAACTTGAAGCTCCTGATGGACCTGCTTCAATGCAGCGGCTTGATCAGTTGCAGCTTCCACATTGCTAACCAAACAAGGGCCCATGTTAGAAGAAGGATTTTAACCCACATTGGCATAGAAGGACAATACTTGAGTTGACGTGTGGGGGGTTATTATATGTGCACTCTGCCATGGGTAAATTATCACACCAGTCATCTTGTTGCGCATTGGTGTAGCAGCGTAGGTAGACCTCCAAAATTTGGTTTACCCTCTCCGTTTGTCCATCAGCTTGGGGGGAAAGGTTGTGGAACGGCATAATTTGGTTCCAAGAATTCCAGTAAAGGCTTCCCAGAACTGAGCAATAAATTGAGGACCACAGTCACTTACAATCTCCATTGGGATACCATGTAAGGAAAAAATTATATTCACAAACAACCTAGCTGTCTCCACCAAAGTAATTGTGGTTGAGCAAGGTACAAAGTGTGCCATCTTTGTGAAACAATTGACTACCACCATGATTGCGTTAAACCCATTGGAATTGGGAAGCTCACCAATGAAATCTACCAACACAGACGTCCAGGGTCCCGCAGCAGGCTGTAGTGGAACCAATAACCCAGTTGTCTTGTTCTGACTGGCCTTGGATCAAACACATACCAGGCAATCTCAAACAAAGGCTGCTACCTGCACAGTTAAATCTTTCCAGGAAAACTGGCGGCGGATTAGTTCCACTGTTTTTTTTTTCCTTGGGTGACCAGCCGTTGGACAGGTATGATTAGCCTCCATGATTTCATCCCAAATAGTGCCCTCAGGAACCCACAAGCAACCTTGATGATATAGGACTGAACCAATCTTATGATAACCCTGAGGCTGACCCACTGGGTTTGCGCATTCTAGCTCTAATAGCCTATAATAGCCTTTGGACAAAGGTTGCAGAAACTTGACCTTGGAATACAAGTCCAGGTCTGCGCCCTCAGCTAAAGACATGGTAGCCAACATAGCCGGCAGAGACAGTACTAAAGGCACCAAAGCCTTGTCTGGAATCATAATATGTGTGTTAAACCCAGCAATCATACTAACATCTGGGAGGTGGGAAGGATTCCTGCTTAGTGCATTGGCCAAATGATTGTCAGATCCCTTAATAAACTTGTAGCAGAACTTGTATCTTGATAGGTTACCATGAAATCTGGATTGACAACCCAACAAAACCCTGGGTTGTCAATAATATAGAAGAGCTTTGTGGTCAGTTCTTACTACAAATGAATGACGTGCCAACATGAGATGGTGATGCTAATGCTTTAACAATTCCACAACAGTCAACAATTCCTTGTCATAAATCATGTAGTTGCGTTCTCAAGCCTCCATTTCCGGGAGAAATACCCTACATGTCTCTCAATCCCATCACTAGCCATCTGCATCAGCACACAGCCACAGTGTATTTAGATGTATTAGTGTAAACCACAAAAGAAAGCTCAGGATCCACATGTCTTAGTACTGGGGAGGACAACAAAAGAGCCTTGACTGCTGAGAAGGCACTTGCGCACTCAGGCGTCCAGACTAAAGTCGTCTTTCCACTAGCCAAATATAAAGGGGCGGCCACATCAGACAAGTGGGGGGGTGAGTTTCTTCAAGAACGTACATGTACCCAAAAAACTACAAAGTTGGGATACTGTCACAGGCGTAGCATACTCTCAAACTGCAGCTTCCTTGTCAGGGGCAATGGTGTGGCCATCCCCAAAGATAATATTACCCAGAAAGGTAACCTTACGTTTAAAGAATTCACACTTACTCCTTTTGATGATCAAGTTTGCTTGGAGAATGCGCTCTACAACTGCCAACAAGTGAGCCTTATGAGACTCCTCATCCAGAGAAAACACCAATATATCATCCATATATGCAATGGCGTAAACACCTAGGAGATCCCCCAGGACTGAATCAATTAACCACTGAAAGCAAGCCAGGGCATTCTTCAATCCACAATGCATTACACAGAACTGGAAGATACCCTTCTTGGTTCTGAATGTTGTTAACCATTCCATTCTTTCTGCAATCCTGATTTGATTGAAAGCATTCAACAGATCCAGTTTTGAGAATACCTTGGCCTTCTCAACACACCTAGAGATCTGTGCTTTGAGGGGTAAAGGATAAGGATCTGTAATTGTAATGTTATTCAAATTCCTGTAGTCAACACAAGGACAAAGGGACCCATCAGACTTCTGAACAAATAAAAACAGGGAGCATATTGACAAAGCCTTCTTAAAAATGTAGCCTTTTGCCAACATGTCACAAGTCCACTCTTCCAAACATGCCTCTTCCTTCAAGGTTAAAGGGTAAGTAGGAGACACAATTATAATCAGATCAAAAGTAACCTTAAAGTCAAAGTAAAACTGAGTGTGCTTGGGAAGGACCTTGCCTCTGGCGGTGTCAAATGCTGCAGACCAGGGTTGTAAGTATGCTGGTAAATCTGAACTTACAGGGACAGGGACAGGAAAAAGTTGTATGGTCTGTGATGATTGCTCCAATTTAGACATATCCAACAGCAGAATACAAATAGTTATACCCAAAGAATATTCCACCTGCAGCTCATTTTTATCTAGTAAGGTCAATACATTATGATCTCTTCACCAACTCACTCCCAAAATGATAGGATACATCAGGGTAGAGCAAACAGAAAACCTTGCAGTAAAAGACTGACTTGCAACTACAAAAGTAACTGGCTTCTTCAGCTGGAAAGAGGGAAAAGATTGACAGTTCCCACCCCTAACAAGCATTCCCGGGTGGTATTTGAGTTGTAGCAAGTTGGCAGTCTCCATACTCATGAAATTTTTGGAAGCACCTGTATCCAAAAAAATAGCTGGCTGATAGATAGTATGACCATTATCAATGCTACCATAGAGCAAGAAGTAACCAGAAGTAGATTTATTTGCAGCAAAGGTAGCAATCTTGGCAGGGTCTTGTTTTTCATTGGCGGTACGGACAGAAGCTAAGGAGGCAGGATGCTCCTGGAAGTAACACTCAATAATTTCTTGGACAGCAGCCAGAAGAACGGGGTTATCACAATTGATAGGCACAAGGGGCAACTCTTTGGACGTAATCACGGAAGATTTTGCAGGTACAATGTGCTGAAGCATTGCCAAGGAACTATCAGGACCAGACACTACAGGGACCTCCTGCACATCACCAGGTTTGTTCACCACGGCTAATTGTAGCTGAGACAAGCTAGGGGGAGAATAATCCTGACTTTGGTTGGAAGGAACTACCACAGAGCAAGGACCAGAAAACCAGGAGCGCGCAGCGGGTTTGTCCTCAATTACCAACGTAACTTGCTTGGAAGTAGACAGATTTGAGACCAGAGAAAGAATGTGGCTTACCAGGGCCTCAGTTGTGGTTAACAGGGAATCCCAAACTGCCAAATATTGGGCAGTCTGGTCAACTGCTAACCACAACACTGAGAGTTTATTCATCTCAGGGACATCAATTGTATGGCAGTAGGTAAGAAACTGAGGAAGGAATACTGAAAGCAGAGTTGTACCCTGGTGGAAGGCGTACAGCTTACAATATACTTTGAGCTCCTCAATAGATACACACAAATTTTTTAACAAGGGGTATAAAGATGCACTCTCAGTTAAAACACGCGGATTGCGCTCCACCGCGGACAACAACCATTCACAGGCATCTTCAGAAACCTTTGTCATCACATGGTAAACTTGGGATTTGTGACTAAGGCTAGAGCTGGAATAAAATGATAATGCTGACAAAACTTCACGCGAAATTTCATCAGTGGGTGGAGCAGGAAAATAATCCCGACGCCAAAATAACATGCCACAACAGAAATAGGAAACAGAGGATTCAGTCTCTACAACTGCAACTGGAGATGGAAACCACAAATTAAAGAAAAGCCCAAACTGAAAACTCAGAAATGAACTGATGCAAATAAACATAGTAAACACAGATATCTTGACAGAGCAGGAGAAAAGAAACACAAATTCATAACAAACTGCTTCCAAAAACTCAGACGTAGAATAGTTGAGTAATGTGACAGAAATTACTGGATAATATGAAGCTGTTTTAAATGATGGGGAATTACAAACCAAATCCACATAGAATTGATTATTAACCACCAACACGGCTTCAGATATTTTTTTGTGAAATTTCCAATTGAAACTCCAGGATTAAGTGGAACCAGTAGTCCTAACCAGAGTAAACCAAGATGAATGACCTGGGAAAGCATCAATGCATATTCAGCGTAGAATTCTGGGCATTGAGAAGGGATACAATTTTCAGTTTCAAGAATGGGGGAAGAGCTGCAAAATTGGCTGGCATGAAATTGAAATTTGGAGGCGCCAACAACAAAGTTCCAGATGCTGGTACCCATCTTCCTGAAATGATTTGGTTCAGAATCAGATTGTACAGGATATGCTGTAACAGCCCAATCACAGGATGCATTTTTAAAATTTAAAATTTAGAAATTGGGATAATTGATTTTTATTGAGTAAATTTAGGAGGACTCAACTCTTAGAGTTGAAACAGGGAAAACTATTCAATATATATCAGAAAAATTGACTAAGCAGTACCACCTGAGTCTTGACCTCCTATTCCTTCTATGTTGCTAAGTAAGTATCTGGTCCAAGTTGCAAAGAACCCTTGTGTGACTAGTCTCTGACAACCATACTGATTAACAAGCTCATATTGGGTGACCCTCATATTATGTCAATTTATCAATGTCAGTTTGAAAGGGGAAGCTGGTTTCAGCTGGCAGACTGGAGCAGCCGTGACCCATTTTTGATCAACCATTTGGTTTAAATCTGTTAAATTGGTCAATTTTGATACAGGTTTTCCGGCCTTCCAAGCCTTCTTACTTGGATGGACAATACCTAGCATTATGGAATCTACCATGACATGGAGGGCTCTGCCTGACCACGGACTACAGGGCCTTCAACAAGGTCACAATAAAGAACAGGTATCCCCTGCCTCTGATTGATGACCTTTTTGATGCCCTGGGGGGGTCCCAAATCTTCACAAAAAGTGATCTGACAGCAGGTTACCACCAAATTTGTGTGAAACCTGAAGACATTCCAAAGACCACATTTTGAACTAAATACAGATCCTTTGAATGTGTTGTCCTCAATTTTGGCATGAAAAATGCTCCTAGTACCTTTGTAACCTTCATGAATGAAGTATTCAAGGAACATATTGGAAAAAGAGCAATCATCTATCTGGACAACATCATCATTTATAGTCCCAACCTGCAACAGCACTGGGAAGACGTCCGCTCAGTTCTCTGTACCCTGGAAGAAAACCATTGATTGTCAAACCGTCCAAATGTGAGTTCTTCTTGAATGAACTTGCATTTCTTGGCCATATCATCAGCAAGGACAGTATCAAACCAGATCCAGACAAAATACGCGCTATAACAGAGATGCCAGCCCCAAAGAATAAGAGCAAACTCTGCACTTTCCTTGGAATGGTAGCCTATGTACACAGGTTCATCCCTGACTGGGGTGCCCTAACAGCTCCCTTGTCAGCCATCACCAGGAAAACAACAAAATTTTTCTGGATACCATTACAAGATCAACATTTCTGCTAACTGAAGGAACATATGGTTACTGCCCCCAACCTACAATACCCAAACCGTGAGGGTATCTACAAGCTAGAAACCAAAGCCTCTGATTATGCCATAGGAGGAAACCTCTGTATCCAAACACCCCAAAAGGATTTTATACCCGTGGTATATGAATCAAGGAAGCTATCAGATGGCAAACAAAGATACCCCATATACAATAAGGAATTGGTTACCATTATACACTGCCTCATGAAATGACAATGCTATCTGGAAGGAGCCTAGACGTTCAAAGTACTCACCAACCACAAGTTGTTGATATTCTTCAAAAATCAACAACACTTGTCAAGAAGACAAGCTGAATGAATGAGTCTCATACAGAGATACCCCATGAAAATTGAATACAATTCAGACAAGGAGATGCTTACTGCAGACGCCCTATCAAGGCTATACAATAAACACATCCTTTGCACTGATGGCAACCCTGACTGGCTCATGTTAATCATGGGGAATCTCCAGGAAGGGTTCCCACCTGGCATACCAATGGACATCCAAGAGAAAGTCCTCAAGAACAAACATCTTTTCAAAAACTTATACGGTATCCTTCACTAAATAATTTCAAATGGTGACACTGTACCCTACATCCTGTCAAAACAAAAGATTGACACAATACTCCAATATCACAGAGACTTGGGACACACCTGTAGCAGAAACTTGCATGAATACCTCAAGACACACTACTGGTGGCCCAACATGTTAGATGATATCAGAGAGGTACTGGAGTAATGCAAAGTCTGTGAGAAGTACCCCAAACCAAAGCACCACCCAAGTCAGTAGTACCTGTATCCATCAAACAACCCTTCAAGGTATGGTTGTTGGATATTGTGGGACCTATTCCTGGTGAAAGCAAAGGCAAGAAGTACATCATAACAGCCATCAACTATGCAACCAGATGGCCTGTAGCGCAAGCCATAAAAGAGCACAAAGGCAATAATGTGAGACAATTCATTGGCAAGGAGATCATAGAAAAGTTTGGAAAGCCTGACCTCTTAATCACAGATGGAGGCACTGAACTCAAAGCTATTGATACCAACATTTATCTTGCCAAAAACGGAATAAAACACGCCACAGCCAGCCCATATCACCCACAAGCAAATGGACACATAGAACAACTAAACAACTCTCTAGTGGAAGCCCTCAGTAATTTATCTGCCAATAATCCAAAAGCCTGGGTTGATATCTACCAACTGCCATTATTGTCTGCAGAACACAAGTTGACTGCAATACAGGCAAAAGCCCTTACAAACTTGTCTATTGTCAGAAACCCTCACTTGTCAGTACAACCACAGGACTTCTACCACTTCCAAAGAAGGTACCATACAGTAATGACCCAAAAGTACTATAATCAAGAAGGGACCAAGAAGTGATGGAACACCAAAGGGTCCAGCAGGAAGCAATCACATTGCAACAAGAAAGGTTCCAAGGAGACAAGATCTGGTTTGTCAATCACAACCAACACAAAATAGATCCAGGGTTACGCAGACCAGGTATTGTCATGGAAGTTAAGCCAAATAACACCTACCTCATCAAAGGGATTGGAGCTCAAATCAAACTGAAATGTATGCACCACAACCAACTCTGTTTGTGTAAAGCAAGAACAGCCCAACAAAATTCAAGGCTCCCTGTGCCCAACACCAAACTGGATCAATACCAAGCCTGCATACCAGATACTCTCAAGAAGATTCCCAAGGCTCTGCCTTCCAGCACCCCAGGGGGAGATGTCGCAACATCTTTGATTATTCCCTCTTGGGGAATTAACACCCCAAGTAAATCACCAAACAACTCAATAAATGGTTCACTGTCCAGCCAATAAACAGGTGGCACCATTATCAGTTAACCATCTATGACAGTGATCATTCAATCCAGGTCCTAAATGGAACACAACTTGATTAAGCCTTGTGACTCAAGAGGAACATTACTCAGATAAGCCCCATGACCTCCATGACGTACATGGACAGCATGTGGCTTGTCATGATACTATATATTTGTCTATATTCATATTCAATAAAGTATCATTCTCTTCTTAATCTTCTCCCTTTATTTTGTTTATTATACTTCCCGGAAGTATAAACTTGACATACATATAGCCCATGAAAGTGATTATCTTATAATAAATATGTACTCTGGGTTGAACTTGGAATACTGATTTGAGAAAAATCATGTTTTACTTGGACAAAACATTAACTTGAACAAAATTTGTTGTTCATGATACTAGGAATGGGTCAAATATACAATAAATATACATAATATTAATATCAAATGAATAGTGGTGCTAAAAAGCTAATAAAATATCATAAGTAAAATCAAGATATTGTCAAGTTTATACTTCTGGGAAGTATAATAACCAAAATAAAGGGGAGGCTTAAGAAGAGAATGATAATTAATTGAATATGAATATAGAAAAATAAATAGTATCATGATAAGCCACATGCTGTCTATGTACGTCATGGGGCTTATCTGAGTAATGTTCTTATTGAGTCACGAGGCTTAATCAAGTTGTGTTCCATTTAGGACCTGGATTGAATGATCACTGTCATAGATGGTTAACTGATAATGGTGCCACCTGTTTATTGACTGGACGGTGAACCATTTATTGAGTTGTTTGGTGATTTACTTGGGGTGTTAATTCCCCAAGAGGGAGTAATCAAAGATGTTGTGATAATATATTTTTTAAACTCTATTATTTATAATAAAATAGATATAGTTATTTGGTATGAAAAGGGCCAGGATAAGTACAAGGAAAACATGGCAGAATTGGAGGCAATGATAAAGAAATTGGACGCAGTGGTGACTAAAATCAAGGAGGTCAATCAAAAGGTGAAGGGCATGCTCAAGGAGGTGGTGTTAGAAGGCAACAAACTAGACAAAATTACCGTGGAGGCTGTGAAGAAGAAGATTTTCAATATTACCAACAAAATTGCAACCAGGCTCCTAAATGTACAAAAAGATGTTTTTGCCAATCTAAAGTTCAAGCCACAGGGATTTGCAACTGCAGATGCATGGTCAAAGGACCCCAAGATGTTTGAGCAGCTGGAAAATAAAAAGAAACAAAAACCAACAGAAGATAACTTGGAACCAGCTAGTGACAAGTCCTGTGAAGCAGCCCCTGTAAAGGGGGAAACATGTAAAGATATAGAAGAAGGTAAAAAATAAATCATCAAATAAATAAAAAGATCTTACTAACTTTATTATTTAGAAGAAACAGAAAGAGAAGTCTGCTGGTATCTAAGACTGTACATATTGCAAACATTCTACAGCAACTACTTTCCCCACATAGGGCGTCAGCTGGTCCTGAAGCAAGCTGCCTCTGAAATGGTTAACAAATTTAAAAAATTATCCTATAAAACAAGAACCACATACATCACTCCAACCAAAGCAAGACAACATCAAAATGCAGGTCTTGGCTTTGTCTGCGGCCCCCAAACTGCAACTTGACCAGTACGTTCTGGATATTAGCTTCTGCAAGCGCTTTGTCATGCTTGTCTGGGATTTAATCCAAACCATGCTGTACCAAAACTTACCTGAGATGGAAAGAGGACAAGAATAAGTCTGTTTCTGTTACCTGACTGAGCACACACTATCACATATCCTAAAATATTTTAATGAAAAAATAACAAAACTTAGCTATAGTTCCACCGCCATCATGCCTGCAGTAGTAGGCGTCCTTGGAGACATTAGGGCCTCCTGGTGCTCCAACAATACTGGTATACCAAAAACAATGGAAAAAACCTTTGCTACTACATCTTATAGAATAAAATTAGTATCCTATACAATGAATTTTGTGAGTTCTCCACCCTGTTTGCAGGGCAGAGACTTCACTTGATTGTTTACCTAGGTCTTGCTGTACTAATGTGGCTTAAAGAAGAAGCCTGAAACTGACCTGATGTGATAATAAAACTGGATGTAGTACACCATTTACTTTACAGAAAAATTGCCCCTAGATACAACTCAATAGAGTATGTCATTCAGGATTCAGTTATTCTTGCCGCTGCCTATGGGATGGCTGCTCCACCAGAGAAAATCCTCCTAGCCAATTGTGCCATAATGCTCCCATATTCTACCTGCTGCAATTTATTTAGTACAGATCTAATTTCAACATACATGCTGTCAATAGAAATTAATAGTCTATTTCAATTCACTGTCCTTGAATTCCTCTTCTCCCACCCCCAATAAAAGTCTACACCCAAATGCTGTTTTAAATTATATATATATATTCTTTTAGAATATAATATAATCAAACCATCTATATTCAACAAATAAATACATGATAAAAAATCCCATGTATTCATTCATTAACTTTTATTGATTTGTTAATTTTTATAAACATGGCAGTATATAATTGGAATCATATAAAAAATGTGAAAAAACTACCCTAAATATAATCATAATAATAAAAATATAAATTTTTTTGTGTTTTATTTTTATATTCATTCATTCAATTGGCTTTTCTTTGTTAATATTTATTATACCTGACACAATATGCAGAATCACAGAAATAAAGTCAAAATAAATTAAACTAAATAAAAACAAACATGAAAAAATTAAATGCAAAAAAAATCAGGAACAGCAAAGCCTTTAATTGATTGGCTGCTGGGCAAGGCACACAGGGAGAAACAAATCTGTGTGACCATAGAATTTGGCCACAGTTTCAGCTGGGAGGGTATGCAAACCAACCTACAGCAAATTAAATAAATCATCAGGCCTGGGTGGCACTCCTTTCTTGACAAATATCTTTAGCCACCTGAAGACCTCCTCAATTGAGTTGAGGAATGGGGAATAGGCAGGGAGGAAGAAAAGATGTAAAGGTGCTGTAGCCAATTGTTGAGAGCCAATTTCTACACCAGGCTCAATCACCTGAAATTCATTGAGAATATCTGCCACCTTGTGGAGCCTAACATTATCTAATACAATAATATTGGTGAAGCCCGGGCTTGTGCACCTCAGATGCTCTCAAACCAATCAGAGAAATTCCAGAAAGATTGTACTGTTGCAGGACCCCTTGATTATTTGATAGAGATCAATGCCAAGGGGACCAAGAAGGGCTACCATTGAGTAGGCAACAGACCAGACAGCCACACGCTGGGACATGCTGTTCTTTTTGTTTTTTTTGGGTCATAACCGTACTTGTTTCTCATGGAGGACACAAAGGAGGACCCTTCAATATAGTAGAATTTGACAGTCCCCTTCTCCTTGAGAGCAGTTATTGTCTTGACATATTTTTGCCAGTAGACAATATTGTCTGGGCTATTGTGGTTATAGGGAGCAACTCTGAGCTTTTTCCACAAGAAATTTAATTTTTTCACTGCTTGGTAGCATGTGGAAACCAAAGCTTGGATTTCAAAAGCAGAAACAACCATTGACTGAATATTTTCCAGTTCAAGATAGCAATTCTGCTCAATCTACTGTTGGATTGCCCACAGGTGTTCCTGGACCAATAGGATAGGTTGGTGCTTGGATTTCTTCAAAAGGAGAACAGTCCATGTTTTCAGGTAAGTTGCACGGAGCCTGTGTGCAGATTTTTCCAAAATACCAATAATAGCTGCGGCCTTCCTGTAGTCAGTGGTTTCCTCCATGAGCCTCATGAAGGTATCCTGGGTGGCATCAGGGATGACGTGGTACTTGGCCTTTTAGTAGTAGGGATCAACTCATTGGGATTGGGCACAACACATGGCATAGTCACCTGACTATAGAATGCAGCAAACTTTTTAAGCACCTTCTGCCCTTTTGTTGGTTAGAAATACTGGAGCGGCTTGTCCTTATCTGCCCCTTTGGAATCACTCATGTAAGGCTTGTAGCTAGTGTCAAGTATGGGCTTAACCTTCTCCAGTATGTCTGCACAAATACCATTGTGGTGATATACAGAGTTGTACACCAAGTACATCCTCTCAGTGGTGATGTCATTAACCTTTTTGGTGGCAACAACCTTGGTGTATTTTCTGGTCAGCTTCTGAACCTGGGGATTGATGCTCCACCCCCTTGTATGTTGTGCTCCTCAAACTGGCTGTCTTAGTGCAGTATCACTATTGAACTTTCCTCCCCCATCTCCTTCTTGAGTAGGCACTTGCATTGCACTAACTCTGTTCTTTGACCCACAGGGGCAACCACAACTGTGGTGCACAACGGGTCCATTGTTACTCTGTTGCTGGGATGCATCCATTTTGGTATAAAAATAAAAGAAAATTAAAATCAGTTTATCTATATAATTTATTTATTTAATTTTTAACTCTACGTATATAGTAGTGATAAGGAGCGCCTTTTTTAGGGAAGCTTCAAATGTGGAATTAGGAGAGAAGAGAAGTATCTCTTATTGGATAATATTTTAGACTTATATAGATTGGGCTGTGGTGGAGATTTAGTTGGATTGAACCTAGAGGTTGGTCATTTGCAGGATGGGTTCAGGCCACTAGATACTTGGATTGTCATGTGATATTTCTTAGTTACATTCTTGGTATGTCAAACGGTATATTGGAAGGGCACCAAATCGGGCAATGGCTGGATGTTAAGTGGGTTGGCGGTAGCCTGAATGCTTGTACATCCAGACCCTTGACACCCCCTTAAGGGGTTACTCTGGTGCATCAGGAGGGGGCTTTGTTTTAACGGCTGCTGCTTGATGCTCCTAGAGCTGTTTAATAGTTGGAACCAGTCTGGTTGAGTGTTCTCCTTTACTAAGGCGGAGACAGGTTCTATGATATTTATTAACAATTGGGGTTTTAGCACCTTGGAATTTTTCTAGATAGGTGTTGTGATCTGGTCTGTACTTGATGATTCTTCCTGGTCCTCTGTGTACTGAGTCTAGTTTCTTTCTGTTGCTAGCTAGAATCCAGACAGGGGAGTTGATGGGAAGTGATTCCTCTGTGGAGGTTACCTTTTGTGTTTTGAGCCTTTTTATTTCTGCTATTTTAGCTTTGAGGCATATGTGTTGTAGATTTGGTACTTGTTCTACTGTGGGGGATTTCCCCAGGGGGATCTTTACGTATATTAGTTCAAATGGTGAATAGCCTGTCCCTTGATTGGTGCGGACCTGGAATACTAGTAATGCATGTTTCACGTATAGTGGCCATGTGTCTTTGCTTTGCCATTCATTATTTTCTCTAGGGTCCTTGTAAGGCTGCCATTTAGGTGTTCTACTCTGCTGTTGGCCTGTGGCCTGTATGGAGAGGTTGTAAAATGTTTAATGTTTTTGGATTTTAAGTTGTTCTTTACTACGTGACCTGATAACTTGGTTGCTTCATCAGTTATGATGTAGTCTGGAGTGCCGTAGTTGGCTATGCTTGCTTTGTTAATGAATCAGTTTATGGTTTCTGCTTTATGGTCCTTTGTAGCCCAGCAGATGGGCCAGCATGTAGCAAAGTCAATAGCCACAATCAAGAAACGTTGGTTTGTCTTAGTTTCTGGGAAGGGGCCTACTACGTCCAGTCCCCAAACCTTGAATGGTTCAGGGTCAGGTACTGGGTTGATTGTTGGCTGGGGGGCCTTTGTGCTGGTGTATTTCTTGCACACTGTACACATTTTCAGAACATCAACTATATCCTGTTTGAGGTTGGGCCACCATACTATCTCTTTTAATGTGAGGTATAGATTGTTAGCCTTTGTATGTCCTAGTAGGTGGTGATGTCTTAATAAGGTGTCAACTCATTGTGCAAGTGGATTGTAAGGGACATGTTTGTTGTTAATGATTCAGTATACAGTGCCATTTGATACATGGAAATACTTTTTGTTCCTTACTAATGTATTGTGGGTCAGTTGGTGTGTTGAGGGGTCTTTCCCTTTGGTTTTATACTCAGTGTTGTATAGGTTTGGCCAGTCTGGGTCCAGGTGGTCAGGATGATCCTCTCTAGGCTGACATAGTCTAGAGAGAGCATCAGCCGTGACCAGCTCTGCCCCCTTTTTGTATTGAATGTCCAAGTTAAGCTGCTCCAGCAGGGACATCCATTTGGCTTGTTGGCATGTGAGTGTGTTATGATTTTTGAAATAGATTAAGGATTTATGGTCAGTTAGTACTTGGACGTTTAAATGTCCTTCCAGATAAATCTCCACTTCTTGCATGTGTGATATATTGCTAGCAATTCCTTTTTGTGTATTGGGTAACTCTGCTCAGTGTTGATTAGTTTTCTACTTTTGTAACATAATGGCAGGAAGTCTTGCTGCCCTGGCTGGCAGATGCGTAGGACTGTGCTAATGGCGGTATCACTGGCATCTGACTCAAACTTGTAGCACCTGCTATTGTTAGGGTATTGCAAGATTGGTGCTTCAATCAAAGCTTGTTTTAATAATTGGAAATTCTTATCACATTCTGGTGTCCAGATGAATTTCTTTTTGGAATTACCCTTAGTTAAGTCATTGATTGGTGTGGTGAGCTTTCCAAAGTCTTTGATGTATTTCCTTAGGTAAGCTACCATACCAAGAAAGCATCTAACTTGTTTAACAGAGGTGGGGTGTTGCATGGTATTTATGGCTTTTATTTTTTCTGGATCTGCTTTGATGCCACTGTCAGAGACAATGTGGCCCAAGAACAGGAGTTTCTTTTCCATAAATTGGCACTTGCTTGGTTTTGTGTAAAGTTTGTGCTTTGCAAGTCAATTGAGTGTCTTGCAGACATGAGTGAGGTGTTCCTCTTTTGTTTTTGAGAATATAATGATATTGTCAAGGTATCATAATTTATTTGAAAGACTATTTACCGCTTGGTTCATCATGGTGAAAAACATTGCAGGAGCGTTGGCCATCTCAAAGTTCATTACCCTACACTCAAAAGATCCAAATTTCATACAGAACGCAGTCTTTGGTATGTCCTTTTCCTTTACTTCAACTTGGTTGTAACCTGAGGTGAGGTCAATTTTGGAGAAAAATTTGGCTCCTGGAAGTCTTGCAAACAGATCCTCTATAAGTGGAAGAGGGTATTTATTCTTTACTTTTCTTGCATTTAGTGCTCTGTAGACAGTTACTAGACGCAGAGTGCCTTCCTTGTTCTTTACAAAGAACACTGCTGCCCCTCACGGGGATTCAGACGGGCAAATGAATCCTTTTGCTAGATTGTCCTTGATGTGTGTTTTGAGGGATTGGGTCTCCATGGGAGAGAGCCTGTAGAGGGGTGCAGGTTTAGGCATGGCTTTACATAGGTCAATGCCATGTTTGATTTCTTGTTTGGGGGGTAACTTTGTGAGTTCTTCCTTAAATACATGAGTGTATTCATTTATGAGTGTCACAAGTTCTGGGCATTGGATTTTTGTTGTTTGTATGTTATTGAATTTGGTGTACCTCATTATGTGGAGGATACTACCTTTAGTTAGACGTTCTGAGTTGTCTTGGTTTATGACCTGGAAAAATACTGTGTCTCTTAGAATGAGGTCATTGGGTTCTTTGAGGATGTTGAAATTGACTTTGTTGCATTTGATGGTCATGGTTTTTGTTTTCCAACATACACTGGGGTTCACTTGGGTGAGCCAGTCCATGCCTGCTACAATATCATAGTTTATGCTGTTCATGGCAAGCCCTTTTATTGGCGTTTTTATGCCTTGGAGGTCAATTCTGAAGGGAGTTGTTTTGCCTTCAAGTAGAACCTTTGATTTATCTGCCATTCTGGCGTATTTGAAGTTGGATTTGACAACTGGTATTTTGTAGTTGGTTACAAATGGTTTGCTAACCATAGTGTGTTGTGCACCAGAGTCAAATAAAATTTTATATGTATGTGATTTGTAAGTGCATGGATAGACAAGAAGTTGTGAGCAATCTTTAATTTTTAAGTTCATAAAAATGAAGGATTGTAGGACACGTGGGATATGAGCAGCAAAGTTTGTGCCTTGGTACAATTTCTTGTCAAGTTGGGGGAAGACAGGGGCACTTAAGACTGTTCCCCTTCCTCTTTTCCCTGTTCCTTTGTTTCAAGACCTTTGAGGTCAGAGAATGTGGGGTCAGATTAATAGGGGGTGCTACTTCAGCATTGTTAACTTTAGCATGTCCTCTTTTTTGGGACAGGAGCAGTTTGCGCTTTGGCTGCAATTGCCATTGTTGCAATTGGAGTTGCTGTTGTTATGATTGGTGTTATAGCGTTTTTTGCCATTGGATTTTTCTCTGCCATTGCCGTTTGAGGAGCTATTGCCGTTGCGTGCAGCATATTCCATGTTGGCACGTTTTTCCATGTGCTTGGCTTCTGCAATGAGCGCAGGCATGGAGGTGTTGGCCTCTGGGCGGATGAGGCAGCAACAGAGGGTTTCATTCTGTTGATGAATGAGGCTCTAGTTTGTACGTTGTTGGCTTGTTCTGGGTTTTGGATCTTGCGGTGTATCTCTTCAAATTCATTGGCGTAAGCTGTGATTTTGGTCTTCTGAGGAAGATTGCTGAGCTGTATTGCAATGTCTTGGAGGGATTTGATGACACAGAAATTGTGCGTGATGTCTGCTTTGAACTCTTCCCAGTTTTCAAGCTGACCGTCAGTTTGTGAGCCAACCCAGGTGGCAAACCAGTTAGCTATGGCCTTGTACAGACGCTTGCTGGCTTCCTGGACCCATTTCTCATGGGGGATGCGGCTGGCGCGGACTTTGGCGGCTGAGTGGTCTAGCCAGTTGATGATGTTTTCTTTGTTTTTGCCAAAGAACTTGTCAATGCCAATGTACTTGGTGTTGGTAACTTCACCTTTGATAGGGGGTTGTGAATTTTTTTGTGTTTGTAGAGAGCAACTGTATTGAAATATCTTGGCTCATGCTTTGGGCATGACCAGTCCTTCAAATACAGTGCATCCACTAGGAATATCTTCATTGATGTTGTGGGCGCAGAAGTACGTTTTCCAGGTATCCTGGGATGTGGCCTGGTTGAGTACGTGAGCAAAGGTGGGCAGGTTTTGGTCAGTCATTTTCTCTTTCATGGGTGTGGTCAAAAAACTGTAGCTGCTATCAGTGATAAAGAGCGCCTTTTGGGGGGAAGCTTCAAATGTGGAATTAGGAGAGAAGAGAAGTATCTTTTATTGGATAATATTTTAGACTTATATAGATTGGGCTGTGGCAGAGATTTATTTAGATCAAACCTAGGGGTTGGTCATGTGCGGGATGGGTTCAGGCCACTGGATACTTGGATTGTCATGTGCTATTGCTTGGTTACCATTATCAGTATGCCAAACAGTATATTAGAAGGGCGCCAAATTGGGCAATGGCTGGATGTTAAGTGGGTTGGCGGTAGCCATAATGCTTGTACATCTAGCCCCTCAACAGTAGCATGAAAGCTTCTAGTCACTACTTTTTGTTTCAAATTAGATTTTTATATTTCTATATTAATTATTTTTGGTTGTAAATGTGCACTGTTGATCATGAGTTTGGATAAATTTGATTATTTTATTGATTCTAATCCCAAAACAGACACTCAGAATATTTATTTCCTTTTTTATTCTATATTGAATTCTTAATTAGGATGATCTGGTAACAATATTACAGATTCATTCATGCATTTTGACATTTGATGTTTACGTTGTCTGTTTCAGTTGCTATTGAGGCTTGTTGTTGGATTGAGTTTATAACTTTTGTGACTGAGTTTCATGAGTTCACCAAAAGCATATTAAACATAGTAGAGGCGTTCTGTGACTGAAACTCATGTTTTCTAGTGTTTGATAAATTCATTGATGAATTGTTAAGCATTCATCTCCAGGTTGAATAGGTTGTTGTATGACTGGACATTTTTGCCAAATAGTGCTTGTTTTCCGTGAAATTATCTTCTATTTAGATCTATCAAGTTGAAATTTGTTTTGTGACTGAGTTCAAATGTTCTAAACTGAATAATATATGTTTATCTCAACAGATTTGAAAACTACTGTATGATAATTAATCTCAGTCTAAAAAATAAAATAAGCTATATAGAATTGATATTTCATATTTAATTTTAATTATGTCCTTGGACAGGGCAACCATCTAGTACTTATTATCAATGCTTAAAACCCCATATATGTAAGTGGGTACCTGTGGAAAGCTACAAAATATTGAAAATTTCTACAAGGAAAGTTTAGAATGTCAGGATTGACAATTCTTCCCCTCTGGAACCCCAGGCCCAAGAGCGGGAATCAAACCCAGAACCTGGATCCCCCTGGGCCATCAGGCCTATGGACCGCAGGACCGCCCACCCACATTTTTCTGGGATTGAGCCCCCGCAAGCTGACGCTGAAGATGATGGCCCACACAGTGAAACAGATCACGGCAAGGAATTTTTGCACATAGTGGAATGCCAATTACAGCACCTAATGGAGGTGCCAAAGCAGCAACCATTAGCTTCATGAGTTTGAAGTCTACACCAGCAACCAATCAAGAGCCAACCCAAGTTAGAGGCACCGGCCTGCAACCCAACCCCATGACCACAACACTAGAGCAAGATAATCAGGTAGCTAAATTGGGAGTCTCAACCAATGAAAGAACTCCCAGGCCAAGTACCATTTTGCTGTCTTTAGAACCAAGTACCCAATTCCCTGGCCCTGCCTTTCCCAATGCCCTGATGATCCCCCACAGAAAATGTTAAGTTTAGAGATGGGGTGCTATATAGACCCAAGGACCCCGCGCTCCAAACTTATTGCCATTTTTGAATAAAGGTTATGTTACTTTGGCTTATACAGCTTTTGCCATATTTTGTATTTGCCGTCTATCAATTCAGTTTGAGATCTCCTGGCTATCCTTCCCCACTGCCCACAGTTTTCCGCCCATCTGGTGCATCCTTTGGGCCCGTTCATTTCACTGAATATCCCTTGAAGCCCAAACACAAGGACTATACACCAGAGAAAATCCATGAACTTGACCCGCTAGCCTGCATCCAATCAGCTATTAGATACAAACGCCAAGGCCTGTGGATATTCTCTACACCAAAACTATTTAGAGGAAAATTCAATTACCTCCCAGCCTACAATATCTATATGAAACCGCCTGTAACACCCAAACCAATGCTAGCTTCTTCACCTGACCTTCCAACCAACCATACCAGCAAGCTTTTTGGTATAGTGTACATCACCCTCACAGGGGTGCTGGACACCATCATACTGGCTGCCGGCCCGTGGTTGTGGGTTGGGAACTCTGCTTCCTACCTTCTAAAGTTAGCTCCTCTCTTGTGGTGGGCATTGCCCGCAAAAAACCCAGCCTGAGTTACCCCTGAAAATGACAGGCCGGCTGCCCAAGACTGGATCCCTGACATAGAAGCCAACAATCAAGCCATCATGCAGTTATGGAAAACCAATGAGTTGACTGCCCTGTTCTGTCCCACACCTGAAATTGCCCACAATCAAGTTAGCTGCTGCCAGCCCCCCAACAGGACAACAGCAACAAGAGTCCTTGCAAGAAAAAACTCCAGCTGGTACAGATTGAGAGTTCAGAAAATTCTGGGGGTTGTAGACATAAGAGGCTTTATAACCTCTCTTGAACAACAAACTCAATCTTTATTAGCCTAAAAGCCATTTTGAATACAATGTACACAAAGTCTAACCTAAGAGTCTTCTGAGTAAGCGTTGACAATTCTGACCTGCAAGCTAGTTATACCTAAAATAAAATTACTTTCTTGACTTAACTCTTTTTCTATCATGAAAACCCACAAGCTCCTTGTAGGGACAAGAGCAGATCACAATATGGTTAACTGAGAATTTTCAGACTAACACCAGTTAGAGTGTTTATCAAGTTGCTTCAAGCTTTTAAATGTCTCCAAATTAATGAGGATGTCAAACACCAATGAGACTGTGTCCTTATCAGTAAGGATGTGGAACATATAAGTTCACTTCCCTGGGCTCATCATGGGTGGCCTTAGACATAATGTGATTGCAGGCCTAGACTGGCTACATCATGAGCACTCCTGCATCAACTGGAATACCTATTTTATCACACCCAGACACAATAAATTGGGGCTCCAAATCAATCTTATGGAGATAAAAAAACTCCTCCACAACACTGCCTTTGACTGAATCACTAAAGAAGTATCTTACATTGTTAAAGGAGGGAGACTGGACTTTAACTAGTGCTTTGTGTGATTCATTTGCATCAAATACTATGAGAACTCACCACAACACACAAAACACATATAATTGCCTTAAAGATTTAATCCATGAGTTCAAGGATGTTTTCAGTGAGAAAATTAAAGATCCCCCAGCCATAAGAAATCTAACATGATGTCCAACTACAAGGGACCTTTCCAAAGGTAAATCTATTTTATTGTCTATTTCAGGGTTCACCCTGATATGCTCAACAGCATAAAATCTTTTAAAGAGGACACCAAAAAACAAATCATCCAGCCTCAGAATACCCATTGGATCCAAGCAATTCAACAGATCAACCCTTGACATAATCCAGGAACAATACACCATTGAAATCACCCAGATTTAAATTTAGAGCAGAACAGAAACAAGAGAACAGGGAACAGACCTTATGAATAGAACAGCCATTAAATCAGAGACGTCCTGGTACAAATAATAGAAGAAAGGAATTGTAATTAACAGCTGAATTTTTACCTAAAACAAGTCCAAACCCAGGAAGCATGCCAGGGTTTAAACTCACTTATCAGCTCTCTAAATAAGGAGGGAGGTAATTTAAAGATTTTGGGTTCAAAAACACCTCCTGAAGTGTGAAAATTTGATTTAGCTTCTCCAGCTAATAATTGAAATGATACAGTAGTTTTAAAAGCTATGGCAACAACAAAAACCTTGGATTTAAACAAAATGATTCCAGATTTTAACAAGATCTAACTATCAGGTTGAAATATACACTCTGTTAACAGGGATTTTTGGTTTTAATGGGCAAAATGGGTCAACACAGAAAAGAAGTGCTCACACGCAAAGAGAAACTATTCAAAATACAATCTGAAATACATTGATTCAAAAAAAATGGCGTGAGTTGAATTTTGGTGTACAGATGTTTACTATTTGAATCAGTGACAAAATAAACCCAAGCACAGTGAGTCAAAACTCAAACCTAAAACAAAACACAATAGCTACTTGATATGTAAACAAAATCACTCAAATGTTGTGTGCAATGGATTGTAATCAAGAATGATACCAAGGTATCTAAAAAAGACACACAATCCAAGACATAAATTTTAAAATAATTTTGTTGGGTGCTTAATATGGCAGTAAAATCTGGGAAAATGGGTGGATATTTTTTGGGTATTCTAAAATGGGTGTGGTAAACCCAAAAACAACTAATTACAAAATAAAAAATCTATAATTGGGATATAGGGGGTGGAAAATATTAATCAAATATCCATATATAGATAAAAGCAAAAATTAAAAATTAAGGAGTGACTTAATTAAGTTTTATTTGGTATTTTATTAAATTATAAAATAGAAGGTACACAACAACAGAGTGACAATGCACCTGTTGTGCGCTGCGGTTGTGGTTGCCCCTGCGGGTCAAAGAAAATAGTTAGTGCAACCCAATTATCTACTCAGGAAGGAGACAGGAGAGAAGAGTTTGATAGTGACACTGCACTGACACAGCCGGTTCAAGGAGCACAAGCTGTTAGGGTGCAGAGCATCAACCCTCAGGTCCCCAAGCTGACCCAGAAGCCCACCAAGGTTACCACAACAAAAACAATTGGAAACAAGAAGGTAGAACTTACTTTGTATGTGTTTGACGTTGTGTACCACCAAGAGTCAGTCCCGTCAGCTATGCTGGAGAAAGTTAAGCCTGTACTTGACACTAGCTGTGAGCCTTATGTCAGTGATGGCAACCAGGAAGAGGAAGAAGAGCCTGAGTTCTACAGAAATGATGAGGAACAGCCGGTGTTAAAAAAGGTTGCAGCCTTCTACAACAAGGTACCCATGCCTTGCAAGCCTGTCACCAATCAGGATCCCAGTTTATCTGAGCCCATAAGCCTGCTCAGAAGCGCATTCCTGATATCAAACACATCATCCTACTCAAGCTAATGCGGGAATATGGGTATTAAAAGGCGGCTGCAGCTTTTTTTGGGGTGGATCCCAAGTACGTCTCCAAGACCTTCAACAAGCTCATCAATACTGGCCATGTCCTTGCCGCAAAGAAATCCCTTCAAGTGTCCATCATGCTCACCAAGGAGCACAAATGGGCAATCTGCCAGTGGATAACCCAAGATTGCCATCTTGAACTGGCAAATATACAGGCTATGGTTAAATCTACTTTTGGGGTTGAGGCCTCAATTTCCTTTTACTATCATCTGGTGAAGGGAATGTGCTTATCCTTGAAAAAGCTCAGGGTATCTCCCTATAATAGAAACAGCCCAACCAACATCAAGACTAGGAAAAACTACACAGAGGCGTACACTGCCCTCAAAGCCAAAGGGACAGTCAAATTTTACTATATTGACAAATCAGCATTTGCCTTGTCTATGGGCAATGCATATGGCTATGTCCCCAAAGGCTCCAATGACAGGATGTGTTGCAGATCCTGAATGGATTAGACAAAAAGTTGTCCATCTAGGGATTAAGCAATGGAACAATTGCGCGGTTACGCTATTGCATACTGATTCTACTAGTGATAAAGACATTTTAAACGCCCCTAAAACAGGTGTTTGATTTGCCTTTTTGAATGCACACAAGGTACAGGCTTCACTTCCGGGATTATAAATAGAACAGCAAAGTTATTTATATCTACCTCCTTAAGAAAAGCTGTAAGAAAGAGGTTGTTCTCTTGCGCAAGACTTTTAGTTGTGTCAACCCACTCTCCTCCATTTGGAAAGTTCTTCTGTCTGGGCCTCCCTGCCTCTGGTGGCAATTCCCCTGCCTCACACTATATAAGTGCAATACTATCTAAATAAATACCAGTTTTTTCTATACACCTTATTATTCTTCTGTCCTTCATAGGCTGCCACTATACCATCAACAGGTATAGTATTAAGAATTAAGGTCATTGACTAACTGTTTGTAGAAACTAGCAACCCTTTGCTGCAACTTTTACGACATTGGCGCTCATGTCTTTCAACACCAACAGCCCCCACCCCCGCGGTCCTTTCAATGAGGAGGGAGGAATGCCCCTGGCCCAGTCTCCTGCCACTGCTTCTCCTTACCACCAGGCACTGGCCTTTACTGCTGCTAATGCCCATGCTGGGGAAAGAGCAGGCGCTCCCTATGGCCTGCCCAACCTAAGCCAATTCATGCCAGAACATCATTGCCCCCAAGCTATTGTTTTTGGTCAACCACTTCTCCTAAAAGCCCCTGCCCCCTTGGAGATGGACGCCAACTCTTCACCTTCCAAGGACGCCATCTGTAATGCCATACACACCATGAATGCTGGTGCTGCTGGCAATGGCTCTTGCTCTGAACACCTGGTCATCCAGCAGCCTTCTGCTGAAAACGCCTTGGGTTGAATTCAGAATCTCTCCCAGTTCAACCCTGACCAGCTCTGCTGTGACCCCTGTACTGTTGAACATATCAAGGACTACCTACACCAATTTGCCCATCCTGCCGTATGCCACAACCAAATGCACCTGGGCCGCATCCAAAGCCTAGTGCATGACCAGGGAATACTGGTATCTAACCTCCAGACGTTCCTCCAGTTCTGTACTATGAGCTGGGCAATACTTTCACCACTGTCAATCAGTATCTCACCAAAGTATCCAACGCCCAGAACACCTTGTTCCACTGGGTTGATATCATCAAAGCAGGTATAGCTAAGCTAGTTCCAGTGCATGTGGTACAGACCCTCATCCATCAGGGTGTAGACACCAATTGGATTAGTGTGGTTACTAAGCATGTGCTGGAGACTGGCCCCATGGTTTGAAGCCTGACTCATGAGGTGGAAGTTTTAGCCCGCCGCCTTGCCACCATCCCCTTGTTCACCCTCACTTCTGCCGCCACCAACAACTCCCCTTCCAGCGCCCTTCTTGGTTGAGACATCCTTGAGCTCTTTGATAACTACAAGAAGATGCAGACAGAATTGGTCCAGCAGAGTGCCAATTTTGCCTTCCTGTTTGATGGCTACCACACTGTGTCAGAACTTCAGGATAGTCTCAAACTCCGCCAATTGCATGACAGAGCCAACAGCCAGACCCAAGTCAGGAAGGACAAGGAAGTAATAGCCTTGCTCCAAGCTTAGCTTGCCACCCACAAAAAGTGCATCACCTCTCTGGAAGATGAATTGGATATCAACCTTCAGGAGAACAAGGTCTACCAAGATGAGCTGGACAAGCAACGACTTCTCCTGGACACCTTCCAGAGCCAATTGGATAGGATGGACAGTAACATTATGGCCATCAATTTACAGGCTATGTCCATCAACTCCAAGAGTCACCACAGTCCACTGAGGTCCTCTAGTCCTGAGTTCTATCATAGCTACAAAAGCAATGAGAAGCACACTTGGTTGGCTCCTAACGCTGTACAAGTATTAGAGCCACTACTGGAGTCTGAGGATGACGTCCTGGCCACCCCTGAAGCTTCTGGAGCTGCTCAAGACAGAGAAGGTGAACACAAAGCCCAGCAAGAGGAAAATTGTTGACGCGCCTCTGAGGCTAGGTTTGCTGCCTCCACTCTCAGCTGTTACTGTCTCACCTGCTCTCCAGTGAGGATCACACCTGCTCCCCTCCAACATGGCTCCAACCACTTCAAGCCCATCAATCTACCCAAGTTTGATTGCAAGAGCAATGTGGCCATGTTCTTACGTCTGTACCAGAACTCCATGTATGGCACAGACAATGCCATGAGGGACTCCACAATCATCAACTGTCTGGATGCTGAGACTCAAACCATTATCTTGCAACGTCTCCCTGAGAATGGCTGGACTTTTGCCTATGTCTCCAGAGCCTTGACAGAAGAATTTGGTAGCTAAGAAGCACTCCTCAGTTGTAAGATGGACTTAGCTGACACCAAGTTAAAGGTTGGGGAAACCCTAGAAGACTTCACTTCTAGGTTCTACCTTGAAGCTCAAACTCTGTTGTCTATGAGTGCAGTGCAGTTTATTGATGTGCAGTCAGCACTCCTTAATGCTGTACGTGTCAACTGGGAAATATCTCTGGCCCTTAAGTCAGGAATTTACAATGCTTGCATTGTACCAGATCTGATCCGCCTCCTGCGCACCTACAAGGAGGAGTTCAAAGTCCCTCTCCCTGAAGGCCGCCCTTGCCAGCAATCTGAGCATAGACCCTGCATGGCGGTTGAGATGCCCAAGCCTTCCAACAAGGTTGGGCCTGCTCCAGTCAACAATGGCCTCTGTACTTGCTTCAAATGTGGTATGGCTGGCCACTTTTCTTGGGAATGTAGGAATCCATGCCAAAAGATCCATCATGTAGGCATGGAGGACTACTCCAAGGACGCTGATATTGAGGAGGACAATGAGGACCAGTCAAAAAACTACTAAGCAGCCAGGACAAGGAGAAATCCTTGGCTGCCTTTGTAATTTTGACACCCTCATCTCCCCCATACCACTGCCCCCTGATAAACCAGATCAGAGGCCTGCTGCCTTGCCATTCTCTGGGACCAACCCTAAGGATGAGCCCTTCCTGATTGACTTCAACTCCCAACCAATACATAAGGATGTGGAGTCTGACAGAGTTCAAGAGGACCTCCCTATTGGGTTCTCACTGTTAACACACAAACTCATTGGACTACACTTTGCCCTGAGGTGGTTATCCCCCAAATAGCTCAAAGAATAGTATCCTTACCCTATGCTGAACAACTGGCTCAACCAGGCGTTGAAGTCACTCATGAGGAGGACAATGATGAACAACTGGCCAAGCTGCTCTGCACAGTAAATGTCTCAGCACCGCTAGAATCCCTCAAGAAAGTAAGCCCAGCTGTGGGAGCTACCATGGCTACCTTCCTGGAGAAGTTCAAAGGACTAAGCGTACACCAGGTCTCAAAGATTGTGGAGATCAGAGAGGACCACCAGGATTGCACCTATATCAACCTGGTAGTGAACAAGACTCATGTCCAGGCCATACTGGATATTGGTGCCCCTGGAAACATTATATCCTTTTGGCTGGTTAAGAAGCTTAAGCTGGCACCAGACTTGGCCTACTATGAAGAGTTTGGTACTGCTGGGCCACTGACCACTAGAGCAAAAGGAGCCTACTCTTCTCTCCCTCTTTGCTTTGGGAAGCTAATGGTCACTGCTCCTGCTATAGTCCTGGAAAACAACAGCTATGACATTCTTATTGGGACTAGCTTCATGGTTCAGTATAGCACTGTGACTAACCATGGAGACCATACATTTGGAATATTGGGCCATTCCATACTCATGTTCTATCATGGTGATTGACTGTCTGACCTGCCCTTATAACGCTTGCACTACATCAATCTGGAGTACGCCAACAGAGAGCTTCCAGTTGCTTATACACTGCGTAGTAAGAAGGTCAAGGTGCTACCTCTCTTAATTGGGGAAGCCAAGGGTATCCCAGTCTACGCCTCTTATAATGTGACAATCCCACCTGGTGCCCAGGTGATCCACAATACAGGCCTCTTGCTGGCTCTACCAGCTGGCACTCATGGAGAAATCTTTGGCATCCCTAATGCCTCCAGACTAGAACCATGGGTTGAGCCAGGCAACCTCATGTCAAGTGAGAAAGAGGTACTCATACTCTTGGCTAACATGAGTTGTGAAGCTATGGTTGTCGCCAAACACCAACTTCTGGCTTATATACAACTGGAAGATCATGACAACCTGCAGGAGACTGCCCCTTTGCGGACCTCTCTGAGTTGAGTCTAACCTGTGAGAAACCACTGGTGCTATCAGTCATAAGCCAAGACTCTCTATCTGGCCTCTCTGAAGAGCAGAAGAATCAAGCTATGGATCTCTTTACCCAGTATAAAGATGTGTTTGCCAAGGATGATTATGACCTGGGCAAGGCTGCAGATGTTGCTCATCATATTGACACCCAAAGCGGTCCACCTATCTGCTCCAGACCTATATGGCACAGTCAAGCCAATCATGCTGTGGCTAACAAGGAACTTCAGAAGCTATTGGGATCTGGCTTACTGGTCCCCAGCAAAAGTCCTTGGGTTCCACTCTCCTGATTGTCAAAAAGAAGGATGGCAGTAACCGTGTGGTGATTGACTACTGTCAACTGAATGCTGTTACCAAGAAGGATTCATATCCCCTCCCTTGTATTGACAATACCTTGGACCAACTGGGTGGTGCCAAGTTCTTTAGCGCCATGGACCTTATCAGTGGGTACTGGCAGATTGACCTACCCCCTGCTGATCAAGAAAAATGTGCAATATCACTGACCAAGGGCTATTCCAACCCACAAGGATGCCTCAAGGTCTGTCCAATGCCCCAGCTACCTTTCAACGGGCTATGAATGCAGTGATGGGCAACCTCAAACTCACCAGTGTCTTGGTCTACCTGGATGACATTAATGTATTCTGCCAAACCTTTAATGATCACCTACAACACTTGGAGGAAGTCTTCCAGAGGTTACTTGCAGCTAATCTCAAGCTCAAGCCATGCAAGTGAAACTTCTTCAAGGAGCACCTTGAGTTCCTTGGGCTCATCATTAGCCAAGATAGACTCCGCCCTGTACCTCTGAAGGTGGAAGCCATTGAGCAGATGAAGATCTTCTTGGGGATGATTGGGTACTACTGCCGCTTCATCCCCAACTTTGCATCCCTGGGTGACCCCCTTTTTCAGCTTCTCTGAGCTGATAAGGAACTATTCTGGAGCCCAGCAGCCAATCTGCCTTGAATGCTCTCAAAGGAACACTGACTGCAGCTCCTGTGCTGGCCTACCCTGACTTTGCCAAGCCGTTTGTGGTTCATACAGATGCTAGTCTGACAGCAATTAGGGGTGTTCTCTCCCAACTGGTATCCAACGGACTTGAACACCCTGTTGGATACTGCTCATGTACGCTTAATGTTCACAAGAGGAACTACACTGTCACCAAACAAGAGTGTCTGGCTGTGATATACTCCTACCAACAGTTCAGAGTCTATCTCCATGGGGTACATTTCACAGTTGTAACAGACCATGCCTCCTTGCAATGGCTGAAGACCCTCAAGGACCCCAAAGGACGTCTGGCGCATTGGGCCATTAAACTTCAGGCTTATGACTACGAGATTATTCATTGAGCTGGGGAAGCCCACCAGAATGCTGACTGTCTCTCCCGCCTTCCCACTGTTGCCTCAGTATCCCACATGGCTGACATTCTCTATGACAAGCTTATGGAGGATCCTTGTTTGTGGGGGGAGGAGCCGGTAGAGATACAGAGAGCTCTCAACAAACTAGTTGTTGATACCAAGGTCTCTAAGGGACAACTCCTGAAGCTTTGTGGAGACTCTTGGCTACCCTACATACGTCCATCCCTTTGCATGGACTCAGTGGTGGCCGCTCACAAGACTACTGGCCATGGTGGCATACAGAAGACGTTAGCTCTGCTACAGCAGCACTGCTTCTGGGAAGGAATGTACACTGACGTAGTGGATACACTAGCCAACTGTCATGACTGCAACATTGAGAGGCCTAAGGTTGCCAAATTTCAACACAGACTGGTATGCCCTGGGTTTGCCTTCCACACTGTAGCCATTGACATAGTGGACCCCCTGCCAGCTACCAACAGTTGCAATAAGCTCATCATTGTGACAATTGATCATCTGACTAAATTGGTAGAAGCCAAGGCAATTTCCAACCAATCTGCACTGATTACAGCCACGTTTATCCTGGAGAATATCATATACAAACATGGTTGCCCCCAGATCCTGCTGACAGACAATGATACCAACTTCACCAGTTATATCATCCCCCGCCTCAACCAACTGATGGGAATTTTTGGGACACTATCCACTTCTCATCACCCACAGACAAATGGCATGGTAGAGCGCACTAATGGGAGCCTGGTCCAGATACTCCGGAAGCTCAGTCACCAACATGAGACTGAATGGGATACCTTCCTTCCTGCGACCACCTTTGCATACAACATTGGGTACCATTGGGCCACTGGCAAGCTGCCCTTCTAACTGCTCTACAGCTGGCAACCAGGACTTCCCCCTTTACTATATTCCTTGGTAAAGCCCAGAATGGCTGTGTCCCCAGAGGTGTACCTCAACAAGCTGGTTCAAACCCTTATTTGCTTGCAATCAGAGGCCTACACCATAAACTTAAGCCATAAGTTGCAAGACCTAGAACAAGCTGCATCTAAATGCCCTGCCTTACCCACTTACCTGATAGGAGACTCAGTCTACTTCTTCAGCAATAGAGGGTAAAGCTGTGAATCCAAACTTGTCTCCCTTTGGAAAGGCCCAGTTCAAGTTATCCAGAAGACTGGCCCCAACTCCTACACCCTTAAGGAGCCCCATTCTGGGCAATTGATCACTAGAGTACATGCTCAGTATATGTGTGCTGCTCCTAGTGACCAGGAGTAAGCCCCAATAAGGACAATAACCCAAAAAAACAAAAGCCTAATTAAAAAATTCCATGGGTTGTTGTCCTGTTTGTGATAGTGCTGCACCAAAGTATGAGGAATAAGAATAAAAGAACAAGGTGTTTATTGGAGAATGACAAGACTCTTCCAGTACCGCACCAACTTTTCTACCACCTGAATGACAGCCAAGAAACAAAACTGGTTGCCTACAGATCCACAAATCTGATGACCAAGGATTGGGCAACAAATCCCCACTAAGCGAGACACACAATTGACCCCAATGTCCACAGGAAAGGCGACCCCCAAGAAGATACAGTCCCACAGAAGACTCTTGCAAAGGGCATACTCTACTGGGACCTGACCACCCACCCCATAGAATAAGGATAAGGCCCACTCAAAGAAGACCCTCATGTTTGTCTCCCGCTTGATATCACAGTGGTTGGTTCCTCAAAGAACAAGGTTACCAGCCATCACTATTGGCACCAGATGGGCAGTCCCCTCCACTGTGTATGACTTCAACACTTCCTGGAAGGCTTGCCAAAGACATTGCTCAAAGTTGTCAGAGGTTTTCCAACTGACTGATTGAGCGTTGGTAACCCCAGGTGTTGCCCAAGCGCAAAGGACTGACTTCACTATGTTGGATACCGTGCCCTGTTGCAAGACCAAAAGGCCTTGACCCCCAAATTGGAATTCCTTCAGCTGAGCCTCCAAGTATTCTTCTGCCACCCACATGGAGAACTGCCAGTGGATACTGTTACCCCTTTGCAACCCAGTTCCTGTCACCTCCCTGGGCTCACTCAAAGCTAGGAATAGCGCAGCAAACAATGGATCTGTCCCCTCTAAGGCCAGCTGAGGCACCGGTAGCTGATATAAGTGAACCCCCAAGTCTAGGTAGCTGCCGTCCACATCATGCAGGACTACTTGCTTCCCTGCTGCCTTCATCATCTCCTTTGGTCTGGTATGCTTGTGTCTCTTTGGAATTACCACTTGCACCTTCTTCAAGACTCTTCTTGTGACTCTTCTAGAGGAATTGTTCACCATAGCTGTCACCTAGAGACGCCAGCCATTTTTAACCCTGTTTTCTAATCCAGTGGAGGGAAATGTCGCAGATCCTGAAAGGATTAGACAAAAAGTTGTCCATCTAGGGATTAAGCAATGGAACAATTGCGCAGTTGCACTATTGCATCCTGATTCTACTAGTGATAAAGACGTTTTAAACGCCCCTAAAACAGGTGTTCAATTTGCCTTTCACACGCGCACAAGGCACGGGCTTCAATTCTGGAATTATAAATAGAACAACAAAGTTATTTATATCTACCTCCTTAAGGAAAGCTGCAAGAAAGCAGTTGTTCTCTTGTGCAAGACTTTTAGCTGTGTCAACCCACTCTCCTCCATTTGGAAAGTTCTTCTGTCTGGGCCTCCCTGCCTCTGGTGGCAATTCCCCTGCCATACACTATATAAGTGCAATACTATCTAAATAAATACCAGTTTTGTCTATACACCTTATTATTCTTCTGTGCTTCATAGGCTGCCACTATACCATCAACAGGTATAGTATTAAGAATTAAGGTCGTTGACTAACTGTTTGTAGAAACTAGCAACCCTTTGCTGCAACTTTTACGACAGGATGGCTTGGTGTGCTGCAGTCCGCACCACAGCCTATTCAATAGTGGCTCTCCTCAGTCCAAAGGGGGTTGAGCTCTACCAAATGATATTGGGTTTAAATAACAGCAGGACCTTTCTATCATTTCTCTAATTGGTCCAGGAGCACCTGAGGCGCACAAGCCCTGGCTTCACCAATGTCATTGTGTTGAACAACGTTGGTCTCCACAAAGTGGCTGACATTCTTGAAGAATTTTCATCAATTGACACCAGCATTGCTGTGGGCCCCCAGCAATTGGCTACGGCAAATTTGCGCCTTCTCTTCCTCTCAGTCTATTTGCCCTTCCTAAATCCCATTGAGGAAGTCTTTGGATGGCTCAAGCAAGTTATCAAGCAAGGAACCCCAACTGGGACCGAGGACCTCTTTGATTTGCTGCAGGCTGGGATCCACACCCTCCCAGCTGAGACTATGGCCAAATTCTATGGCCATGTTAATTTGTTCATCCCTGCGTGCCTAGCCAAATAGCCAATCAATTAAAGGCTTACTGTGTCCAATTTTTTATATTCTCTAATTTACTATTCAAGATTTATTAATTATCATTTTATATTTAGATGTTTCCACGCCTGCAATCACATTCAGAATGACCATCAATAGATTTAAGTAATTTATTAATTTTATTATACATTATTTTATTATGCCATCTGAGGTAACCCCAAATGCTCAATACTGGATTACACAAATAGATTTATACCACTTTTGTCAAACAGATACAAAATAGTCTTATAAAAATTAAACGTAATATGTACAAGTTGGAATTTATTTTATTAACATATTATTTTGTGCTTTTATGAACCCATTTCTGCAATATATTTTGAAAAACTGGTTTGCTGAAATAAGAATTAGGAATTTTTATTGTAATAAAAATAATATGAATTGTAATGAATGTTGCAACTGAACCAATGAGGATTAAGTATTTGGAATTGGGGAAGACAACAGTCCAATAGAAAGGACAGAATAATAAGAATAAGCTATTGTTTATTGTAGAATATTGTGATTAATATACCATATGGGGAAAGCCACAAGGCCACAAGGGGGTGGCATAGTGGGAAGTTTTATGTAAGGTTTGAAGCCAAGGAATAACTTGTGCGGGGATCAGCAAGTCAAATTGGTAACACTCCTAATTAGGATGAAGTACCCGCCATTCAATATTGCCATCAGATTAATCCATGTTGTTAGATACGTCAAGGGGCAGCTCATTGAGCGCCCCCTGTGTATTGTAAGATACGTTAGCAGGCAATTCTGGAAACTTGGTTGCAACACCCCCCCTTGCCCCCTGCTTGTTGTCAGACACCAAGACCGGAGTCTGCGGAAGACCTGGGAAGGTCCGCACAAACAGCCTTTGTGTGGGGATGGCGCAGCAGGGGCACAAGCAATCATGGTGAAGCTTCTTGGTATTCCCTTGGGAGTTTTTGAGTTGATAGGTATGATTGTCATAGACAGCAGCTATCTTGAAGGGCCCTAGGTGGTTGGGCTCCAACTTGGCAGAATTGGGGTTGAGGGTGTAGACGGGGTCACCTACGGTGTATCTGGCTTTGAGGTGCTTTGTCCCGCCTTCAATTTTCTTGTGTTCAATTTACCAGGCTTTGGCACACCATTGGTCTAGGGATGGGGTTGTTACTAGGGGAGGCTTGTCAGGAACTCTGGACTGTAGCTTTCCCTGTTCAACTCCTGTCAGACTGTCAGGTATCCCAAAGGCCAGAGTGCTGGGGCTGAACCCCATGCCCCTGTTGATTCTTGCTTGCAGGATAAGTAGAGCAGTGGGCAGGTGTTAAGTCCATGCGGTGTTGGGGTGCTCTTGTGAGAGCTTGGCAATCAGCTGAACCAGTGAGCTATTTAACTGTTCCACGCGTCCATTGGCTTGAGGATGGTAGGGGGCAGTAACTATATGTTGGGGTGCGTTCTTGGCACAGTATGCCTTCATGACATGCCCAACATGTTTGGGGCTGCCATCTGTGATGAGACGTTTGGGTCGCCCAAAGTGGGCCACAATTTCCTTGCCAATGAAGCGGGTGATGGTGGTGGCGGTGTGGTTAGTTGTTGCCCAGGCCACTGGCCAGCAAGTGAAGTAGTTGATGGCAGTGATAATGTACTTCTTCCCCAGTCTGTCTTTGGGGAAAAGCCCCACAATGTCAAGGGCCCACTGCTCAAAGGGTTCCATGGCCTTGATGGGCAGGGCAGACTTGGGGTGGTGGTGGTGCAGGTTTGGACGTATTCTTCTCGCACAGTACACACAGTTTGAGGAGATCCAAGATGTCTTGACGCATGCGCAGCCACCAAACCTTTTGTTTCATGATCTCAAAGAGGTTACACCCTCTGATGTGACCCAGGGTTTGGTGGTAATGCAATTTTGTGTCACCTTGTTGCGTGGTGGGAATGTAAGGCATCTTCTCACCTATCTCTGCCCAACAGCAGACGTTACCAGCATTAGTGGTGAACTGACTCTCATTGTCCTTCAACTTGGAGATGGTTACCAAGTTGAGGCCCTTGTAGCAAGTTGTCTCAGGGCAGAGGTATAGCATGGGCCAATTGGGGTCCAAAACATTGTTCCCAGTGATGAACACTACATAGATTTGCAAAAGGGCATCAGCTGTGACAAGTTCCTTCCCAGGCTTGTACTTGGTGCGCAACTGGTAAGGGGATAGATGCTCAACCCATCCTGCTTGGCAGTGTGTCAAGTGGGATTGTGTGTTGAAGTACTGAAGTGACTTGTGGTCTGTCAGAACGCAGGGTGGGAAGGTAGCATCTTCCAGGTAACAACACCACTTCTCAATACAGTGCTCAATTGCTGCCAGTTCTTTATCACAAATGGGATAGTATTGTTCTGAGTCAGTAAGTTTCCTGGACTCATATGCCACGGGGAGAAAGACACATTTGTCAGTTTCTACCCTTAGCATGCCCCCTATGGCCCTGTCAGAGGCATTGGTTTGAGTTTGTACTGACGGTTTTGATTAGGAAACTGCAGTACTGGTGCTGTTGTGAGTCTTTGTTTCAACATCTCAAAGGCCCAATCTCTGACAGGAGTCCAATGGAAGCGCTGTTTGATGTTGAGGAGCTCAGTGAGAGGTGCAATTAGTTCCCTGAAATTGGGAATGAACTTGAGAACGTAGGCAACCATGCCTAAGAATGTTTGCACCTGGCCCACATCAGTGGGGGGCGGCATGCTGGTGATTGCCTTGATTTTGGAAGGGTAGGGATTTATCCCTTGGGCAGAGATGGTGTGCCCAAGGAATAACAGCTCTGACTTGAGGAACTTGCATTTGGAGGGTTTAGCTTTTAGCTGATTTTTCTGAAGGGTGTCAAGGACAGCATAGAGGTGTTGGAGGTGCGTGGTCTGATCTTGACTGAAGAAAATACTTTTGTCAAGGTACACAACCACACATTTTCCAACCAGGCCCTCAAATGCTTTGTTCATCAACATAGCAAAGGTGGAAGGAGCATTGGTCATTCCAAAGTTCATGACCCAATACTCAAACAACTTGTAGCACCTGCAGAAGGCAGTTTTTGCCTCATCCCCTGGTTCAATGCAGACCTGGTTGTACCCTGCAGTGAGATCAATCTTGCTAAAAACCTTTGCACCTGCAAGTGTATCAAACAGGTTGTCAATCAGCGGCAGGGGGTACTTATTCTTGACTGTCACCTCATTTAAGGCGCAGTAGTCTGTGAGCAGGCAAAGGGACCCATCCTTCTTGGCTACAAAAAAGACAGTTGCCACGTATGGAGAGAGCAGGGGGCAAATGAAGCCCTTATTAAGTGCGTCCACAATGTGCTGGCGGAGGGTCTCATCTTCCTTTGGTGTAAGACAGTATAATGGTTGTACTTTAGGTAACAATCCTTGAAGTTGTACAGCATGCTGGATCTCCTGGGGATAAGGTAGTTGTTTGAGTGTCTCACTGAACATGTCCTTGTACTCCTCAAGGAGTGCAGCAAGTGCTGGTTGTGGTGAAGCGGCCAAGGGAGGGACCACAGATGATTTGGCGCATATAACTTTGACTTAACATTGGTTGAAGTCTAGTTTCCCCCCTTGAAGTTGTACAAGCCTGTCTCTGTGATCCTAACAAACACAGTATCATGCAGTAACTTGCTCATTTCCACAGGGTATATCTGGAATCCCACCCCATTTCTATTAAGGGTGATGACAGAGGTATCCCAGTTGATGTAGGGACAGTTGTGCCAAAGCCAGTTGAGGCCAGCAATTACATTGTGGCTGAGCCCTGACATGATTGGCCCAGAGAGCTTAACCTGGATGTTCCCCATTCTCACAAAGAAGGTTGCCGTCTCATGGGTAATTTCAACTCTACGGGAGTCAGCTACCTGTACTGCCTTGAACCTGCTTGGCACTCAGTCCAATTTTTGAGCGCCGTCAAACGCCTGGTCTACCATAGTGTGGTTGGCCCCAGTATCTACCAGTAATTTGTGGGTGTCCCCCCAGAAACAGAAGAGATAATTGGGTTACTTTATTTGAGGAGTGACTTGCTTGTAGTACGGGGTTGTCACTGTGGACTTGGAAGACGTCCAGGGTTTAGACTTTATGGATGTTGTAGTTGCAGGAGTTCTTTGCAAGCAAGGATTGAGAGGATGGGTCAGGTAGGGTTGCAGGGCCTCTTGTTGCTACAACCCCCAGGCTTCCCCCTGCTCCTCAATCTTCATTAGCTGGAGCTCCCCCTTGCAGGGGTGTTTAGTCCCATTATCCTGCTGATGGGGCTGGCGGCGGCCCACATTATTGTGGCCATTGCCAGGTGTTGTATGAAGTTGTGATGGGGTGTTGCTGGTATTGCAGAAGCCCATTGAAGCCTGGTTGTTAGCCTCCACAATGGCCTTGTAGCAGTCATCAATGGAGGTGCAGCAACCTACAGGGACCCACTTGCAGATATGGGGTTTTAACCCATTGATGATGAGAGTGAGTAGCATTGCATTTATGTTGGTCACAGCTTTGGGGGCAGCAGCAAGAGCTTGTTGCCAGGCAGCAAGGTACTCAGGAACAGACCCAGTTTGTTTGATTGCTAGAAGAGGAGTCCCCACAACAATGAGGGAGAAGGTTTTGCTGTAGCAGGACTTTGCAGCGTTCTGGAATACTGCCCAGGTAACGTCAAGTTCCTGACTGGCCCAGTTGGTGAACCACACAGCGGCGGGCCCTGTGAGGCAGCCAGATGCAGTGGCAACCCACATGGGCTCAGGAACCTGACAGATGCGGAGGCAGGTTTCAGTAGATTGGAGCCAACTGATAATGTTGGCCCCCTTGACGCCCCCCACAAAGGATTGTGGCTGAAGGTTGAGCATGCGTTGGGACAGGTCTGACTGGGGCAGGGTGACGCTGGCGTCACGCTGCCCAAGGTGGAGTCAATTGTACACGCTTGTGAGAACTAGCTGGTCTTGATAGATGACGTACCTGTTGGGGGTGTCCCCCTTGGGAATTGGCAGGAAAGTTTCTTGTTGGGGAGTAGCCATACAGCCCGTACTCTGTCCTTTCTTAGGGGGAATTTTGTTTTAGGTAGGTTGTCAACCTACTGCTGCTAGCACTGTTGCAACTGAACCAATGAGGATTCAGTATTTGGAATTGGGGAAGACAACAGTTCAATATAAAGGACAGAATAATAAGAATAAGGTATTGTTTATTGTAGAATATTGTGATTAATATACCATATGGGGAAAGCCACAAGGCCACAAGGGGGTGGCATAGTGGGAAGTTTTATGTAAGGTTTGAAGCCAAGGAATAACTTGTGCGGGGATCATTAAGTCAAATTGGTAACACTCCTAATTAGGATGAAGTACCCACCATTCAATATTGCCATCAGATTAATCCATGTTGTTAGATATGTCAAGGGGCAACTGTGACTGTACTACAGTCACATTGGGCTGTGGTTTCACAAAGAGGTTGAATTGTGATGAATTTCATAGGTTGAAATTCAAAACAATAGGATTGGCCTTGGAGAGACTTTCTGGCGTAGTAATGATACCTAGGAATCAATTAGGCTGTACTAATTGAGGGCCATAATAAATAATCTGAACAATTCAGATTATGAGACTAGGTGTCTCAAACCGTCTAATTAACCATGGAGGTTAATTAATACCCAGGAATCAATTAGGCTGTACAAATTGAGGGCTAAAATGAAGATCCAAACGGTCCAAATTATGAGACTAGATGTCTTAAACTGATTGATTAACTGGGAAGGTTAATTAATTGATACCCTGGAATATGATTGATGAGGATTTAATCATAGGGACAAAATGGACTTGACTGTGCCAAGTGAAGACTTGTTGTCTTCAAAAAGATTAATTAACTGGGAAGGTTAATTACTATATGCTTGGAACATAATTAATGAGAATTTAATTATATTGTTTAATTGCCTTGACTGTGTCAAGAAGTTTGGTTAAGGTTAGCCAAAAGTAAACCCCTGAATTGTGGTTTAAAAGCGCCGTTTTGGCAAATTAGTTAGGTTAGAAGTGCGGCTGTGCCGCCTAATTAATTTGTAAAGTGCCAAGGCGCTGCCCAGTGAATGTTTCAGGCGCTGGGGTGCCGCCTGGGAAAGTTCCTGGGCGCCGCAGTGGTGCCTGGTTTGAGTTTCAAAGTGTTTCAATGGGTTTTAAGGCAAAAAATCATTAAATGCAAAAATAACTAAATATAGACAATGGTGTCTATACATTCAGGATTAATCAGCTGGTTCCCAGTTGGAACAAGGATAGCTTGGATCAGGAATACATATATTCCACAGGGTTTTGGCGCCAGAAGTATGGAATGCTTCAAGCCAAAGCAATACATTTCCACAGAAGGAATCAGGTGATCCTGGAATGTATTAGAGCACATTCTTATAGGTTAAGAGTGTGAAGATCTTTTTGGCAAAGACTTGATTGGATGACGCTGTTATGTCATAAACCATGTGATAGAAATCCAGGTGTGATTCTGGAACTGGAGGGGTTTTCAGCTGAAAGTACCCCATTTGGTATATAATGGAAACATGATAATAATTAATAAAAAAGGATACTTATGTGTGACAATGTTTGATTTTCCCTCAATCTTTTTATGCTTTGTGTTTTTGGCTTTTAACTGAAATAAGACTACCATGGAATGAAAGAGATGGTCTGCAGCTAAGACTATGGGAAGAAAAAAATGTGGAAGTGATCACCAGATGGCAACATGTTTAACGCCAAGATTGTTTGCCTGGAATCCAAGCTCATCAAAGCTTACATAAAGGATTCCTTGTCAAACTGTAAAAGAGTCAGACTGGGATAATGAAGAAGCAAGCATGAATTTCCTGGATCTGTCACAGCGACTCATCAAGCACCCCCTGTGTATTGTAAGATACATTAGCAGGCAAGTCTGGAAACTCAGTTGCAACATTAAATTTATTAGAAGAGAGAATTTATTGCAAACGCCTGTAGTGAGTTCTTTGGTATGTACCCACCCCGCAATGGAGGTGGCGCACAACCTCTACCGCCACACCGTGGACAGTGGATATGTCCTTATTAAAAACTCCTGCCTGCTGGTGAAGGGGAGTAGGGTTAGGTGCAAACTGAGGAGCAGCTTTTTGGGCGGGGCTGCAAACCTGTAAACCCCTGCCAGGACCAGGGCGTCTTGTATCACGTGGTCCACTGAGTCATATCCGGGGGGACCTTCTTCCCGTCAAGTGAGAGCCAGGCCTTGTCAATTCCCAGAAGGACCCTGTCTAGATCCTCTACGCTGGCGCTCATCCCAAAGAAGAAAAGATACCCAAGGTAAACCACCAAGTGAAGCCTTTGCCCAGAAAAGGCTTCTGTGAACTCACATAATTTATTATAGACCATACTGATCTTCTTATTGTGCCTGGTCTTTGCAAAGGTAAGATCCATTGCCAAGGGGAGCCGTGTCTCATATGCACTCCAGGATAGCCCAAAGTCCGCAAGGAGAATCTTAGTTTTCTTGACAGCTGTTGCGTCTGCAATAGCCAATTTCCCCACTGTGCGCCCAAAGTTGTCCAGAAGGTAAGATAGGGTATGCTCCAACAGGAAGCAGAAGCAAGCAGCCGCATGAGCCTGGCCCATCTCCAGTACATTCTTAAATGGGAGCATTGCCAGGACGTCCCAAACAAGCTCAATGGAGTTTACACAGTAAACTCCACTGAGGTAAACTGGGTCCAGGTGGACTAGTTAGGCATCCTTGTAGGCAGTAACTGCCCACTTGGATGCCCCCTTGCCATGCGTCAGCCCAGCCAATGCCTCCCTAGACGTAGGAAAAGACCCGTGGATGCAGTCCTCCAGCTCCTGCACAACAGGGGGGGGACAGATACAGCTGCTTGGCAACATGAGTGGTGTAGTTGGTGTAGAATGTGGCTGGGACAAAGGGGGCCAGGATTTGGCAGAGTTTGCTGTCTATGTTCTCTAAAAAACAGGTAAGTATTTGCAAATTTTTATTAATTTTATTTTTTATGTTACCTTCTTGTGTTTCTTCCTTTCCCACAGCCTTGGCCGGCTTGGCCATTCTTGGGGCAAGCAATTGCGCTGGCAATTCAGCATCCTCTGCCCTGGCACGCTTAGCGGGTTTGAGATGTTCATACATCTCTGGGTTGTCAACCCAAACAGATGGTGCAGAAAGATTGTACACCTTAAACTGGAGGCCCTCAACCACCGTCTTCTGGATGTTGAGAAGACGCTTGATGGTCTTCTTGGGGGTATCTGGCATTTTTGTCATTAGTGCCTTTGTGGACACCTTGTCAATTTTGTCTCCAGTGAGGACAGCAGACTTAACTTTGGCTTTGACCTTGTGGTTGATGTCTTTGATTTTGGCAATGCCATGTTGAGATCTTTGAGTAGTTTTTCAAGTTCTCTCATTTGATTTTTTTACTAACCTTTTCATATGTTTTTATAGCTTTCACCTCAATAAATTCTGTATTATTTTGATACTGTTGCCTCTTTGTTTATTCCTTTTTGTTTTCCCATCTACTACATTATTCAATTGTTTTACCCATTTTGAATATGTTTTACGCTCATCTCAATATGTGTTGTTTGCTTTGTGTTGGCATTGTTTCCTTGATTACCATATTATTTTTGGCGCTTGACATAGCCCCTTGTGAAAATATTAACAACAATTTGGTGATCAGCTAAATTTGAATTAGAAAATTATAGTGTTAACTGTTTTTAGATAAAGTTGTTACTGATCCAAATTCAAAACCTTAATGATAAACTTTAAGCCAATCAGGAGCCAAGTGATAAAGTGATTGTTGTGATATAAAGGGTCATTCAATAGTTCTTTGGTGCATGTGCGCTAATTAATATGATTGGCTGGTTGTTTTGCCATTGTATGTCATTGCCACTGTGGTGAGTTGTTGATGGACTAGTGCTAACCCAGCAGCTGATTGGGCACTAGTCCACCAACAACTTGCCACAGCGGCAATAGCACACAATAGCAAAACATCCAGCCAATCATATTAATTAGCGCACATGCACCAAAAAATTATTGAATGACCCTTTATATCACAACAATCACTTTATCACTTGGCTCCTGATTGGCTTAAAGTTTATCATTAAGAATTTTGAATTTGGATCAGTAACAACTTTATCTAAAAACAGTTAACACTATAATTTTCTAATTCAAATTTAGCTGATCACCAAATTGTTGTTAATATTTTCACAAGGGGTGTGTTTAAGTGCTAAAAATAACTGTGTTCTGGATCTAGATACACAACATAGTAAATATATGATTTTATAGAAATAAGCTGAACATAAAGAATAAAACCAACTTTAAACAAAGAGAACGTGCACAATTGAAATTAAAAAAAGATAATATAAATAGAAAATGTTTGATAACAGGGGTTTATTGGGGCCGGGGAGAGTGATGCCTAGGAGGCAGAATAACGCAGGAATGAAGACGTAGAGGCAGTGCTGGCCTGGGGGGTCTGGGATTGGGTGGGTTGGGCTTTCAGGAGAGGGGTGTTAGTGGTGGGGGTGAACGCAGGAGATTTCACGTGATGGCTGCCATATAATGCTTATTGTATTCCTCATTGATCATTGGCTGGATAGGCTGGTAGGTGGCACAGGGTGAAAGGTGCTTGTCTTTCTGTGATTGTTTGCCCATATTCACATGGAAAACATTTGCGCAAAAAAGTCAGCCACCAGTTGGTGACCGAAGAGAAAATTGTGGTCAAGGACCCCAAGATAGAGGTTGTTGAAAGCCTGAGGGTGGCGCCCCTATAATGAGGATCCAATGTTAAAGAAGATAACATCAGCCAGATGGACATCTGCATGGCCAGCAGGGTAGACTGAGGCCTGGTGCCCGCGTCCCTGGATGGCCTCAAGGGTGTGGAGCTACCCTTCATCTGGTGGCTCAAGAAAACCTGGTACTTGGAATTTGAGCCCTCCCAGGAGTCAAGTAATCCACCAAGGATGTGGCTTTATGAGTAGCCATCAATGAAATATGTGTTTGTCCAATAGTAGACAAAACCCTTGGCTGAAACAGCCAGAAATGCATCAATGAATGTCCCCTTCTTGACCTTCTTCCTTCCTTTTTGAGTGGCGGCTGTTCCTTGCTCACCAAAATCATCAAAATCTATTGATAGCTTGTAATAGGAGATGAACATGACATCATTATTTAGACTAGTCAGGCATTGGACCAGGGTTGATTTGATGGTGGTGTCATACAGGGAATCCTCAGCGCCATCTCATTGGTCACTGGCAAAATTGGTAAGAACCTGTATGAAAGCCACCTTCCCATACATCCAGAGCTGCACCATGCATTCAGAAACCCAAATGCCATGATGCACAAGTTGCTTCCAGACCTGGGTCAAGGGAAGCTTGGGATCCCGCTGGAGGAGGTCAAGCATGATTGGGTATGCCTCAGATATTTGTGACTCAGGGGCCTTCTTGGGCTTATTGGCTATCCCAATCAGATTCCCCCTGTTCATCAGGTTGTTGAATTCCTGCATGAAAGTAGATTGGGTAAATTGCAACTGGGCGGCAATCTGTTCCCAGGACAGACTCTGCAGGTTCAGTGCCACAATTTCCTGAAGAATTTGGACAGTGATGATTTGTTGCTTGGGGCAATGAGCCAGGGGAGCTGAAGCCTGATTGGCTGTAGGGGGGCAGGTTGGTTGGTGGCAGGAAGTTGTTCCAAATCAAGGTTGCCATCCTGATTAGTTGGTTGGTGGGTAGCTTGTGCGGGGGTGGGTATGGGAGCAGGGGCAGAGCTAGACACTATGTGACTACTGAACAAGTCAAAGCCATAGGGGTTGGTGGTCAGGTACAGGTCAGCTTTCTTGTTACCCACCTCAAAGGCTTGGGTGTAAACAGGTGCCTCCACGTTCTGAGCCTTGCCTCCATTGAAGCTGGCTTAGCTGCTGGCGCTGTCAAAGATATTGCTTGTAAAAACCATTGTAAAAAAACCTAGGATAAAATCACTAAAAGTAGAAATTTTAAAATTTAATGATTTATTTTTATTGTAATCTTGAGTCAATATTTGGAAGATTCTCAAAACCATTCCATACAAATCTGGAGCCATGAAAATGAGTAAAATGCCTCTGTTCCTAAATTGGATAGCTGTTGATTGGCTATTAAACTGTTACTTTTCTATTTTAGGCTGCTCATACTACACATCTTGTGTGAGTTCATTTTGTTTTGTGCTTGTGGAATCTTGCTTCTAGATTGCTCAAATTTTGTTATATTTTAGTCCTTATGTTGGTGCCTCATATGACTCCTGATTGGATTATAATATACTCTGGAACAGAATCCATCCATCTCACTTATTGCATCAGTTCATTTTGTTTGTGGTTTAAACAACGCTGCTTGATATTTGCTATAATTTTGTATAATGGGCTAGTGAAATTTTGTTTTCAGTTTAACAGTTCATTTATTAACCAAAAATATTTTAATTATTTGAATCCTGAATCTCCGCAACTTGGATTTGTTCAAATCTGAAATCATTTTGTTTAAATCTGAGGTATTTTTGGTTGTTGTCACAGCTTTTAAAACTACTGTAAGGAGATTAATAAAAGTTGGATTGTAGAAACAGGCTTACCTATCAAAGTTTCAACAACAGAAAATGATATTAATATAATTGACATCAGACCAGAAAGAAGAGTCACCTTAGGCAACTCTGAGAGCTTAAAAGTATCAACTAAAACCTATGCAGAAGCCATTAAGAAACATAAGGAAGCATATAATAATCCAAGTTAGTTAGCTAATCTCCATAATAAGTCAAAATTTAAGGAAAACAATACCAAATACCAAAGTATCTTTCCAGAAATAAGCCCTGTTAGCCAATTTACCAATGATCCAGAACCTGAACCTAGACTCATCAGATAAGCAATTCCATTCATTTGAATTCTATTCCAGAAGACAATTAGCATAAATTTCACCATAATGTTGCAACTGAGATTATTAAATCATCCACTAATGTATCTCAATACACAGGGGGCACTTAAAGAGTCACCCCATGACATGAATAATGGCATGGATCAATCTGAGCATGATGTCAAATTGCAGGCAATATCTCCTAATTAGGAGTGTTGTCAATTTGACATGTTGATCTCTTTCTCAAGTTATTCCTGGAACAAACGTTACACTGAAAACACCATTATGCTACCCCCTGGTAACATATGGCTCCTAAATATAGTATATTATTTATAATATTATTAAAATAAGCAAATAATATTTCTATTCTTTTTCTTTCTATTTGAACTGTTGTCTTCCCCAATCTAAATGCTGAACTATTATTAGTTCAGTTTCAACATTGATCCTGGTAATGGGTCACACACTGAATCAAGTTGCCCTTTTAGTTTGAAATCATCAGTGGTTCTTGTTGCCTGGTTTGGGAATTTGATTTGACTTCCACATTTGGCTTTGAGTGGTGGGGAAGTAAGTTTGGGTGGTACAGGGTCTAGTGTACAGAGCTTTGCAGGGGGTTGACCCTGCTGTTTTGACACAGCTGAAAAATCATGCAACAGCAACCAGGAGCTGAAAATCAAGGCCGCTTAATACAAACCATAGCTGGGAAGATTTTTAAAGCAAGGTCCCTATCCAGAGAGGAGACAAGCCAGGAATAGTGATGGAAAACCAGGTATGAATCTTATAGATTAACCACACTCCAGATGATCAATGGGGTGGGTGGGGGCTGCCAAGCCCCAAGGAGATCAGCACCTGTAACTTGCATCAAAAGACATTCAAGCTGCACTACCACCTAGCGGGCCAAGAAATCTTGGCCCCTATTATGTGATAAAAATTACTGGATAATATGAAGCCACTTCTAAGTGATGGGGAATTACTACCCAAATCCACATAGAATTGATGATTAACCACCAACGCGGCTTCAGATATTATTTTGTGAAATTTCCAATTGTAACTCCAGGATTAAGTAGAACAATTAGTCCTAACCAAAGTAGTCCAAGATAAATGACCTGGGAAAGCATCAATGCATCTTCAGCGTAAAATTCTGGGCATTGGGAATTAACACAATTTTCAGTTCCAAGAATGGGGGAGGAGCTGCAAAATTGGCTGGCATGAAATTGACATTGGGAGGCGCCAACAACAAAGTTCCAGTTGCCGGGCCCCATCTTCCAGAAATGATGTTGTTCAGAATCAGATTGTACAGAATATACCGTAACAACCTGATCACAGGATGCATTTTTTAAAATCAAAATTAGAACTTGGGATAAATGATTTTTATTGAGTAAATTTAGGAGGACTCAACTCTTAGAGTCAAAACAGGGAAAATTATTCAATATATATCAAAAAAAGCGACTAAGCAATACCACCTGAGTCTTGACCTCCTATTTCTTCTATGTTGCTAATTAAATATCTGGTCCAAGTTGCAAAGAACCCTTGCGTGACTAGTCTCTGACACCCTGCCAATTAACAAGCTCATATTTGGTGACCCTCAAATTACGTCAATATATCAACATCAGTTTGAAAGGGGGAGCTGGTTTCAGCTGGCAGACTGGAGCAGCCGTGATCCATTTTCAATTGATCAAATGGCTCAAATCTGTTAACTCAATTAACTTTGATACAGGTTTGCTGGCTTTCCAAGCCTTCTTACTTGGACGGACAATACCTGGTATTATGGAACCTACTGTGACATATTGGGGCCATTGACATCATCCATGTGTTTGCACAGCTGGCATAAAACTTAAAAATATCCTTGAACCTTGATCAGAAAATCCAAGACAGCCTGGCTGGGATAGTTGAAGCCTCAGAGATACTTCAGTACCCAAAATATTCTGCTGAGATGATGAAATTCTGGAGCAAGATTACCCTGTTAGCCAATCCAGGCAAAGGAAGTCACTATAAGAAGCTACATGTGATTTAGGATCTGGTCCAGATAACTAATACCAGAAACAACTCTGATGGCCAGCTGGACCTCAACAGCATCAGGCTGGAACTAAAAACTTCCCAAGACAATTCAGAAAGGCTGGAGAGTGGCCCAGGATCCCAGCACCAGGTTGCTGGGAAAGGTTATATGTCTGGCCTGCCCAGACTTCCCAAGGACCCCTTGGTTTATACCAACTCCCAGGAAGCCAAACATATAAGCCCTGAGACCAAAGACATGGGCTGTATTGCTACAGTAAAAATAGGTTGCCAAGATCCACCGGTTCACCCAAATTGTTCCCTGGCCAGGTCAGATACCCTATCCCTTGCCTTTAGCCCCTTCTGGATTATCATATATCTGGTTCAGTCAACCTGCAGCCCATCTGTGCTACCCAGTCCCCTCTTTAGTTAGGTTGCATTATGCAGAGTATCCCTAGTTCCAGGTTTATAGGAGTCATATTAGAATCCCTGTATTGTAGTTCTCTCTGAGTTGGTTGCATAAATGTTATCTTGCTTACTTGAACCACAGCATTATACTTAACTAAAGACTAAGTTGAGATTATTTCTTCAAACCTAATTCATATAGTATAAATGTATAAGTGTAAATATTGATATTTATTTATTATGTCAAGAGAAGAGTTATATGGTATAGTCTAATAATAATTGGCCATAGACCCTCTGGATCTTTGCCTCTAATTAAGGATCTTGTTGCCTTTCAGCCTAACTTTTGTTAAACCCCAAAGATGGGTGAATTGACCCTCAGAAATATTTTAACTGTCAATAATCAGTAATAATAGTTCAGCAGCACATAAGTACTACTAGATACATTATACAGAAAGCCTAATTAATATATAGAACATAATAACAGTAATTGGCTAGTTTAAACCAATCACATTAAAACATTTCCTCTACTAAACTAGACATTAATGTGGAAATAACTTTCTTCCTCATATGATCAACTGTCTAAAGAGATTCTGCAAACCAGTTGTTAGGTATACTGATCAGCCACAACATAAATTTTTATCCAATCTTCTGATATTACCAAAAATAGTGAACCAAAATCTGTATGTGTATTACCTGTTCTAGAACTGTAGGAAACTGAGTTTGAAAATATATTAGGCGGGGAGGTAGATGCAGCTCTGTGTAGTTCCACTAGCGCCAGTGCATAATAACCCAGTAATTCAACTAGTTTGACTGTTGAACCTCAAGTTATACTAACTCTGAACCCTAATTCTCAAGATTTGAGCAGCAAAGGGTCCTCAATAAGAAAAGCATCTCATTTACCTGTTTTGTCTCTACAAGAGCCAAACACCCATCTTGTCAATGCCAACAGGAAAATCATTCAGGAAGACACACAAGGGCAGTACTTAGATTGTATGTGATCCTGTGCTAGGAGAAAATCCTGACCCTTCAATTCTATGGGAAGATACCTTGTGCTTGACCCTGATGTTGGCACTGGAGCATCCTTACATAATTACTACAAGTAGGCTTGAGACAGGGAATGGTAATCCATTGGGATGTCCCTATTTCTAAGCTGATAAAGTACACTGAGATACAGCTAAAACAGTTTCTTGTTGATGGGGAAACCTAACAAGCAAACAAACTGCTTGTGCTCTCAAACTTCTGAGATTAGTATTTAATGCCTGAATGAATCCTTGATCCACAGCAGGTTCTGTGCCTCTATGGCATGGCTTCAACAGTCATAAGCACTGTTTTTGTCATGCAATGAGTGCCACTCTGGACCTTCTCAGTTACAAGAAATCAGGAAGTCAGAAATCCATAGTATTAGTCAGTAATTTAATCCTTAGTGGTTCCAAGACTTTCTATCATCAGATGTTACAGAATATGCCAAAATATATTGAATGGCTACTCAGCATGATTTATTCTGTAGGTGGGAAAATACCAGAAAAATGTGCACAACAGGAAAGTCTTCTGTGGGAATGTATTCTACTTGGTATCATGCTCCTATATTTTTTAGTTATTGACCACACAAACTTTTTTCAAGTTGATGAGTCCCCCTTTCTGCCCTTTGAGTTCTGGTGGCTTTCTTCAGCATGGCTCATTTATGCTGCAGCTGCGCAAGTTCTCATCCAATTATGTATAGGCTTAGAAGAGCTTTCACCTTAATAAAGTACTTGCAACATACATTTTAAATAGACTTCCTATAATCCTCATCTTCCTTCTTGATGCAAATGGGGTAGCAACTCATGGATTTTTTATATCAACCTTTTTATTTTTCCAAGTTACTACTCATAAGGGGATCCATTACTGATCACTTAGAGCCTTGCAAATGTACTGCACATGTACTTGAGTTATCAATTGTCTGGTCTCCAGATTCTTAAGAGTATATCTATCTACTTCTAATTTCTGGAAAACCTTACCTGGATCTTGTCATAATGAGGAAAGTTTGCTTTCACAACTGTAACCTTTATTGATTTAGAAGTAAACCATACTTCCTACTTCATAAGCTATGAAGGCAAGTTAGTTCTTCTTAGCACAATACATGTCTTTAATATTGGCTACCAGATTGGTAGAATGAACTTTCAATTGTAGCTTAATCAAGGTCTAAGCTAGCCTCCAAAGATACATATCAGGGGATATGGCTTCACCGGTATTTACCAGGATGTACAAGTGCAATAAAAGGCTTTATTGACAGCCATAAAAAGCTGAAAAAGGCTCTTACCAGTTACTTTGTGAAAATCTATGTTGTATACAAAATTAGCAGCCAGAAAATATGTATCTCATTCCATTTCATGCTGATGGTTCAGTTTCAGTTAGATCTGAACAAGACTCCCATTTTTCTTTTCCATCATACTGTTGATCTGTGGGTAGTAAGGTGTTGCCAAGGTGCTGTGAATACCCATCAGCTTGTTTAACCTAGGTATCTTATAACTGGTGAAGTTAGTACTATTGTCTGTTAAGAGATTCTGGGGACAACCATATTTGTACAGAATTTTCTCTAGTATAATTTAGAAGTGGTTAGTGGAGACTTTTTTGTATAGCCTTTGTCTCTACCCACTTGTTGATTTGGTCCATGGCTATAATCACAAACTTATTCTTGCTTCTTGTAACAGGGGCTGGCCCAACAACATCAATTGCTACTGTATGGAAGGCAAAACAGGACAGATCAGTCTATGTTGATAGCACAAGGCTTTGGGTTGCCCTATATTACAGTTGTTACATGAGGCCAGTGTCTCTGTTACATCTGAATGTATTCCTTCTCAATAAAAGTTTTTCTGGTGTAAGTTTAATTTTTCTGTATACCACCATGTCCCACAGTCTTGTGTTAAGATACCACAGCATCTTTTTTAGAGACAGGAAATATAAGGTTTCCACTTCCCTTTGTATAGCTTAACTGGCTGATTATTCTTTACACAAGTATCTACAGCAAGAGTTTTGAGAATCTTCTGATTCTTGGGTGGCTTCTCCCCCACATAGAAGGTTTTAACAGCAGCTGATCATAGAGTTTGTCCGCTGCTGGCAACACCAAGTTAATGATTGGGAGGCAAAACAAGCAGTATACATTCTGGTGCACTGCACCTGCACAATGAAGGATATCAAATTTGTAAGCCTGCAGCTTAATGGTCCACTGTGCAAGACAACCTTCTAGATCCTTCAGCGTTTTTAACCACTTTAGAGACATGTGGTCTGTCACAATAGTGAAATAGATGCCATGTACGCAAACCCTAAATTTTTGGTAAGCATAGATAACAGCTATCAGACTTGTATCTGTATGGACAATAAAGGAAAGTCAAAATTTGGGTACACCAAGACCAGTTCAGTTATTAGTGTAGTCTTCAAATCCTCAAAGGTCTGCTGAAAACCAGGAGTCCATGAGAAGTCAACATTTTTTTAAGGAGGTGAAATAGCAGGCCGCCCAGGCCATCAAAATTCAGAATGAAATGGCAACAATAACCTATCATACATAAAAATACTTGATAATCCTGTTTAATTTTCAGAATCTGCATGCAGGTAATGGCTTCTGCCTTTCAAGGGACTTGTTGCAGTCCATCCTTACTGATTATGTAACCCAAGAATTCCAAATGTTCCTTGAAAAATTTACATTATCTGGGTTTCAGTTTAAGGTTGGCTGTAATTAAGCGCTTAAAAACCACTTTGAGATGTTCAAGATGCTGAACAAAAGTCCTTGAAAAGACGTTGATATTGTCAAGGTAGATGAGTACTCAGGATAGCTTCAGATCATCCATCACAGTGTCCATAGCCCTTTTGAATGTAGCAGGCACATTTGCAAGTCCTTGCATCATCCTTGTTAATTGGAATAGCCCTGCTTGGTGATAATTGCACATTTTTCTTGATCTGATGCCAGAAGGTCTATCTACTAATAACCACTTATTAAGTCTATAGCACTAAAGTATTGTGCACCTCCTAACTATTATAGGGTATTTTCAATACAAGAAAGAGGGCAAGAGTCCTTTTTTGTAATGGAATTAAGTTTCCTGTAATCCATAACAACTTGGTTGGATCTTATCTTCTTTTTTTATAAGAAGCAGTGACAATCAAGGGCTCTTACTTAGAACCAAAAGACTGGCAGACAAAAGCTTTTAGAGTTCTTTATTTACAATAGATTAATTGATCAAATTACTGTGTATAGGGTGGGAGCAAATAGATGCTGTTCCTTGTGTGTCCAGAATATGCTCAACACTGAGAGCCTTTCCAAGATTGTGATTATGTTCAGCAAAGACCTCTCTATATTTCTCAAAGGGATTAAGCATCTGATACTTCTGAGATTCTGTAAGTCCTTTAAGAGATTCTCACAAGAAAAGCAATAGAACGCTAGGGTTATCACAATGTAGTGAAAGTTCACTGAACCCCCTAAAAGTAGTAACATCTACAAGTCTAGAATTTTACTCAAATCTCATATATCCTAGAAGCTGATTTTTCTTTATCTTTAAGGCACTATTTAATAGGTTGTCAAGAAGGAATAGGATATCCACATTTGTCAGCATAAATATTACTGGCAAGATTTATGATTGAAATCAAGAGCCATTATTTAACCCAATAATCTCACCATAAAATCCTTTTTGGAAAATTAATCACATCCTGGTATTATGGATTACTTGAGAATCACTTGGGATGTTGGACTCACTAGAGGAATAGAGTGCAATTCCCTTGTATTAATTGGTGCCCGTTGGGAGAGTCCTAATCTTTTTTTACCTTAATGTATACACAGTGGGTAGGTCCCCATCAGAGTATTCCATGTCAATGTGGTGGACTTTCTTTGTTGGTAGGTCTTTTGGTCTATCACTGTGATAAAACATGGGAACAAAGTGGCCCAAGATGCTAGATGTGCTACCCTGGTGATTTATAATTATTTTATATGTAGCCATGAAATTTGTCTCAATTAAGATATCATAACTTTCATTACAAAGGATTCTTGTGGGAGAGGTTACTAATAGCTTGCCAAAACAAAGTGAGAGAGAGGAATATACACCCATTTCCTTGGTTTTTTTTGGGCTGGCAGTACTGAACTGCTGATGTAATATTAGTCTGGAGATAGTTTCAGCTTTTTCACCAGTTGTGTGGAGACTATATTCCCTGTTGCTCTGGAGTCCAACATGATACATAATATGAGCTTATGAACCAACAGCTCAATGTAGGTACAATTTTGATGCTCCCTGTAGCTAGTATAAATTATCTTAGTTACTTTATTGATATCTAAGCCCTTAAATTACAAAGGGAAATATTCCTAAACTGAGGTGAGTTCTGGCTTTAGGGTTTTTAGTGTATTAAAATTAGTTGGAACTTTTACAGAGAACAAAATCTGCAGAAGTTTCTTAGCAATATCACTTTTATGAGTCACTTCTGAGGAAGAAAGGAGAACTGCTCTGCATAGTTATGGGGACTGTTTCAAATAATTCCTGTGAAGGCAGACCTTATGTCCTGATGGCCTTTTTCTCAGTGATTACATTCACAGCTAGTACTTTATGGAGTAAATCCTCATTTATTTTAACTTTGTCTGGAAGGTATCTGTCCAGGAAGGTGTCTCAATCTAAAAGACTGGCATCCTCTTTAGAAGGGTTTCTGATGTCAGGGCCTGAACCAATTAGTGGAGAGGAATGGTGTGATGATCCACATGTTGAATAATTTTGCAGGCAGGGCTAATGTTGGCCAATAGAAGGATAGTGTCCTAAAACAGGTAAATACTTGATAGGAAATAATGTCATCCCAGTCTAGTAGATAACTTATGGCTGCTTGAGCTAGAGGGTATGCCAGACTAATAGGTAACTGATGGCTACTAGAAATGGATGGTGTACTAAACTAGTAAATAACTTATGGCTACTGGGAAAAGGATGAAGTCCCAACATAGTAGGTAACTTATGAATACTAGAAAATATGGGCTGAGGTAGGTCTGAGATTCTTTGGCCACTTGCAGGAGGTCAGAAGTTGGCAAACCTTATCTAGTTTAGGGGTATGGTTTTTCTGTCTTTGTCTTCCTGGTAGCTTTGAGGAGGTCTTGAAGCCACCAGAGAGGCATGGATGTGCCCAGGAACGTTATCAAGGTATTTTCTCTGAGAAGCAGCTGCAGAACTTGGTAATAAATAGGTTTCTGGGAAGTGAAGTTGGTTAATTTGTGACTGCAACTCAAACTAACCACTTAAGTGAGTAAAACAACTGCACATACATGAGAATTGTCTGTGGTTGATGGCCTAAAGTAGTGGTCACTGATGGGGGCCTATTCAAACTTTAACTCACTTTTAGACTTTTTGCCTGAGTATGAGGTGTTATTATGTAGACTACTAGAAGGACAAAACCTTGATGGTTCATAGAGAAGGACTAGTAGAAGAAGTATGAGAAGGCTTCTAGAGAAGATACAGTTGTGGTTAGAACAGAAAAGTGACAGTTGTGGAAAGATAAAGAGTAGAAAAAGGCAAAGAAGGCTAATAGAGTAGAAAGAGCAGAAGAAGGCAGAGAAGGCTAATAGATTAGAAGGAGCAGAAGAAGTAGGAGAAAGATATCAGAGAAGAGCTAGAAGAAGGAACAGAAGGACTAGTGGTCCAAAGAAATGAGAAAAAAGTTTTGCCAAATTGATTTGCCAAGGTGGAAAAAAGAGGAATGTTTTGCTTTGATTTAGTAGTAAAATCATGAAGTAATGTTGATGAAATTGTAGGTAAGAATTTTATTTATTAAATTCCTATAGTAGATAAAGATTTATTGCTATAAGAGCTGGATACAAATCCATTTTGGCAGGACAGTTTCCTTGGACTTTACTATATTAGTAAATATATGGGGAAACCATTGAAGAGGACCAAAAAGAACAATTTAAATATCATTCCACTATTTAAACTGGGTAAGATTGAATTCAGGGAAGACTGGTGTGGAACAGTGAACCAGTTAACACTTTGGTGCGCAAAGAGTTGACACTTTGAGAGAATTGAGAAGCAGAAATTAATTTCCTAGTTGGATTGCAGATGAACTTTGTAAATGGTCTAGGTTTTTACTCTACAATCATTGGTTGAGTTCTGGCATGTTTCCTGATGAATATGATTGACTGGAAGCCAAAACTCTAAATTATAAGCAAGAAATCAGCAAATCAATACTTTAAGCTTTTGAGAAACTAAGTGTATAAGTTTATTTGATTATAGGAAAAAGTGAGCGCCAATAGTTTAAGCTTTTGAAGAAATCCATTCTAAAGGCGGAATTTTTGGGAAAACGACACTATAAGAAGTATAATAGCTGGAAAGTTAAGAGATCTTTTGGAGGTCTTTTGTAAATCTTTTGGTTGCAAGCAGGAGCTTGGTTAGGCGCTGGATCTGCATCTTAAATGGCTAAACACCTGGTTGATTTGTAGTGACCAGATGTCTTATAAAGCATTAAGAAGTCTTTTTTGAAGAAGTAGCTGTTCAAAATGAATTCAAACCGGTGACAAATAAGAATGTTTCTAAGGGGATCTTCCTTCTGTTAATAAAGACTATCTTGACCCCTATGCTCCTTTCTTATGACATGCAACTCCCCTAGTGATAATGATTATGAAGATAGTTAAGAGGATCAGAAGATGCAGAATCTTAGTCTGTTTACTCATGGAAAACACCTGGCTGAGGAATGAGTAAAGCAGTGAAAATAAAGTTGAGATCTGTGATATTTTTTTGCTGAATATTATCATGCAAACAGCCCCCTAGATAGTGGTGCTGCTTTGGTAGCCCATATATTTTTGTGAAATATTTTTCCCCCTAGTTATCAATTTCAATGATTATTGGGGGCATGAACAGCTATAGATGATGATGTCACCCCCAACCAGGTGGTCCCTGGCTTTGACCCAGGACACACCTTGGTGACCTCCTAGGAGCAGGAGTGCCACAGATGGGTGTCATGGTAAGTTCCATAATGACAGGTATTATTTGGATAAGTAGAAAAGCTCAGAAATCCAGAAAACCTTTAGCAAAACTGACTGATTTAACGGATTTGAATCAAACAGTTGATTGAAAATGGGTTACAGCTGCTCCAGTTTGCCGGTTGAATCTGATTTCCCTGTAATTTGACATTGATAAATCAACATAATTTAAGGGTCACCAGATATGAACTCATTAATCAGCATGGTAATCAGAAGTTGGTCACTCAAGGGCTCTCTACAACCTGTACTAGATACTCACTTGACAATGTGGAAGGAATAGGAGCCCAGGATCCAGGCGGGATTGCTTAGTTGATTTTTGATATATATTGAATAATATTCACTGTTTCAACTCTTAAGAGTTGATTCCTCCTCAAAATTTACTCAATAAAAACCACATATTCCCTGGTTTAGCTTTACTTTTGAAAATGCATCCTGTAGTTGGATTGTCACACTAAATCCCCTACAATTTAACCCTTACCCAGATTATTACTGGAAGATGGTGGCCTGCCATTGGTACTTTGTCATTGTTGCCGCCAAATGTTAATTCAATGTCTGTTAATCTTGGAGCTGTTCCTACTCCCGTCAAAGCTGAAATTAATGTGCTATCTCAATGTCCTGAATTTTATGCTGAAGACACTATGATTCTCTTGAAGGCCATTTATCTAGGGCTTTTCTGGTTGGGGTTAATTATTTTACTTAACCCTAGTATCACATTTGGAAAAATTACAAAAAGGGTATCTGAAGCTGCGTTGGTGGTTAATCATTAACTCTATGTGGTTTTGGTGGGTGATTCCCCACCACATTGAGACAGTCTTATATTATACCACAATTTACGTCACAATGGGTGCTATCAGCAGTCAAGGTTTTCTCCAAAACCTGAATGCTTAGCAGAGTTTTACTCCTCCTTGCTGTCATCCTCCTTGTCCTGACCCAGGTCTTCTTTTTCACTGTCCTTGTTACTAATATTCCTGAAGCTAGCCTTAGGCTGTTTCAATCCCAAGAAAGGTTATCCAGCTGTCCACACTTATAAAAAGTACAAGTGTTGTTGTTGGGAGAAGAGCAGAACCATTGGAAGGCTTTTTTATGACATGCTTTTTGGTGGTATTAATTGTAGTATCTACATTAATTTTTTGTTTTTAATTAGGGAAGGGAACTTCAAATTGCTCCTTGAACAAGCCTAAATATTGAATTAGTTCTGACACAGTCCTTGTACCATAATTACCTGACTTAAGAGCACTGTAAAGCTCTTTGTTAGGGCAGACATAGTTCAAGAGTGCACCTTTTATGTCTATAAAATTGACATCCCCCATTGAGACCAGGGGTTGTGCTTCTGGGTAGAAAAAATCAAAGAAATCCATTGGAGTTTCTCCCTTCTTGATCTTACCTTCTGTGAATTTTATTTTTCAACAGAAAAGGGCTTTTTTTCTACAAAAATTGACTATAAGAGCACAAGAGACGTTCATATAAGTCCATCCTTGCTCTGGAAGACAAAGCATGGTGATGATTTGGGTTTCCAAGTCCAGGCAGCTGAAGAAGGCTGCATTATTTATTGCATTGTCTACTTTGTACTTTTTATTATTGTATAATATAAGGAACATGTGGACACTGGATTTCTTATCAAACAATAGGGAGGATTTTAGTTTTAAAGTTCTGAATCACTTTCAAAGTGTTATAGCCAAAACTTCTGCAGGACAGAGGGAAAGAAATGCAATTTTTAGATGCGCAAAATTGTGCCTCTAAGGCTGTGTCCCTGGAATTCTGGCCAGTACAAGAAGAAAAGGATGATGCTCTCAGTAAGGGCATCTTGCTACTATCCAGAACTGGCTCAGCAATGTAAACTGTGTGTGTGGTGTGCCCAACATTTTTCTTGTTGCTCTCATAGCTGTGAAAGGAGTTTCAATCCTTGGACACAGCTTGAATGATGCTGGACAATACACTGGGGCTTCTTTTTTGCGGGCCCTTGTGCCTCTGGTACAGATATACCAAGCTAATGTTGGTTGGACATAGGTTGCTTTATCTTCTCTTTCAGGAGCTGTATCTTACTGGAATGAGCTCACACTTCCTTAGTGAGATCTTGATTGTAAGGTTAGCAACATCTAGATCATCCTCTAGTCTCTCAATTCTCTGCTTGTAGTGGCCCAGAAGTTTGCTGTTTTTCAATTTCAAGGATCTCTGATCCTTGCTGAGTTTTTCCAAACCATCATAATTAGCCTCATTCTGTTCATGATTTTTTTGATGTGCTTGTACAACTTAGCAATCTCACTGTAAAAATGGCTGACGTCTGTTAGAGATGGACAACATCCTTTATTGATCTTGCCTACATGTTTGCAGATTTCCTCCATGTACCTCTGTACCATGGATGTGTCATGATAATTGGCAACCAAGAGTGGCACATTCTATATAGTAAAAAGAGAGCAACAGAGCAACTCAACCTCCTCACAGAGGAATCAAAACATAGCCTCTGCTCCTTTTACGTGGTGAGTAACTGTACATAGCCAATTGTTATCTATGCCTTTGTGCTCCAGAACAAAACCTAGCATCAAGGCAACATAATTAGACAGTCTTTAACCAGCTTTGTCAACCAGGCTGTCATGTAGTTCTGATGGTTAATAACACTGTCAACCTGGTGGATAATGTTGATCATTGTGTTTGAAAGCTTGTCATAGAGCCAATTTAAAAAGGCTGGTTGGCTGTTGATTAAGTTGCCTTGGTGTGAGATTAATGAAAGCTGATAACCTAAGTTTAAAGTTTGTTGATAAATGTGGGGTGAGCAAAGCTATGAAGATAATCCGCAGCTTGCTCAATATTCTTGCTTTTAAGTGCAACTGGCTAGGTGTGATGCCAGTGAAATTTCAGAGCTTCTCTTTTGCTGAAGCTCAATATGAAGGCAGAACTGAAATCCTTTTGTGTGCTTTGCTGCTTTGATTGACACCACAGATATACTTACTATGCTTGTTCCAGTTGTTTCTGGGTGGGCTCAGCATTTAAATTGATCTCAAGGGGGACCAGAACATCCAGTTACAGAGAGTTTTGATCTTCCATGAGCTGCAGATGGTGCATGTCTACCATTTATTGGCTGAGAGTAATGAAATTGTCTGGGATATCATCATGGGTGCCAGAAAGTGTGTTAGCCTTCAAAAATAGCCCATCAGGATGATCCTGGAAGCGCTGAAGGAAGGCTTAGAGAATTTTGTCTCCATTCTCTCCCTGGGCAAAAGAGAATTTGCCTCCTGAGCAATGTGCACCTTTGTTTGAGTGCATGAGTGAGCACCAAATTCTGTAGTTCTCCATGAGTTGGTTATATAAATCTTATCTTGCTTACTCAAACCACAGTGTTATACTTAACTAAAGACTAAGTTTAGATTATTTTTCTAGACCTAATCCATATAGCATAGATTTAAAAGTGTAAATATTAATCTTTGTTTGTTATGTGAAGGGAAGAGATATACAGTGTAGTCTAATTAATAGTTAGCCACAGATCCTCAGGATCTTTGCCTCTAATCAGGGATTTTATTGCCTTGCAGCTTATCTTATGTTAAACCCTGAAGATGGGTAAATTGACCCTCAGTAATATTTAAACTGTTGATCCCCACTAATTATGATTCATCCACACAAAAGTATTACTATATTTGGTGCACAAAAAGTGTAATTAATGGCTAGAGCACAAGGTCAGTAATTGACTAGTTTAAACCAATCACTTTACAACACCCTGCTGCTATCACCTCCTAGGAGGGAATGTGGATCCTAGATGGATAAAAAGGGAAGATATCTGGTCCTTTATCCTTCCAGGAGAACTTGACAGCAGGTACAGTTGCTTGCCCAGCTATTTATACTAATGGAGCTGCACATACCTCAAGCTGGATTGATCCTTGACCAGAGAAATCCAGGTGCCCCAGCAAGCAAATGCTTGTATCTGTCTATATTGTTAAGGAGCTGGATGTACTGATATTCTGGCTATTGACAACACACTTAATATCCAGTAATTACCTGGTTTGGTACCAATTCAATATTCAGTTCAAAATTCCGGAAATGGCAACAAACCAATATCACATGACTTGTCCAAATATCCAGCAACTTGAATCCAACTTGCACATGACCTCCCTTATCTTTGATCTGACTTAAATCCCAGCCACAATGAAAGCTATATAAGTCTAAAGTATTATCAAATAAAGAAATACTTCTCTTATTCTTAAATACATATTTAAAGCTTCCTCAAAAGTTGCTCCTCATTACTAGTAGCAGCTACAGGTTTTTATCACACCCATGAAAGAAAGAAAGAAAGAAAGAAAGAATGAATGAATGAATGACTGAACAGAACCCACCCACCTTTGCTCACGTACTAAACCAGGCTACATCTCAGGATACCTGGAAAATGTACTTCTGCAACCAAAATATAAACAAAAATATACCTAGTGGATGCACTATATTCAAAGGACTGGTTATGCTCAAAGCATGTGTCAAGATAATTCAATACAGTTGCTCTCTACAACCATAAACAAACACACAACTGTCTATCACAGGAAAAATTACTAACACCAAGTATATTGATATTGACAAGTTCTTTGATAAAAACAAAGAAAACGTCATTAACTGGCTGAGCCACTCAGCTGCTAAATTACACACCAGCTGCATTCCCCACAAAAAATGGGTCCAGGAAGCCAGCAAGCTCCTGTATAAGGACAAAGCTAACTGGTTTGCTACTTGTGTTGGCTCACAAACTGATGACCAGCCTGACAACTGAGAAGAATTCAAAGCAGAAATTACCCACAATTTCTGTGTCACCAAATCCCTCCAATACATTGCAATACAGCTCAGCAATCTTCCTCAGAAGACCACTGTGTTGTAACTGTGCTGTTTTAGCAAAGTTACAAGGGGGAAATGTTTAGAAACTAGATAATATTCTTTATTGAGAGAATAATGATTATATAGTTAGTGTGAGTCATAGATAACAGGAACACGGCTGTGTTGATCACACGGTGGGATGGTGAAGAGGATGGCCTGATCCTGGTAATGAGTCAAGCGCCAACACAAGGTATCTATTGTAAGGGATCATCATTTGTTCATGTTGTTGGATTTTGAAATTTGAGTTGACTTCCTAGTCTGGCTCCAAGTGGCTGGATAATTGGATTGCAGGTCACAAACCTGCTTACTTGGAACCTTGCTGGTGGGTCAAGCCTGCTGTTTTGACAACTGTCACAGCTTACAACAATAAATTTGAGGAAATACACCACAAAATTCAAAACCTGGCCCAAGCTGACAAAGTACACACTGGAGCCTCATTCATCAACAGAATGAAACCCTCAGTTGCTGCCCTCATCTGTCCAGAGGCCAACACCTCCATTTCTGCACTCATTGCAGAAGCCAAGCATACAGAAAAATGCGCAAATATGCTATATGCTGCACACAACAGCAACCGCTCCTCCATTGGCAATGGTAGAGAGAATTACAATGGCAACAAACGCCAAAACACCAACCACAACAATGGCAACTCCAATTGAAACAATGGCAATTGCAGCCAGAGCACAAACTGCTCCTTTCCCAGAAAGAGGACACTGACAAAGTGAACAATGCTAAAATGGCAACCTGCTATGAATCTGACCCCACATTCTCTGACCTTGAAGGTCTCAAAACAGAGGAGCAGAGAAAAGAGGAGGGGGAACAGACTTAAGTGATCCTGTCTCCCCCCAAACCAACAAGAAATTGTACCAAGGAACAAACTTTGCTGCTTACATTCCACATGTCCTACAATCCTCCATTTTATGAACATAAAAATTAAAGATTGCTCACAACTTCTTGTCTAACCATGCAATTATAAATCACATACACACAAAATTTTATTTGACTCTGGTGTGCAATTACATGGTAAAAACCATTTGTAACCAAGTAAAAAATACCAGTTGTTGAATCCAACTTCAAATAAGCCAGAATGGCAGAAAAATAAAAGGTTCTACTTTAAAGTGAAACAACTTCCTTCAGAATTGACCTACAAGGCATAAAAATGTCAATAAAAGGACTTGTCATGAGCAACATAAATTACAACATTATAGCAGGCATGGACTGGTTCACCCAAGTGAACCCTATTGTATTTTGGAAAACAAAGACCATGGCCATCAAACACAATGTAGTCAATTTTAACATCCTCAAAGAACCTAATAATTTCATCCTAAGAGACACAGTATTTATCCAAGTCATAAATAAAGACAGCTTTGAATGTCTAACCAAAGACAGTACACTCCACATAATGAGATGAACCAAATTTAATAACATGAAAACAACCAAAATTCAATCCCCAGAGCTTTCAGAACTCCTAAATGAATAAACTCATGTATTTTAGGAAGAGCTAACAGAGCTACCCCCAAACTGGAGGTCAATCATTGCATTGATCTATGCAAGGCCACACCCAAACCTGCACCCCTCTACAGATTTTCTCTCATGGAGACACAAACCCTCAAAAGTCACATTAAATATAACCTAGCTAAAGGTTTCATTCAACCATCAGAATCCCCTTGAAGGGCAGAAGTATTCTTTGTAAAGAAAAGGAAGGCCACTCTGTCTAGTAACAACTACAGAGCTCTCAATGCAAGCAAAGCAAATAATAAATATCCCCTTCCACTTATAAAGAATCTGTTTGCAAGACTCTCTGGAGTCAAAAATTTCTCAAAAATTGACCTCACTATCAAAACAGCAGACTTGATCTCCCAACAAGGTTGCAATCAAGCAGGTTCTTGACCTGCTCCCAACTTACCAGTGACCTGTAGCCAAAATAGGAAGTCAACTCAAATTTCCAAATCCAACAACATGAACAGATGATGATTCCTTAAAGTGAATGAATTGATTTGGCGCCTGACCCTTTACCAGGAACAAGCCACCCCCTTCACCATCCAACTGAATGATCAACACAATCATGTTCCTGTTATCCAAGATTCACAATTACTATATAATAACTATCTCCCAATAAATAATATTATCTAGTTTCCAAATAGTTTTCCCCTTGTAACTTTTCTAAAATAGCACAGTTACAACATCAACTCAGTTAACAAGCAAGTAGAAGTAAAGTAAAAAGAAATACCAAAAACTGCATTCTGTACACAATTTGGATCCTTTAAATGTAGGGTAATGAACTTTGGGATGACCAACACTTCTGCAATGTTTGTCACTATGATGAACCAAGCACTTAACAGTCTCTCATATACATTATTCTACCTCAATGATACCATCATATTCTCAAATTCCAAAGAGGAACACCTAAAACATGTTTGCAAGACACTAAATTGACTTGCAAAGCAAAAAATCTATGCAAAGCCTAGCAAGTGCCAATTTATGGAAAATTAACTTTTGTTCTTGGGCCACATTGTCTCTAAAGTGATATCAAAGCAGATTCAGATAAAATTAAAGCCATAAAAAATTCAACATCCCACCTCCATTAAACAAGTTAGATGATTTCTTGGAATGGTAGTTTACCTAAGGAAATACATCAAAGTCTGCGGAAAGCTCACCACACCAATCATTGACCTAACCAAGGGTAATGCTAAAAAGAAATTCATCTTGACACCAGAATATGACAAGAATTTCCAGCTACTAAAGTAAGCTCAATTAAAGTGCCAATCTTGCAATACCCAAATAACAACAGGTTCTACAAGCCCAAGTCAGATGCCAGTGACACCGCCATTGGCGCAGTGCTACGCATCTGCCAGCCAGGGCAGCAAGACTTCCTACAAGTATGCTACAATATTAGAAAACTAACCAACACTTAGCAGATGTACCCAATACACAATAAGAAATTGCTAGCAATATACCATGCATGCAAGAACTGGAGATGTTATCTGGACAGACTTTTAAACGTCCAAGTACTAACTGACCATAAATTCTTAATCTACTTTAAAACTCAGAACACACTTGCACACTAATAAGCCAAATGTATATCCTTGCTTGAGCAGCTTAACCTGGACATCCAGTAAAAAAAAGGGGGGAAGAGCTGGTCACAGCTGATGCTCTCTCTAGGCTATGTCAGCCAAGAGAGGATCACCCTGATCACCTGGATCCAGATTGGACAAATCTATATAACACTGATTATAAAACTAAAGGGAAAGACCTCTCAACACATCATTTAACTCATGACACACTAGTAAGAAATGAGAAGCACTTTCATGTGTCGAATGGTGAATTATACTATATCATCAAAGAAAAACACATCCCCTACATTTCTCTGGCATAAAGAGTTGATACCATCTTCAGGCATCACTGCCTACTGGGGCACAAAAAGGTCAATAACCTATACATCATCCCAAAATAAATATTATTGATAAGGAGCGCCTTTTGGGGAAGCTTCAGATATGGAATTAAAAAAGAAGAGAAATATATTTTATTGGATAATACTTTAGACTTATATAGACTTGGCTGTGGCGGAGATTTAGTTGGATCAAACCTAGGGATTGGACATGTGCAGGATGAGTTTAAGCCACTGGATACTTGGACAGTCATGTGATATTTCTTGGTTGTCATTCCTGGTATGTTGAACGGTATATTAGAAGGGCACTAAATCAGGCAATGACTGGATGTTGAGTAGGTTAGCGGTAGCCAGAATATTTATACATCCAGATCCTTGACAGTATGGTGGCCTAACCTAAAATAAGACATCATTGATGTCCCAAAGAAGTGCACAGTATATGAAAAATACTCAAGCACCAAAGCTCCACAACCTAAAGTCAACCCAGTACTTGAACCAGAACCATTTAAGGGTTGGGGCCTGGATGTAGTAGGACTTTTCTCATAAACCAAAGCAAAACAACACTTCTTAATTGTAGCCATTGACTTTGCAACAGGCTGAACAATCTGCTGGGCAACTAAGGACCACATAGAAGAAACAATCAAATGCTTCATTAATAGGGCAATCATAGCCAACTATGGAACCTCAGACTACATCATCACTGATGGAGCCACATAACTGTCAGGACACATGTTGAATGATAACTTAAAATCAAAGAATTTCAAACATTCCATAACCTCTCCTTAAAGGCCACAAGAAAACAGCAGAGTTGAACGCCTAAACGGCAGCCTCATCAGAACCCTTGAAAAATAATGGATGGTAAAGCCAGAGACACATAGCCACTATATGTGAAGCATGCCTTATTAGTATCTTGGGTACACACCAACCAAGGGACAGGCTACTCACCTTTTGAACTAATCTACAGATAAAAACCAGAGATATTCACCTGTAATAACCAACCATATGTGAAGATCTCCCCAGGAAAACCTCCCACAGTAGAACAAGCACCAGATCTACAACACATACACTTCAAAGCTAAAATAGCAGAAACCAAAAGGATCAAAGCACAAAAGGTAATCTCCATCAAGGAACTACTCCAAATCAACTACCCTGTCTGGATCCTTGCTGAAAACAGAAATAAACTGGATTCAATACACAGAGTACTGGGAAGGTTTGCCAAATACAGACCAGACAGAAAAACCTACCTAGTCAAGCTCCATGGCGCCAAAGACCCTATCATCAAAAAGTACCACAGATCTCGCCTTTGCCTCAGCAAAGGGGAACACTCAACTCGGCTAGCACCCACTAGTAAATAGCTCCAGAAACATCAGGCAACAGCCATCAATACAAAGCCTCCTCCTGATGGACCAAGTAACCCCTTAAGGGAGGGGTGTATTGAGAAGCTGGATGTACTGGTATTCTGGCTGTTGCCAACACACTTAAAATCCAGTCATTGCTTGGTTTGGTGCCAATCCAATATCCAGTCCAACATTCCAGAAATGGCAACAAACCAATCTCACATGATCTTTCCAGGTATCTAGCAACTTGAAACCAACTTGTACATGACTGCCCTTATATTTGATCCGGCTTAAACCCCCACCGCAGCGCAAGCTATATAAGTCTAAAGTATTATCCAATAAAATATACTTCTCTTCCTCTTAAATCCATATTCAAAGCTTCCCCAAAAGTTGCTCCTCATCAATATCATTGCCACAGGGTCTATTAGCTCTAGGGTGCTGACCCCCTGGCCTTGTTTATCAGTGGGCCGCTCCCTCATGTAAACAATCAGGGTAGCTCCTATCTGCCATGACCTTCCATGGAAAAGTTATTTCTGAAAGTTGTGGTTTAACTACCTGGGCTGATAGAGCAGATCCTTGCGGTCAAAAAACACCTTGGTGGACCCCCTAATTAAACAGGTTCAGAAGGTAATCATAGTTGAATATTCAGCCCGGAATAACTCGTTGATACGTCCTGAAAAGGGAATGCAATTAGGTTTTGGCCTACAAAGACTTCAATCAACGCTGTGGGGACCAATATAGTGTATCTCAGCTGGTACTTATTGGATTTAGACGTTCTTACACTCAGATTGAAGCCACCAAGCAGGAGCTTTGATCAGAGCTATTTCCAGACAATAAACAAGAGCAGAGTGTTAATTCCAAAGATTCTCAAAGGAATATGATCCCATACAACCAGATGATGCCTCCAACTCACAGAATGAGTCCCCAGACAAAGACCCAAGAACCTCTGAGTATGATTTGGAAGGATCAGATCAAATGGTATAAAAGGACCCTGATCTCCCTTCCCTTCATTTGTGGTCATTTTTGGTCCTTGAAATAAATAAATCAAATACATCTAATCTTCAATTTAATGGTTCAGAGTCAGAAGCCCTTGGGCCCTGAAACTATCTCAGAGTGGCCCTGGCCCTCTAGCTCCATTCTCTACCCCGCCCACTTGCCTGGGGGGCTGCCAGTAGGGTCAGGAGGGAAGCCTTCATTGGGTATGAGTATCATGAAGGATGCAAGAAGTGTATAGCGCCAACCAGGTTCTCTCTAAAGGACAAGATTGCCTGATCAATCATGATCCTGGGGATGGCTGGTGAAGTCCAGGAAGCTCTTGGGCTGAGGGAGGGATGGCCACCGCCACTTTGGATAATCCTGCCCAACTGGTCACTAGGAGGACTGTCTTCAGAAAGCTTGGGACCCCAGCACTTCTTGGGGTTGATGGGGGAAACCAAGCTAGCTGGCAACAATGCTGGGGGATAAGTTGATAGGACATGTGCTGTACAGTGATTCCCTAGCTCCCATAGGTGAATTTTTTTGGTGAGGGAATAGATGGGGGATCCAAACTGGCCCCTGCCAAGCTTGCTGCTGAGCTGCAAGGGGAATTTCAAAAGGCTAACCACTTTATATGGCCAGCAGTGCTTGGGTAAGCTGGGTACAAAGAAAGGTCAACTAGGGTGGTCTAAAGTAATTAGGCTATATCTGTGAAGGCTTGGGTCAGGTCATAACCAGCTACCAATGCAAGGTACCCCACAAGATAGACTTAGATACAAGAGGTGATGCAGAAGATGGAAACCTGAGAGCTAGAGCAATACAGATATCCTGTACCCATCAGCACTGCTTTAAGGTGGTGACAGGCTGAAATGCTATGAGATAAGAAGCTGGTTGGTCCTTGTGTTGCAACCAAGTTTCCTGACTTGCCTGCCAACATATCTTACAATACACAGGGGGCGCTCAATGAGCTGCCCCTTGACGTATCTAACAACATGGACCAATCCAATGGCAGTATCAAATTGCAGGCACTTTCTCCTAATTAGGAGTGCTATCAATTTGGCCTTCTGATCCCTGCACAAGTTATTCCTCAGCTCAAGTCCTTATATGGAACAAGCCACCATGCCGCCTCCCTTGTGACTGTGTGGCTTTCCCCATATGGTATATTAATCATAATATTCCACATATTCTGTCCTTTCTATTGGAATGTTGTCTTCCCCAATTCCAAATACTGAATCCTCATTGGTTCAGTTGCAACAGTGGTAGCAGTGGTAGATTCACAACCTACCTAAAGAAAAAGTTGCCCCTAAGAAAGGACAGAGTACGGGCCATATGGCTACTCCCCATCAAGAGACTTTCCTGCCAATCCCCAAGGGGGACATCCTCAACAGTTACGTTATCTATCAGGACCAGTTAGTTCTTACAAGTGTGTACAATTGGCTCTGTCTTAGACAGCGTGACGCCAGCGTCACCCCACCTCAGTTGGACCTTTCACAGCCCATGATCAACCTCCAACTGGAATCCTTTGCAGATAGGGTCAAAGGAGCCAACATTGTAAGTTGTCTTTACTCCACCAAGACCTGCCTTTGTATCTGCCAAGTTTCTGAGCCCATGTGGGTTACTACTGTGTCAGGGAATCTCACAGAGCCTGCTGCAGTATGGTTCACCAATTGGGCCAGTCAGGAAATCAAAGTCATCTGGCCAGCATTCAGGGACACTGCAAGATCCCGCTACAGCAAAATTTTCTCTCCTATTGTAGTGGGAACTCCCCTTCTAGCAATCAAACAGACTGGATCTGTCCCCAAATACCTTGCTGCCTGGTAATAAGCTCTTGCCGCCACCCCCAAAGCCGTGACTGACAGAAATGCTAGCTTTTGACCCTAATAGTAAATGGGCTAAAGCCCCATATCTGTAAATGGGTCCCCATAGGTTGCTGTACTTCCATCAATGACTGTTACAAAGCCATTGTGGAGGCCAACAACCAGGCTTCAATTGGCTTCTGCCGTACAAATGACGCCCAACCTCAACCTTGTGCAACACCTGGCAGCACCCACAGTCAGGTAGGCCGCCGCCAGCCCCGTCAGCAGGATAATGGGGCTAAGCGCCCCCGCAAGGGGGAGCTTCAGTTAGCTCAAATCAAGGACCCAGGAAAAGCTTGGGGGTTGTAGGTATGAGAGGTCCTACAACCCCAGCTGACCCGCACTCTCAATCTCTCTTTGCCAAAAATCCATGTGACTATAATGTTCACAACATTGAAACCCTTGGCGTCTTCCAGGTACACAGTGACAATCCCGTGCTACAAGCAAAACACTCCCTCAATAAAGTAACCCACTTTTCTTATTCCTTCTGTTTTTGTGGAAACACCCAAAAATTGTTGGTGGACACTGGGGCCAACCACACCATGGTGGACCAGGCGTTTTCTGATGCACAGCAGCTAGATCATGTACCCAGCAGATTCAAGGCAGTATGAGTAGCTGACTCATGCAGAGTAGCAATTACACACAAGACACTACCCTTCTTTGTGAGAACAGGGAATGTCTAGGTTAAGCTCTCTGGGAAAATATGGCAGGTCTCAGCCACAATGTAATTGCTGGCCTTGACTGGCTTTGTCACAACTGTACCTACATTGACTGGGATAAATTTGTTATCACCCTCAATAGAAATGGGGTGGGCTTTCAGATCTATCCTGTTGAAATGAGCAAGCTTCTCCATGACGCCGTGTTTGTCAGAATAACCAAAACAGGCTCATACAATTCCAAGGGGGGAAGCTAGCTTTGCCTAATGCTTGGTCAAAGTTATCTGCGCTAAACCAACTGTGGCCCCTCCCTTGACCACTGTACCTTCACCAGAACTTGCCACCCTCATTGAGGAGTATAAGGACGTGTTCAGTGAGACACTTGAACAACTACCTCCTCCCCAGGAGATCCAGAACACGGTACAACTCTAAGGGTTGTTACCTAAAGCACACCCCTTATACCGTCTCACACCAAAAGAAAATGAGACCCTTTACCAGCACCTCATGGATGCACTTGTCAAGAGCTTCATTTGCCCTTCACTCTCTCCATACAGGCAGCTTCCTTCTTTGTAGCCAAGAAGGATGGGTCTCTTTGCCTGGTCACAGACTACCACGCCCTAAACAAGGTGATAGTTAAGAATAAGTACCCCCTGCCATTGATTGACAACCTGTTTGACACACTTGCAGGTGCAAAGGTCTTTAGCAAGATTGATCTCACTGCAGGGTACAACTAGGATCACATTGCGCCAGGGGATGAAGCAAAAACTGCTTTCTGTACACGCTACAGGTTGTTTGAGTGTCAGGTCATGAACTTTGGGATGACCAACACTCCTTTCACCTTTGTGATGTTGATGAACAAAGCATTTGTGGAATTGATTGGTAAATGTTTTGTAGTGTACCTTGACAACATTATTGTCTTAAGTCAAGATCAAACCACGCACCTCCAAAACCTCTGTGCTATCCTTGACACCCTTCAGAAAGCCCAGCTAAAAGCTAAATCCTCCAAATGCAAGTTCTTTAGGTTAGAGCTGCTGTTCCTTGGGCACACCATCTCTTCTCAAGAGATAAATCCCAATCCTGCCAAGATCAATGTTGTGAATACCACTATTCACCATGTGTTGATTTTGCCTTTGGTGGGCCATTTTGAAGACAAATATCTTGCTTCTCCTTTTGCCTCTCAAAATGAGTTAATGACTAAGTCAGGAAGTACAACTGTTTGGTTTCTTGACTCTGCGCATCTCACTTGCCCCACTCATGCTTGTGGCAAGTGATCCTACTGTCCTGGTAGTGTTTTGTGGTATATCTAACCACTATATATTCCATTTCATATTCTCCAATAAAAATTAAGTTCTATTCACATTTTTGTCTTTATGTCTTCAGTACTTCTGTGCCTCTCTCTATCCACAACTAGTAGAGATTATTCTTCCAGGGCCGCAAGATAATCATATAGCCGACCTGTCATCAAACCAAGACTTAGTACAAATCTAATCCTAAGGTTAGAATTTCCCGTTGTGTGTCTGTGCCGCAACTCAGAAAACAACAAAAATGGTGCTCACTACAGAGGCTGTAAGCCCCTTGGTTATCCCTTTCACATCCACTTTTCAGGTCCTTTTCCTCCACCTATACAAGAGCCAACTTCACCTGAAATTACTAGTCCTCATATTGAGGAAGATATTGCCAATCCACCTATTACCCCTACTATACTGAACCTTGGGAATGGTCCCCGCCTAGTTGCTTACCCCATGGGTACCCCTGACTTAGAACAAGTCATGGCAGTAGCCCTTGGAATAGCCTGTGAAGGAGCCATCCCTTGCCTTTAGCTGCAGTTCAGTCAAGTGGAATACTATGAATTGATTGTGGCTCCTCAAATTCCACAGCATCTCCTCTCAGCAGCTGGCTCTACTGAGCACTTACTATTGTTCTTTGTGCAGCCTGCCTTGGGCCACAATCAAATGGTGTTGGGGCTCCACGTCCAAGAAATCTCGTCTCTACAAGCAGCAGTTACTCATCACTGGGACTAGTTTGCTGCCTACCAACAGTGGATTCATTCCCTGTTTTCCTTGGTATCTGAAAATCAGCGCAACTCTGTTACCTCCCAGACCTGTTTGGTTAATTCTATCAAACAAATGCATCTGTCTATCCCTGAATACATGAGAGTGTCTAAACAAGTTTTACCAGCTAGAACAACCCTGGCAAACTCAAGTAGATTCCACTTTAAACGCTTATCTCACTGACTTCAAATGACTTGTGCAGCAGTTCAATGCATTCAGCACATATTCATTTGAGCAACTACAGCAGGTAGCGGACTTTGCTGCTACCGGCCTTAATGAACTCAGTACAGTGTTTGATCAAGAGAGAGATGCCACTGCTGCTTCTATAGCCAAACTCCAGAGTCAAGTGAATGAATTAGCTACACCCAAGCCAGATGTTCCGCCCTCTCCCCCTTTTGATGACTTGGCAGATTGAGAGCAGAGAATATGGGACACTATTTGAGAGCTACATACAACTACTTGCAGTCAAGGACATCCTGCTGAGGCGCCTCAATCTGACCCCCAGGTTTTTGAGTTGACTGATCAAATTGCAGAGCTACAGCAAGAACTTGCCGCCCTACATGAGATGATGGCAACTGCTGCTAGTCTAGTTGGGGTTGTTGACAAAGATGGTTGCTGACCTGGCTTACCAGGAGCCCCTCAAATACAATGTGCTAGTGAAAAAATTGCCCTAGCTAACAAGGTGGATCATTTGAAGCAGGACCATACTGAGCTGGATAGAGATGTACAAGAAATGAATGACTTGATTGACTCTGTGAACAACAGATTTGCCCCTTGCCTCTCAGTGGGGCCATCCCTTACTTCTCAACTGGCTGAGCTCTCTACAGTAGTGACCACCCAAGGTCAACACCTAGATACTACTGTACAAAAGACCACTCAAGCTATCAATACAGGTTCCCACACTGTTGAGACTCTGACTACCCTTGAAGAGAGTGTTTGTCAGCTATGGGCTAGATAGCCCCTATGAATCTAAAACAGAGTTTTCCCCACATATAAACGTTCTCAATAGCAACAATGGTGGTCCAACTCCCAAAGCACATTTTAAGCCTACCTTTAAGCAAGTCTTTGACCCCAGAACCTCAACTATTGCAGCTTTCCTAACTATCTACAAAACTGCCATGAGACAAGCATCAGACAAGATTAAGAAAGAACATATTCTGACCTATCTACATCTGACTTTGCAGGAGGTGGTGGTGCCTGAACTATCTGCCATCAAGACGTGGAAAGATATGAAGCAGCTTCTGATTGTCAAGTTTGGTGGTGACCTTAGCCTGGAAGTAAAAAAGGACGCTTTTATGCACATTGCTTTCAAACCTAAAGAGACACTAGCCAAGTTTGCAGACAGATTCTATATTGAAGGACAGCAAATGATAACAAGCAGACAATTGACAGCCAATGAAGCTTACATGGCTTGCACTCAAGCTCTCAAAGTTAAACAGCTTCTATGCCTTCACTTCAAAGCCCATAAAACTAAGATTTACTCTATGAAGAGCATAAAGACGCTGTTGTAAGATATGCTCCTTACCCATTCTGGAGCAGTTGTTAGGTAAGGTTGAGCTACTTCTAACTCTGGTTTGTCTTCCAATAATCCTCAGATTCTTACCATGACTTGCAAAATCCTCCTTGGCACCAAGGTTGCCACAACTGTGGTCAGATAGGTCATCATTCTCAAGTCTGCACCAACCCACAGGTTGAAGGAGCTGATCCAAAAGAGCAGTCAACCTAGAGGCAGAGACGCTCTTGGTTGACAATTCTTCCTGGTCTCTTTCAACCCCTCCCTCAATACCTGACTCCAAGCCTGCTATTAATGAGGCTCATCCTATCCTCTTCTTTTTCCACAATATCTCTGATGACTCTGACTTGGATGACTCTGATACTGACAACGCCAATGCATATGGGTACTGTTGCAAATCCAGCCATTCACTGTATTTTGATTTTGCCTTTGGTGGGACATTTTGAAGACAAATCTCTTGCTTTTGCTTTTGCTTCTCAAAATGAGTCAATGGCTGGATTGGGAAATAAAATTGTTCAGGTTATTGACTCTGCACAATTCACTTGCCCCACTCATGCTTGTGGCAAGTGATCCTACCGTCCTGGTAGTGTTTTGTGGTACTGCCAACCACTATATATTCCATTTTGTATTCTCCAATAAAAATTAAGTTCTATTCACATTTTTGTCTTTTTGTCTTCTGTACTTCCGCGCCTCTCTCTAGCCACAACTAATAGAGATTATTCATCCAGGGCCGCAAGGTAATTACATAGCCTTCCCTGTCATCTAACCAAGACTTAGTACAAATCCAATCCTAAGGTTAGGATTTCCTTCTGTGTGTCTGTGCTGGGCCTCAGAACTCAACAAAAATGGTGATCACTACAGGGGCTGTAATCTCCTCAGTTATCCCTTTTGTATTCACGTTTTCAGGTCCTTTGCCTCCGCCTATACAAGAGCCAACTTTGTCTGAAATTACTAGTCCTCCTATTGAGGAAGATATTGCCAAACTGCCGTTTGTTCCTACTGTACTGAACCTTGGGAAGGGTCCCTGCCTAGTTGCTTACCCCATGGGTACCCCTGACTTAGAACAAGTCATGTTGGTAGCCCTTGGGATAGCCCGTGAAGGAGCCATTCTTGCCTTCAGCTGCAGTTCAGTCAGGCAGAATATTACAAATTAATTGTGGCCCCTCAATTTCCACAACATCTCCTCTCAGCAGCTGGCTCTGATGAGCACTTACTATTGTCCTTTGTGCAGCCTGCCTTGGCCCACCATCAAATGGTGTTGGGGCTCCACGTCCAAGAAATCTTGTCTCTACAAGCAGTAGTTACTCATCACTGGGACCAGTTTGCTGCCTACCAACAGTGGATCCATTCCCTGTTTTCCTTGGCATCTGACAATCAGTGCAACTCTGTTATCTCCCAGACCTGTTTGGTTATTTCTATCAAACAAATGCGCCAGTCCATCCTCAAATATGTGAGAGAGCGTCTACACAAGTTTCACCAGCTAGAACAACCCTGGCAAACTCAAGTAGATTCCACCTTAAACGCTTATCTCACCAACTTTAACCAACTTGTGCAGCAGCTCAATGCATTCAGCATGTATTCCTTCAAGCAACTACAGCAGGTAGCAAACTTTGCTGTTAACAGCCTTAATGAAATCAGTGCAGCATTTGATCAAGAAAGAGCTACCACCGCTGCTGCTATAGCCAAACTCCAGAGTCAAGTGAATGAATTAGCTACACCCAAGCCAGATGTTCCGCCCTCTCCCCCTTCTGATGATTTGGCAGATTGAGAGCAAAGAATATGAGATGCTATTTGAGAGCTACGTACAACTACTTGCAGTCAAGAACGTCCTTCTGAGGCTCCTCAACCTGACCCCCAGGTGCTTGAGTTGACTGCTCAAGTTGCGGAGCTACAGCAAGAACTTGCCGCCCTACGTGAAATGATGGCAACTGCTGCTAGCCCAGTTGGGGTTGTCAATGAAGATGGTTGCTGTCCTGGCTTACCAGGAGCTCCTTGAATCCAATGCACTAGGGAACTAATTGCCCTAGCTAACAAGGTGGACCAGTTGAAGCAGGACCATACTGAACTGGATAGAGAGACATACAAGAAATGAATGACTTGATTGACTCTGTGAACAACATATTTGCCCCTTGCCTCTCAGTGGGGCCATCCCTTACTTCTAGACTGACTGAGCTCTCCACAATAGTGACCACCCAAGGTCAACACCTAGATGTTACTGCACAACAGACCACCCAATCTTTCAATACGGGTGCCCGCGCTGTTGAGACCCTGACTACCCTTGAAGAGAGTGTTCATCAGCTATGGGCTAGACAGCCCTCCTCTGAATCCAAGGCAGAGTTTCCCCTGTGTATAAACGTACTTGATAGCAACAATGGTGGCCCAACTCTCAAAGCACACTTTAAGCCTACCTTTAAGCAAGTCTTTGATCCTAAAATCTCAACCATTGCAGATTTCCTAACTATCTATGAAACTGCCATGAGACAGGCTTCAGAAAAAGTTAAGAAAGAACATATTCTGATCTGTCTACATCCAACTTGCCAGGAGGTGGTGGTGCCAGAGTTGCCCTCCATTGAGACGTGGGAAGATATGAAGCAGCGTCTGATTGATGAGTTTGGTGGTGACCTTAGCCTGGAAGTAAAGAAGGACGCCTTCATGTATATTGCTTTCAAGCCTAAAGAGACACTAGCTGAGTTTGCAGACCGATTCTACATGGAAGGACAGCAACTGATCACAAGCAGACAGTTGATAGCCCATGAAGCCTACATGGCTTACGCTTAAGCCCTCAAGGTTAACCAGCTTCTGTGTCTTCACTATAAAGCCCATAAAGCTATGCTTTCCTCTATGAAGAATATAAAGACGCTGTTGTAAGATATGCACCTTACCCATTCTGGAGCAGTTGTTAGGGAAGGTTGAGCTACTTCTAACTCTGGTTCTTCTTCCTGTGGTCCTTACATTCTTACCATTAACTTGCAAAATCCTCCTTAACGCCAAGGTTGCCACAACTGTGATCAGATAGGTCGTCATTCTCAAGTTTGCACCAACCCATGAGATGAAGGAGCTGATCCAAAAGAGCAGGTGGGAAAAGAACAGTCAACCTAGAGGCAGAGACACTCTTGGTTGACAATTCTTCCCAGTCTCTTTTAATCCCTCCCTCTATATCTGACGCCAAGCTTGCTGATAATGAGGCTCCTCCTATCCTCCTCTTGTTCCACAATATCTCTGACAACTCTGACCTGGATAACTCTGATGCTGACAACGCCAATGCATATGGGTGCTCTGTTCTGGCTGTTCCTGAAACCATTACAGTCCCCTATAAATTACGCTCAGGAAAGACTACAACTACCGCTAAGCCTTTGCCTGAAGCCAAAGAAATTGTCTCTTGCCCTTACCTCACTCAGGCTAAGAGGTCCCCCATGCTAGTGAAGCTGTCAGAAGAAGCTGCCAAGATTGCTGACTCTGTCTTCAAGAATGTGTCTGTTTCTCTCCCTCTCCTGACTTTTTATAAGGAGTTCCCAGGATTAAGATGCATGATTGAGAAGTGGGATAAGGAACTAGCAGAGTCTCAAGATATCTTGGCTGTCCTTCCACCCTTTGGTTGCACTATCACTTGAGTGGAGATATCCATTCAAAAAGTGAAAATCAAGGCCGTTTTAGACACTGGCTTGCCAGTCAATGTTGTCTCCTCCAAGCTAGTGAAGAAACTCAAACTTGCCCCTGATCTTAACTATCACCAGTTGTATGGCACAGCTGAACTGTCTATGACCCGCGTCATAGGGGCATACTCTGCTCTACCCATGCGGTTAGGCAAGCTTCTCCTAGCTGTGCCAGCAGTTGTCTTGGAAAATGAGGGTTACAATCTCTTAGTTGGCACCCAGTTCCTTAGGTAATATAATGGTATAATCAACTTAAAAGATGGTTACCTCTCTATTCTGGGGTATGAAGTCCCTCTGATCTTTGAAGAGCCGGTTAAAGTTCCCAGGAAACGGCTCAAGACATGTGCTTTAGAATATCCCTCTGGGGGGTTTCAACCTCAAATATTTCACCCACTCCTCAAACATGAAATGTCTACCCATGGCTTGTCCTGCATCTGAAGAGATCCCTCTATTAGCCACGTCTGCTGTCATTATTCCCCCTGGCTCCCAGGCTATCCTAGACTCCCAGATATCATATGAACTACCTGAACAAACCTTCTTGGAGTTGTACTCTCCCCCCTTGTTAGGACACAACAAACCTTATCTCTGTCCTGGGATCCTAGATGTCTCCCATAAGGACCCTGTTCAATTGTTGGTAGCCAACCTGACTGCTCTCCCCATGACCGTGTCTAGGGGGCAGGTTGTTGGATATGGCAAGTTGTTGAGCGCTTCCAATGTCCTGTCTCTTCATCCCTTTGGCACATTCCAATATTTTAACCTACCTGAGGATGAACCCCAAGTCCTATCCTTGTTCACTGATCAAGACTTTCCACAGCTGTCCCTGGTTCAACAGAAAGAGGTGCTAGACTTTCTAGACCAATTTTCCGACATCTTTTCTAAGGACAGTACCAACTATAGGTTATCCAAAGGCGTTATCCATCAGATTGACACTGGCAACGCTCCTTCCTTCCGTGCTAAACCATATTGCCACAGCTGCATAGAGGACACCCAGGTATCTAAAGAGCTCAAACAAATGGTGCACGCTGGGCTTCTGGCACCTTACCAAAGTCCTTGGGCATCCCTGCTACTCATCTTAAAAAGAAAGATGGGGGTCATAGTAATATGGTGGACTACCGCCAATTGAACTCTTTGACCAAGAAAACTTGTACCCCTTGCCGTGTATCAATGATCCTCTCCAACGTCTTGGAGGCTCTAAGTTTTTCTCCACAATGGATCTGGAATCTGGATACTAGCAAGTTGATCTGTCTCCTGAGGATTGCCAAAAAGCCGTGCTCATTACTTCTGAAGGGCTTTTTGAGCCTACTTGCATGCCACAGGGACTCTGCAATGCCCCGGCCACCTTACAAAGGGCCATGAACTCCATCCTCTGCAACTTGAAGTTGTCATGTGTCCTAGTATACTTGGATAATATAAAGGTTTTCAGCGCTACCTTCACCAACCACCTGGCTCATCTCAAAGAGGTGTTCCTAAAGATTTGAGAAGCTGGCCTCAAACTAAAACCTTCCAAGTGCGCCTTCTTTAAAGAGCGTCTTGAATTCATGGGCCATTAAGTAACCCAGAAAGGGATTCACCCAATGACTAAGAAGGTTGAGGCTATTGAAAAAATGCTTCCACCCACCAACCTGCAAGAGGTACAAGTCTTTCTAGGGATGATGGGCTCTACAGACAGTTTATCCCTGACTTTGCCAATACTAGTGAACCTCTAGTCTAGATGTTACGTAATGTTCCTTTTGAATGGACCGCCAGTCAGCAGCAAGCCTTTGAAATCCTTAAGCAAAAACTCAAAGAGGCATCAATCCTAGTGTATCCTAACTATGATAAGGAGTTCATCCTATACACTGACGCTAGCAATCTTGCTATTGGAGCTATTCTGGCCCAATTAGATAACAAAGGTGTAGATTATCCTGTAGCTTACACTTCCCACATGCTAAACAAGCATGAGAAGAATTATAGTGTCACAGAGAAGGAGTGTCTTGCCTTGTTGCATGCAGTCAAACAGTTCTGCCACTACATGTATGGTACCCATTTCACAGTTGTCACTGACTACGCTTTGCTTAAATGGTTACAACAACTTAAGGAGCCAGAAGGGTGCTTAGCTATATGGGCCCTACGTCTGCAAGGTTATGACTTCACTGTGCTCCATTGCCCTGGGATTCAACATCAGAACGCTGATGGGCTATCCAGAATGCCCATTCTTGCTTTACATCCTGTACAGGCTGACCAGTTGTACAAACTAATTGGATACCCTTCTTCTTGGGAGAGTGAAACAGAAGAGGTCCAACTGGCTTTGTTCAAGCTATCCAAAGATACCCTCATACACGACAATCAACTCTTCAAAAAAGTACAAGATCAGTATCTGCCCTATGTAAAACCCAGTCTTCTCCTCTTGTTGGTGTCATAAGCTCATAAAGAGACTGGGCATGGAGGCATTGCTAAGACTTTTGACTGGCTTCAGAAGAATTACTTCTGGGAAAACCTTTTCCTTCTAATCTCAGACGCCATAGCTAGTTACCACAACTGCCAGCTGCAGAGGCCTTGAGCTGTTGCCCACGAGTTTGAATTAGTTCCCCCTCAACATGCTTTTCATACTGTCAGCATTGACGCGGTAGGTCCTTTCCCCGCTCACGTTCTGGGTGTCGCTTTATCCTAATTGCTGTTGATCACTTCAGCAAGTGGGTAGAGGCTCTCCCTCCAAAGGACATCACGGCTAAGACAACCACTGCCTTCCTGTTACAAGATGTTTTCTACTGCCATGGCTGTCCTCAAGTGTTGCTCTCAGATAATGGGACTAACTTCAATGCCAAGCTGGTAACCTCTGTTGTCAAAGCTTTGGGGTCCCACCAGTCCTTCTCTGCCCCCTACAACCCTTCTACTAATGGGGCTGTTGAGCGTGCAAATTCAACACTGGTCTCCATCATGAGAAAGCTCACCTACTCTGACGCTGCTAATTGGGACCTATACTTAACTGCTGCTCTCTTTGTGTATTGCCTTAGAAAACATTGTGTCACTGGATACTCACCCTTTGCTATGCTGTATGGGCAAGAGGCTACTACCCCATTGCTCTTGGGGCCCCCCTGCTTTCCTCTGATAAGGCCATGAATCCTGACAACCACATCAAGGATCTGGTCAATTGCATAATTGATATACAGGCCACTGCCTACACTTCTGCATACAAAACTAAGATGTTTGAGCTTTCTCCCAATAATGCTGGACGCTCCCCCTTGCCTGAATTTGATGTTGGTGACCATGTTCTTTACTACCAACACAGAGTGGGTGGGCACACGCATAAGCTGGACTCTCTGTGGATTGGCCCTTTGGAAGTGACCTTCAAACGAGGGTCCAAATACACTGTGAAGCTCCTCTCCAGTGGTCGTCCTTTTGCTCAAGTGCATGTCAAGTTCCTCTGCAAGTACCACCCCCCTAAGGCCAATCTAGGGGAGGGCAATGTTGTGAATACCACTATTCACCATGTGTCAATTTTACCTTTGGAGGGTCATTTCAAAGACAAATCTCTTGTTTTTGCTTTCACCTCTTGAAATGAGTTGATGACTGATTCAGGAAGTACAATTGTTTGATTTCTTGACTCTGCGCATCTCACTTGCCCCACTCATGCTTGTGGCAAGTGATCCTACTGTCCTGGTAGTGTTTTGTGGTATTCCTAACCACCATATAATACATTTTGTTTTCTTCAATAAAAATTAAGTTCTATTCACATTTTTATCTTTGTGTCTTCAGTACTTCTGCGCCTCTCTCTAGCCACAACTAGTAGAGATTATTCTTCCAGGGCCGCAAGGTAATCACATAGCCTTCCCTGTAATATAAACAAGACTTAGTACAAATCCAATACTAAGGTTAGGATTTCCTGTTGTGTGTCTGTGCCGCGCCTCAGAACATGACAATCAAGGCAATCACCAGTATGCCACCTCCCACTGATGTCGGTCAGGTGCGTACTTTCTTAGGTATGGTTGCCTATGGGCGCAAGTTAATCTCCAATTGCAGAGAGCTCATTGCACCTCTCACCAAGCTCCTAAACACTAGGCAGTGCTTCCATTGGACCCCTGTCAGAGATCAAGCCTTTGAGATGTTAAAGCAAAGACTTACAACTGTGCCTATATTACAGTTTCCCAATCAAAATTGCCAGTACAAACTCAAGACTGATGCCTCTGACAGAGCCATAGGGGGTGTGCTACAGGTAGAAACTGACAAAGGCATCTTTCTCCCCGTGGTGTATGAGTCCAGCAAGCTTACTGACTCAGAACAATGTTACCTGATACATGATAGGGAGTTGGCCGCAATTGTGCACTGCATTGAGAAATGGCGCTATGACTTGGATGGGACAACCTTCCCACCTGCGTTCTGACAGACCACAAGTCACTTCAGTACTTCAACACACAGTCCCACTTGACACGCTGCCAAGCAGGCTGGGTCAAGCATCTATCCCCCTACCAGTTGTGCATTGAGTACAAGCCTGGAAAGGAACTTGTCATAGCTGACGCCCTCTCACGGCTCTACGTAGCATTCATCACCGGGGACAATGGTTTATACCCAGACTGGCCAATGCTTTACCCCTGTTCTGAGACAACTCATTACAAAGGCCTTAACTCAGTAACCATCTCCAAGCTGAAAGACAATGAAAGCCAGTTCACCACCAATGCTGGCAACGTCTGCCGCTGGGCAAAGACAGGTAAGAAGACGCCTTACATCCCCATCACACAACAAGGCGACACAATACTGCACTACCACTGCACCTTGGGTCACATCAGAGGTTGTAACCTCTTTGAGATCATGAAACAAAAGGTTTGGTGGCCAGGTATGCGCCAGGATATCCTGGACCTCCTCAAAACATGTGTGCTGTGCAAAAAGGATACATCCAAACCTGCACCTCCCAATTCTGTCCTGCCCATCAAGGCCATGGAACCTTTTGAGCAGTGGGCCCCTGATGAGGTTGGGCCCCTCCCTGAAGACAGATTGGGAAAGAAATACATAATAACCGCCATCAACTACTTCACCTGCTAGCCAGTGGTGTGGGCAGCAACTAATCACACCGCCACCACCTGCTTCATTGGCAAGGAAATTGTGGCCCGCTTTGGGCAGCCAAAACATCTCATCACAGATGGTGGTCCCAAACTTGCCGGCCAGGGCATGAAGGCGTACTGTGCCAAGAATACCCTCCAACAGATAGTCACTCCTCCCTACCATCCCCAAGCCAATGGGCGCGTGGAGCAATTAAACGGCTCATTGGTCCAACTGATTGCCAAGCTCTTGCAGGAGCACCCCAATATTGTGTGGACTGAACACTTGCCTACCGCTCTACTCATCCTGCGAGCAAGAATCAATCCAGGCACTAGGTTCAGCCCTAGCACCTTGGCCTTTGGGACACCTGACAGTCTGACAGGAGTGGAACAGGGGAAGCTACGGTCTACAGTTCCTGGAAAGCCCCCTGTTGACGGCTCCATCCCTGAATCAATGGCGTGCCAAGGTCCAAGAAATCAAACACAAACAAATTAAAGGAGGAACAAAGCACCTTGAAGCCAGATACGCTGCAGGTGACCCCATCTATACCCTCAACCCCAATTTGGCTAAGTTGGAGCCCAACCACTTAGGATCCTTCAAGATAGCTGCAGTTTATGACAATCACCCCTATTGGCTTGAAGATGCCCAAGGAAACATCAAGGCACCTCACCATGATTGCTTGCGCCCCTGCCGCGCCATTCCCACACAAAGGTTGTTCATGCAAACCTTCCCAGATCTTCTGCAGACTCTGATCCTGGTGCCTGACAACAAGCAGGGGGCAAGGAGGTGTTGCAACCAAATTTTCTGACTTGCCTGCAAACGTATCTTACAATACACAGGGGGCGCTCAATCAGCTGCCCCTTGATATATCTAACAACATGGACCAATCTGATGGCAGTATCAAATTGCGGGCACTTTCTCCTAATTAGGAGTGCTATCAATTCAACCTGCTGATCCCTGAACAAGTTATTCCTCAGCTTGAATCCTTACATGGAACAAGCCACCATGCCACTTCCCTTGGGGCCGGGTGGCTTTCCCCATATGGTATATTAATCATAATATTCCACAATAAACAATACCTTATTCTTATTATTCTTTCCTTTCTATTGGACTGTTGTCTTCCCCAATTCCAAATACTGAATCCTCATTGGTTCAGTTGCAACACTTGGTGTATTGGGTTTGTACTGCCCAGCCAGATAAGAGATGCATGATGGTATCTGATTAGCTCTGGAGCATCAGATATAAGATTACAGAGGTAGGGTACCAATGACCTCCTCTAAGATGAGCTGCTCAGAGAGGAGGCCACATCTTATCACAGGGCATTGAAAGTTTGAGAAGATCCCAGGGTGATGGTTGAGATCCAGTTAAATGTATATACTACTTGGATACAGCCCCTTATGGGATTAAAGTCAGGACTCTCAAGGGGAGTTTTATATCTGAGGTCTAATAGTAGCTGGGGTTTAAATATAGTGATGGTTCAGACTGGTAAAGGGGTCAGTGGCTCCCTTTTAATGATCCTTTGCCCTTGTAGAGCTACAGCGTATGATTTATAATCCCTTTATCCCAAATAAATGTATTGTATAGCGTCAATAATTCCTTTCAGCAATGCTACTAAGAATTGTGCAGCTGCATGCTTGAAGGTTCTTCTGGGGAACCAACCCTGCCTATCCAATTATCTCGAAATGGCTTCAGAATGGGATCTCACATTGGAGTGGATAGAGTGCTGATTGGTTAAAAGATTATGGCGGAACAGAGACTTGAGCTTGTATGATGTTTTATTAATCACAACTCCCAGGAGCTTAAGCGGTTGGCTAGGTTTCAAAACTTTGAAGGAGATGATCTAATTATCTGCGTTCTCCTCTATCTAAAATGCATCCAGTATTAAGCTGATTAGAAAGTATATAGTTGATAGTACAATATGTATAGCTTCTCTGGTACAGATGTGATGGAGGTGGACATCTCAACCTCGCCCCCAATCTGAAAGTGGTTTGAATAGTCTAGGGTGGGAGTAGCAAGGGGTTGACTGGGATGTAGGTACTAAGCTGACCCACGTTTCCGTTGCGATGCCAAGGGATAGATTCGTGGTTGCTGGTTAGTGGAGCCTGCTTCAAAAGAGGTCGTACTGATTCTTTACACCGGTCGGTACCCCAATGGATACTAGCAAACCTGGCACTTTCTTTATGATTACCCATTCGTGTTTTCTTGGTCTATATTTTTGGTGGCGATATGAGAACTGGATCAAGATCCAGGAATGGCGTATGATTGGTTAGAGAAACTGTTGCTTGGGCAACTTACCCGCCTTCGTTTGTTTTAATAATATTTAATCTAAAAGGGATGGTGGAAATTTGTAGCTGAGAAGGGTAAGAAAGCTGTCAGGTTTGCTCAAAAGATTGAGAGTTTGTTGGTGTTTGCTAGCATGGTCATATCTGAATCAGGGTATTCGAAGCATAACGATTCCACCCTTGCATAAGTTCTCTGATGCAAGAGAATATTCATGGATTTTAAGAATTTTAAATATTTTAATATCTAAAAATAAAGTTGGCTGGGATGTAGACGAACCTCACTGGGTGGAACAAGTATTTGTGGAATGGAACGGGTTGCTTGGAATTCAGGTCGGGAGGTGAAGGAGCTTAGATTAGAATTTATAGGCTTTGTGGGATGGAAATTTGGTTGAGTTTCAGCAACTTAGAAGTAGCGTAAGCATGTTTTTATCATCATTTAAAATGTGTGATGTTTCAAACTGTGGCATCTCTATTGAAAATCTCAGGCAGAGTTTCTAGAAGCTGGATTGAAGTGCAATGTCGCTGTTGGATTTGTTTGTGGAGAAGTGGGCTTTTAGAACGGTGGACGCTGTGCAAATGTTCTTTTGTACTACGAGCGGTGATCCATATGCAGCCAAATCCACAAAGTATAGATCTCTTGAATCAGTGGATTGAAACGTAGACCGTTTGATTGGGGCAGATTTGCTTTGTTATGAACCAAGCCAATCCGATCAGCGCCGGATCAGCTACTCCGTATTGTGCGCCAATCAAAGCTGTTTCACAATCCACACATGAACTTGACGTGCTGAGTGATCAACGCAGCACAGACAAGTTTCTGGATTGATTCCTTGTGGTCCAATCAAAGCTGAACATCTTCAGTCCGGGAATTAAACCCTACTTGCGATTAAATTAACTCCTGACATGCCCTGGAGAAGATCTGATGGGCGGATTTAACGAACCCATATGATTGGCTGGAGAGAAGCCCATACAGCATGGTTTAAAGGGCTGGGAAGGCTTTGAATCAATTTATGGTCTCCTTATTGAAATTTTACCGAATTCTCGACAAGAAGCGGGCAAAGAAGGAGCTGGTCAACCTGCGGGTCGTCTTCCCAGAGTGTGTTATTGTGGCGAACGAGCACACAGTTGTGGCAGGTATGCTGATAGTAGAGGGTCAAGTGCCCGTCCAAATCTTGACAGCTCAAATATTTCTTACTGGCGAGACGCAGCGCCTGCAGTACTCAGCCGATCCCAACCACCCGAGGAAAAGCAGGGACCGCCTGCTGCTACGAGATAGCCACAATCACCTCTTTATGCAGCAAGACCTGGACATCCCCACCCCAGCAAAGTCTCTCACCATCCCTTTCAGCTTCCTCTTGCCCAAGGACTCCCCCTCCTCGTTTCGAATCGGCAACAGCACCACGCAGTACAAAGTCATTGCCAACCTCAGCCTCAACGCCCATCCCCGCGAAATATCCATTGAAAAAACGTTCCAAGTTATCCATCGATTATCAAGGATCAGCGAGCCCGCCCCACGGCTAACACCCCTGCCTTTCAACTGGCGACAGAGCCTTGGGTCCCCCAACCTTTGCCTCGCCAGCCCCAGCCAATAGCAACCCATAATCAACTGCTCCCACACGGGCCAATCCTCCATGCCTGCGGAGCTCCAAAATTTCCTCTCTTGCCTCGCCAAGGGAAACTTTCATCTGAGAGGCGATCGGCCACATGCTTCATCTCCTGCTAATCCGATTCTTCTTCCCTGGGTTAAATAAAACCCATAAACTTCACATCTTTTATCTGCTCCCATCCCACCAATCAGCTACACTTTACAAGGCTGACATCTATCTCCCCAATACAAGAAAAAGGTTACATCTGATAAAACAACATTTGCCAAATCAAATACCCAACTTCTCCACACCATCTAAGATCTCTTACCAACCCAACCACATTAAGTTTTCCTATATGCCTACACCTTAGCAATAGATAAAATTTATACATTATTACAACATAAGCCATCACCCCTCTCAGGAAACTATTTCCCAAAGGAACATCTTGTCCACTAGATATCAGCTGCACTATCGCCACACCCCAACATTGGACAAGAATCAGACGTTATAAGCCCCATGCTGTACATGGGCACTATGTGGCTTCCCATGATACTATATAAACTTATCCTTTTACACCAAACAAAGTATCATTCTCTTGTACTTCCCCTTTATCTTTTTGTATATCCTTCAAAGAAGTCTATACTCAACCTTAGACAGCCTGCATAATAATCAAATCAGAACCCCCTGAATAGGGCTGGTCCATATATCAGCCTAGATACCAGCGCTCCCCACCAACCCTACATCACTACCACTATCTCTTAACCTTTTCTGCTACCCAGCCAATATAGGCCATATTAACCCCTTCCTGGTACAGCAGCTTCCCAGCTGTGAGGATAAACACAACCAAGCCAAGTCATCCCAAATCAACCCCACTCCACTCCAAGCTAAACCAGCTGGGATTGCAGCAAAGGGAAGATTTCCCAGGACAGCGCTATACTATCAGGAACAGTCCCCAGAAACTACAAGCATTGGGCTAATGTAGCCTTCAGGGCCTTGGGCAATGTGACTGTACACCAGTCCCCTGAGATACTCAGCTAAATAGATATCCCAGTACACTTATACAAAGCTGTTACCTTCTTATTATAGATTTTGTACGGATAAGTTGATGGGGTTCCTTGGGTAAAGATTTCTAGATAAAGTTGGCATCTATATGAGATAGATAATAAAGCCAGTAGTTGTTTGTTTGGCTGTACTGACCAGCAGGATCAATGTAAGATTGGCCAAGTTGATCTTGGGGACTAGGTTTATCAACAAATTGATCAATCACAAAGGTTAATTATCATACCCGCTAAAGTGATTGATGAGGATTAATTCATATTGCCTTAGCGGCCTTAACTGTGTCAAGAAGATTGGTGGCAGAAAATTAGTTGGAAGAAACCCGTCTAAATGCAGACAATGGTGTTCCAGTATTTAGGATCAATCAGCTGGTTCCCAGCTAGAACAGGGATGGCTTGGATCAGGAAGACTTACATCCCACAGGGGTTTGGCGCCAGAAGCCTGTAATGGTCCAAGCCAAACCAATACATTTCAACAAAAGGAATCAGGTGATTCTGGAATGTATTCAGCCCATCCTTATAGTCTAAGAGTGTGGAGATCTTTTGGGAAAATATCTTGTTTGAGTGCCGCCGTTACTTCATAAAACCCGTGATGGGAGTCCAGGTGGAATCCCAGAACCAGAGGGGTTTCAGCTGACCATGCCTTCATGGTACATAAACGAAGGCCAATAGGTTAAATAAAAGTAGCCCAATCAAGATCCAACACTTCCCCCATCTTTCTGTTTAATTTTATGGCTTATTGACTATCTTTTGAAACAGCAAAGCTTGGAGTGCTAAGAGGGGGAACTGCTGCTGCCCGTAAAGAGGTTCCCAAGAAATCCCTGGAGGACGCCTGGGAGGACCTTGGAGTGGTGAAGACATTCCCTAAACAATCACTAGCCAAGGTCAAGGCCACCAACCAGGAACTATAATTGGAATATTTTGCAAAAGAGGGACTGCCTGCCCAAGGCAATAGAATCCACACCTGGGATTCATGGAGCTTGTTATTAGGGTTGATAAAATCTTCCAGCAAGTGAAGGATGTGGCTAACAGGGAGATTGGGGGACTTAAACTTTGGGAGAAGAAAAGCGTGGAGATCATGACCAAATGGCAAAATGAGAATACAGATCCAAATCAAAAGGTTGCCTTCTTGGAAGCGAAGCTCACTGAAGCTTTGTTACAGGAGGTTTCAAGCAACAAGGGTCTCAATAAGCATGACTATGGCAATTACGGCTGGATGGGCCTGGATCCAGCACAGGCAATAACTAAAGCTGGTCCACCTGCAAGTGGAATCACCCCACCTCTCAACAAGTTCAAAGGGAGCTCAGATCCATTGCCAGCTAATAAGATCCATACAGGTTCAATCCTTCCCAAGCTGACAGATGTGCCCAGCCATGGCCTAACTTATCTTATTGCTTCAACCCCTACAGCTGCCACAAGCAGATCATCCCCAATCATCTCCTTCCCTCCCATAGCAGCATATCCCAACTTCACCCATTCATCCCTTGGTTAGAAGGTCCAGCCACTAGCTGGGCCAAGGCTGCTACAGCAAGAGCTTGAGATACCCAAGGTCTTTAGAAACACCCCACACCAATCCAATAGCGCCCTAGACAACCCATAAGGATATGGTAAGGGGTAAGCTAGCAACACTTCAAGGTGTACCTTGAGCCCCCAGGAGCAATCAGACTTGATCAGCAAAATGAAACCTGGCCCCAGCCAGGTTGATCCCATCAGATGGCGCAAACCCCTTCTCCAACCCAACTTGGCTGGCACTAGACACTTCTAGAGAAGGCACAGATCTCATCCAGCATTGTTTAGTAGCCACTGTATGGAGCCAGATGGGTTCCTGGCTAATAGATACCAAATACTACCTGTAATTCTGCCATCTTGGATAGCCTGTACAGCTGGGCCAACCAACCCTTCTTTGACATACCCACCAAACACCTGGGGCCATAGCTTTCTACTGCAATGGGCATCCTGTTACCCCACCAGCCTTCCAGGAATGGCTGTGGTGGTCCACATGGAAGCGGTTCTGCAGGCAAGGGTTGGTTTGGCTTCAAATAATGACGCTATGCTGAAATTTGGTTATGGATAGTGGTTTTGAGACAAGTTGAGGCCTAGTAGGTAACTTTGGCTACTAGGGAAGGTAAGGCTAGTAGGTACCTTTGGCTACTAGTAAGGATGTTGTAGACTAGTAGGTAACTGGGAACTACTAGGGCTGAAGGGGAAATACAGCCTAGCAGGGAACATTGGCTGCTAGGGGGCTGGTTAGTTTTCCTCACCCATCAGGGAATATTGGCTTTTGTGGGCTAGCTAGGTGTCTCCACTCATAAGGTAATGTTGGCTGCTAGGGGTGGGGAGTGTATCAGCCTGGTGGGTAACTTGGCTACCAGGGCTGGTTGATGACATGACCCTGGCAGGTAACAGAGAGCTACCAGGAAGTGATAAGCAGAGGCAGCTCAGAAGGATCCTTTGGCTACTTGCTGGAGGTCTGTAAGTGGGGCCCTTACTTAACAGACTGATAAGGGGTCCTCATTCATGTTTCCCTGGAGGCTTTGGGGAGGTCCTGAAGCTATCATTGGGGCATGGATATGCTCAGGGGTGTCATCAGGGTGGCTGTTTGAAAAGCAGCTGTAGAACTTGATGATGATCAGGCCTCTGGGAAGTAAAGTTGGTTACTTTGCGCCAGAAAGCTCAGGATTAGCCACCTGAGTGAATAAAAACAACTCCATAGACATGAGGATTGCCTATGGTTGATGGCCTATAGTGGTGGTCACTTACCTGGGCCCAGTCAAACACTAACCTACTTGAGGAAGTCTTATTTCCTGAGACTGAGACATTAGTAATAGGGACTGTGGGGTTCCTGGTCACCAGTCCCCAAAGTGTGTCCTGGGTCATAGCCAGGGACCGGTTTGGAGGAGTCCTCATTTCCTAGTAGTGGGAGGTGGCTTGCTAGAATTTTATACTTAGCTTGCATGACTGAAAACTCTTCTGATACTTTTCCAATCACCAGGCTATCCCCACTATACACCTGTACTTCAGCTGGCGCCAACCCCTCTGTGGGTCTGTACCAGTCTTTTAACAACCTGGTAAACTCATTTCCTATAAAGTCCCTTCCCCTATCTATCATCTCAAAATGCCTAGTTAGTCTCACCCACTCCTCCTGGGAGGTCTTACTGGTGAAAAATCTTCTATAACTCTTAAAATAGGTATCTTCCTCCCCTTGGCTATGGTAGAAGATATTGGGCAACTCACTCATAGAGCTTGCATCTCTATCACTGAAAAATTTGGACAAGAGTCAAAATAGGCTTTTATTCACTTTCAGAAGGAAGATCCCCTTAGAAATATTCTGATATATTGCCTAGGTATGGGAAACAATATAGGTTTTCCAATACTTGGAGCCCTCCAACAATCTCTTGGACTCCTTGTACTTAGGCTCCATCTCCTTTGACTTGGGCTCCTGCGCTTAGCTCCAGATCTAGTTTCTTGTTCCTAGCTCCAGATCCTTTATCTTAGGCTTCTGCACCTTTATATTGGTATTCAGCTCTTTCTGTAGTCTTTGTGGCCTTTTTAATCCACTTGATCCAGTCCCTTAAAAGCCCCAGATAGCTTCCCCTTTTATAGCTCCTTTTTAGTCCAAATTATCTCTCAGAACTCTTATTTTCCAAAGATTAAACTATCTTTTTTTTCCTGCTCTATAATATATTAAACTTTGTTACTTACTTTAGCCAATGAAAGTCCTGAATTTTATGCTTCTGCTCCTCATTTTTTAAGCTTTAACTCTTCGGTTAAAACCCTCAAAACACTGATTAAATAAAATTCAACTTGTAGCCAATCAAACGCCTTAATTTTACAGTTTTGCCAAAAAGTTCACCCAAATGACTTGCTCTTGACCATGGTTTAAACCCAAAGCTGTCCTGCTCTGGATAAACAGCTGTTCTGTGTTTCAAACAATTTTGCCGTAATTCCTGTCACATTTCTCCGGTAAATCTTGAGTGCTTTTGCCCATGTTTTACATAGGGGATTTTTTAACCCTTGATTATTCAACGTTTCTCCAAGTTTCTCAGCATTTTCTTCAGCATTTTACCACTTTAAATTCACCTGTTGCTTGCCTTTTGTCTCTCTTAATCATAACAGCAAAACTCCAACACTTGTTCTCACAGTTTCTCCATCCTGTTTCCGGCCTTTCCCTGCTTCTTCTTACTCAATCAGCTCTTTAATAAATTACAGCTTAATCCCTATATAATCTTTCTTCTTTTCTTCTCTTTTTAATAATATGATAATCAATATACTCTTGATATCATATTTCTGGAAGCATTAAATCACTATTTAGCTGCTTCTTTCTTATTATTTCCTCTCTTAAGAAACCAAAACTAGTATTCTAACTCCTGTATTCATTCTAGCTAGTCCTTCTAAGCAATCTTCCAGTTCCTCAGCTAGTACTACATATCATCTTCTGGTCCTTCAGCTAGCTCTTCATCATGAACTTCTGGTCCTTCCTCATTCATCAACAGCCCTTTTCAGTCATCAAGCAGCTTGTACCAGTCCTTCAGCTACTCCTGCATCATGATCTTCTAGTCCTCCATCTAATCCTGCATCATGATCTTCTAGTCTTCCAACTAATCCCACATCATGATGAGCTACTCCTGCATGATGATCTTCTGGTACTTTGGCTATTCCTTCATGGTTTCAAACTTCAACATGAACCGACTTGCTTCCAAACTTCAACATAAACAAACAGTCCTTCTTACTAGTCTTCACTTCTGATCCCACACTATGAACCACCTTGGTCCTACATCTTAGTCCCTGTTACCAGAACCTGTAGACCTAGGCATGAGTCTAAATTGTTTATTTGCGTTTAACTGGGCCTTGCAAGTGGCAACTGCTTAGGCCATCCAACCATAGATCAATAAAGTCTATACAATTGTCTTTACTTACCCAGGTGATTAAGTATAAGCTTTCAGTCGCAAAGTAATCAGCTTTACTTCCCAGAGGCCTGATCACATCAAGTTCTGCAGCTACTTCCCGGAGCAACCACCCTGGTGACACCCCTGATCATATGCATGCCCTCCTGTGCTCACTTTGGAACCTCCCCAAAGCTCTCATGAAAATAATGACAAGGATACCCTACCAGTCTGTTAGGTAGAGTGCTTGCTCACAGGCTTCATGTAAGTATATTAGGGTACATAGAGCTCTCAAAGCTCCTCTCCTCCCTGGAAGCCCGTGTTACCCGCCAGGGGTCCAACATTCTACAGCCCTGGTAGCAAAAGCTACCTACCATGTTGGCACATTCTCTCACCCTGGCAGCCCACATTACCTGCCAGGGTCTCAACAACATCCAGCCTGTATAGCACAAGCTACCCACCAGGCTGGACCACTTCCTACTCCAAGTAGCTAAAGTTCCCTGCTGATCAATCTCATTCCTCACCCCTAGCAGCCATAGCTCCCTGCTGGGTGAGGACCTGTAGCTCACAGCAGCCAATATCTCCTGCTGGGTGGGGACTTTGTTTGCCTCTAGTAGTCCTTTGTTACCTACTAGCCAGGACTTACCTTCCCTAGTAGCTGTTATTACCTACTAGGCCTCTACCTGTAACAAACCAACAACACACTTTCAATCTTCAGCATAGCGTCTTTATTTGAAGCCAAATCAACCCTTGCTTGCAAAGTTGCTCATATGTGGATTGTCACAGGGACTGAACAGTGAAACTTATATGTGGTTCATATGAAAAGATCCCAGTGAAAACTAGTGACAAAGGACTGGATGATCACAGTGAAGACTAGTTGAGGGACTGGAGAATCTTGGGAACCTAGGTGGTCCATAATAGGGAAAGGAACCTAGGTATTTCATAGTGCAGATGCAACCTAGTTGATTAAATAGGAAGGAATAGCTAGTGAACTAAGAAGGACTAGCTGGTGAACTAAGAAGGACTAGCTGATGAACTAGAAAGGACTTGCTGAAGGATTAGAAGATCATAGAGAAGGACTAGCTGGAGAATTGAAAGATCATAGATAAGGACTAGCTGGAGAATTGGAAGTTGTTTAAAAGGAACCAGAAGAAGTAAATCATGAAGCAGGAATGCTGGATTTGGACTCTTGGAATTAGGATTATTAACTAGAAAGAAGCAGTAAAAGAATTGATTATACTACTAATATATATGATGAAAAGATTAGATAAATATCATATAAAGAAAGAAAAAGAAGGAATAATTCACAGAAATTGGATTGTGAATTTATTATGATTCAATTGAATGTTTGGATGCAAAAGAAGCCAGAAACAGGGCAGAGAAACTGTTTGGAAAAAGTCTCAAGTTTCCCTGAGATGGTTGGGAAAGACAAGAGATAAGCAACAGGCAAGTTCAAAGTGCTAAAAGGTGAAGAAAATGCGGAGAAACTTGGAGAAACATTGAAGAATTAAGGGTTCAAAAATCCCTAAAGTAAAACATATGTGGAAGCGCCCAAGTTTTGCCAAGGAAACATGACAGGAAACACAGCAAAATTGTCCAAAACAAGGAGAAGTTTTTATCTGGAGCAGGATAACGCGGCAACAGCGTCTATGTTGACACTTTGTTGACATGGCCACTGTCAACTTGGAACTCTAAATCTCCTATGTTTTTTGCTAGTTGCGCTAGCTTAATTCTTTTTTTTTAAGTGTTCAGGGGTGCAAACCCAGAAAACACGACAAAATTGTGGCCATATCAACACAATTTAATATTAAGCTTAATAAAAAGCTCAATTTAACCAGATTTTTCCTTTACTTTTACAAATAAAAATTAGTTTATTTTTTTTTTGTTTTCACAACGTAAAAGTGTCAATGTTGACACTTTTTAAGCATAACTTATTTTTAATAACAAAACTGAAACATCTACAGTAAAAAAAATAAGTGTGCATTTAAAAATATTTTTTTATTGAATTATTATATTGAAAAATTACAGTGTACATACAGTTGATTGTTGAAATGTTCATGTTATAAATATTTATGTGGCACTTATTACGGCTTTAATATATTAAGTGGATTGGTGGCTAACAGTGATCCAATAATTTAAGCGTGAGTTACTATATAAGTTACTATAGAATTTATTATTAAAAATAATGTTGACACTCATAAATATTGTTTATTTGCTTGTGATCATCCCCTGGGGTGGAGTTAAGCTAATTAGAGTGGCACAATTAAGCCTAGATTAATATGCCACCTCATATAAAGAATGTTGTAAGTGATGTTGTTGACACTTTACCCTTTCAATACTTGAATACAACTTCTTAACAACTCAATATAAGCGCAATGGTAAAATATCATATTACCACCCCCAAAATTTAATTTTCAATAAAGAAATAAAGAACCTTGAGACTTTTTTAACTTATTTTTATATGTTTTTTAAAAATTTTAAATGTGAACAAAAACACACAGAAAACAGTTAATTTTTACTAGCCTGCTTAAATTTAATTAAGCGTACTATGAAAAAACATAGTAAATTTTCAAAAAAATGTCAACAGTGACAATGTTGTCAAAAAAATGTCTATAATTTTTGTAATTGACAGTGAGAATTCAGCTTTTTTTACTAATTGTCACTCATATGTCAACGCTTTTCAGTTCTCAAATATAAAACTTTATGTTTTACATAATAAAAACTTCTCGTTTTTTGATATGTTGTATTTTTAACTTTCCTCTTTCATATTTTTTAATTTTTTAAAATAAATTCTATATCTAAATATAATACTTTCATATAAATACCTTAACTTTTAATTTTTTATTTAAAACTATAATAAAAGAAAAACTATACAAGTATTTTTTAACTTTTAAATGTCAATAAAAGCCATCTAAGATTTAATTTTTGTATATTATGCTTTTTAAGTTGTTTTGTTTTTTTATACATAGATTGCTTTATTTCAAACCATTTTACTTATTATTTTAGGACAAGAACACTTCAAACAGACCAAAGGAACCAAGCGTCCTTCAAAACCAACCAAACCCACCAAAAAGAAGCCTGTCTCATCAAAGAAGGCCACCCCCAAACCATCCCCCAACCATCCCCAAAGCCCTCCCCTGAAAAGAGCCCTGCTCACTCCACTGGGGGAGAGGAAACTGATGGCTCTCTTACAGAGCACAGTTTCTACAACTTGACTTCTGACAAGGAGCAAACCATGAAGAAGCAACAAGGTAAAAAGACCCCTCCCAAAGATAAGTCTCCTGCACATGAAGAGCACCACAATATGCCCCCTTCTGCTTACCCACCCCCATCAAACTCCCCCCTTCAAGATCATCTGGGGATGATTCAAAGCCCCACCCAGATTACTTCCCTGGCTTCTGCCATGCTCCTACTGGCCCTTGGGACCTTCTGTTGGCCCACAATATCTGCAACGTTGACAGCAAATTCAAGGCTCCCTCTTCCTTGCCCAAATACTTCTCAATCATGAGTGTAAAGGGTGGGCCAGCCATGGTGGCCAATGGGTATATCTTCAGCTGCAATAATGCCAACCAGGGCTTCAAAAGCCACCATTACACCTGTGAGGACCGCTCCTGCTCAGTGTGGCTCAACACTGAGCGCTGGGACCTGGTCTAAACCATCAAGGGCAAGCATATCTGCATCATGCCCAACACCACTATAGCCCGCCTTCTCAAGTGGTATCTGGTGCAGGTGATGCCCACCTCCAAAGATCTTTCTGCCACCCAGCTGGCTGTGCTTGCTTGCAAATACCTCACTCCAACCAACTTGAAGAGGGTGCCAACCCACAATCAGTTGGTCAATTTTGTAATTGATAGGCGTCAAGACTCAAACCCCATGGCCAAGAGTGCCACCAACATCAAGGACCTTATCCTCACAGATGCCCTCAAGATGACAGATGATGGTGAGATGTTCCTGCTTCATGAAAATGGGCAGGAAGTGGAGGATAGGATTGTAGCCTACACTACAACCCAAAACCTGGAGCAGCTGAACACTGCTACCACCTGGCTGTATGACGGCACATTTGCTACTTGCCCCTCCCTATTCAAGCAGCTTTGGATCCTGCATGGGCAGTTCAATGACCAGGTCATCCCCCTTGTGTTCTTTTTCCTTCCTGGTTCTAAGGCTGAAGTCTACACCAGAGCCTTCAAGATTGTCCAGGATGCTTTGAGCTCCCTTCCCACCAACCAGCTCCCCCCTCCCACTCACGCCACAAGAGCTAATCCCTCCTCCGCTGAGAAAGATGAGTCAACCATAGCTGCTGAGCAGCTAGCTCATGCACGCTCATTTGGACCAAAGGTTATCATAATGGACTTTGAGCAGGCTCAGTTCAGAGCCTTCCAGGCCACCTTTGATGGAGAAGTCCAGGGCTGCTTCTTCCATTTTAGGAAGGCCTTTGTCAAGAATCTCAAGAGTGAGAAGGACCTTTTTGAGAAGTATCTTAACAATGGTAAGGGGAAGTGACGCTTTGCCCTGGCTCAGTTTGCTGCCTTGGCTTTTGTGCGCTGTAGCATACTGGGCTTGGCTTTGAGGCCCTCCTGGAGGATGCTTACGTGAAGAAGCACTCCACCATCTTCAAAGGCTACCTGGATTACTTCAAGCGCCAATGGGTGGGCAAGAAGGTGACTTCCTGGAGAAGTAAAGTGGGGCCACTGCCCCTTGGAACTGTTAAGGTGCCTGCCTCAAGGGGGAGATGAAGACCACCTCTAGCCTTGAGGTTGGCATAAGCACCTGAAGGTGAAGTTTGGGACCAATCCTAAGTACAACAAATTCTTCTCTAAGCTACAAGAGGAGCAGGCCCGGACTGTCTCCAAGTTCCACAACCTGGCCAACCGGGTGGCCCCCAAGAAGAGGAAGTCCAATGAGCAAGACTACCAGGAGGACGTTCAGAAGGTGGTCAAGAAAAAGTATAAGGTGGCAGAGATTAAGAAGTACCTTGAAGATGTTGCCACTGCTCTTGCTGGTGGCTTTAATTAGCCAAATAAACTTTGCTTTGCTTTGCTTTGCCTATATATTTTTCACTTTTAAACTTTTAATTTTTTAATTTTTTTAGATAGTACTAATTTTTTTAGGTATAAATGGTAAGTTTCAGATACAGTTTCAATGTGGTTTTATAAGAAATATCTTATATTTTGTTAATTTATCTTTAAGCTATGAGATATTTTCAGTTATGCTTATATAAAGTATAATAAATTAAAATTAGATTTTTTTATGTTTTGTAGTTATTATGATATATAAAATATCTTTATTTTTAGTTCATTGGAATTTTAATTTTTATGGGAATAAAAAATAATTTTATAATAAAGAGTGTAATTTACCTAGTAAATTGAAAAATAATTGCTTATATCTCCTTATTCTTATTCCTTATGATATTTTTTATTGCAGTTTTGAACTCCCTGGGGCATTTCAGTATAATAATGTATTTTAAAATAATTTATTTATATTAAAAATGCTCAGGGTAAAGTGTTTTGTTAATTAAAAAAGTGTCAACATCCAGGAAACAACATTTAGTAAAACTGGGTCGTCACTTTACTATAGTGTCAACATTAAAAGTGTCAACATTAAAAGTGTCAACATTAAAAGTGTCAACATGGCCACTGTCAACATTTTTAGTGTCAACATGAGCACTGTTGCTGACAACGCCGGTTTCAAACCAGGTCAAGAGCAGGTCATTTGGGTAAACATTTTGGAAAAACAGTTCAAACCAGACGTTTGATTTGCTGCAGGTTAAAGCTTGTTTGATCAATGTTTTAAGGGCTTTAACTGAAGGGTTTAAGCCTAAAAAGTGAGAGAATTAAGCAGAAAAAGCAGGACTTTTATTGGCTGAAGTAATTTAAAAGGTTTGCTTTATTATAGAGCAGGAAAAACAAGATAGTTTAAACTTTGGAAAATAAGAGTTCTGAGAGAGATTTTAGACTGAAACAAGGAGCTATAAAAGGGAGTTCAATCTGAGACTTTTCAGGGACTGGATCAAGTGGATTACAAAGGCCACAAGGACTACAGAAGGAGCTGAAGACCAAGCTAAAGGTGCAAAAACCCAAGATAAAGCATCCAGAGCTAGAAAGAAGGAGCCAGAGCTGCATCAGACTGCAGGAGCCTAAGACCAAGGTGCAGGAGTCTAAGACAAAAAAAGGAGTTCAAGAGATTGTTGGAGGACTCCAAGTATTGGCACATCTATATTTTCCAGACCCCCAGGCAATATAACAGAAGGTTTCTAAGGGGATCTTTCTTCTAAAAGCAAATAAAAGCCTTTTTTGCCCCCTGCCTGAATATCTAATAGTAAGATTAAACCCTATGAGTTAGTTGCCCAATATCTTCTATTATAGCCAAGGGGATGAAGATACCTACTGCCAAAGCTTTCAAAAGTTTGCCACTAGTAAGACTTTGCAGGAGGTGTGGGAGAGATTAACTAGACACCTTGAAATAACATATAGAGGAAGGGAGTTTATTGGAAATGAGTTTGCTAGGTTGCTGAAGGATTGGTACAGGGCCACAGAGGGACTAGCATCAGCCAAAGTACAAGTGCATAGTGGGTATTCCCACCTAGTGATAGGGAAAGTATTGGAAGAGTTTGCATTAATACAGGCTAATTATAAGAAACTTCTAGAAAGCTGCCTATTGCTACTAGGGAATGGCATCTTCTTCCAGTCAGCCCCTGGCTATGACCCAGGACACACTATGGGGACTGGTGAAAAGGAACCCCACAATGGCCCCCACTGATATTTATACCCATGGCCCAGACCAAGCTTCCCAAGCATCTGATAAGCCCTCCCCAGAAGATACCCAGGTTACTCTCAAACCCTACCCCACCCAACTACAGATAATGTATACCTTGCAGCACTGGGGGCACCCACTGGAGTATAAGTACCCTGTCCCTGATGAGATCCAGGGGATTACTCTTTGTACCTCCTTAATTCTTCCTCTTGGGCTGCAGCTGTTCCCTGACTCTCCTAGGGGAGTATCAATACTGGTCTTCTGCTACTGTAGTGGCAGCCTAGGGTCAATCTGCAACCAGTAAATCTCCCAGCAGCTATCAGGGACAGGTTGCTAGGCTGAACTGGCCCAGGGACCTTCCTGGGAGAATAACTAGAGCCCAGGAGACAATAAAGGTTGACCTCTATTGCTATGCGCCTGAAGCCAGCTTTACCCAGGCCAGCCCAAAGCTGGCCTGTCAGAAACCTGGCACAGTGCTGGGGGGAGAAGGGGTGATTTTTAGGTTGTGGCAAAGCCCATTAGATGTTGGGACCTAGATTTACAAAGTATGAAAGCACCTTCTAACTGCAGAATGTTGGCTAGATATCAGCAAGCCAGAGCTAGTCAACCCTGTGGGTGCAATCTAAAGTAGCCCAAGGAGCTGACTGCTCTGGTCAGTAGCATTTGATATGGGTGGGGTGAGACTGTCTGTTTGAGTGTCAGGGGGTATATGTAAAACCAGATCAGCAGGAGGGGTATTTAATTCCTGGTGAGTACATGAGGGTAGATGGTGGCGCCCTTACTGTTGTGTACTAGGTGGCAAGGTTCCTTGGGAGTTCCTGATCTAGTTCATCAAACCAGGGCAACAAAGTCCGCATCCTGCAGTTGAAATTTGATGAGGGTCAAGGTTTTGGTATCTTGAGGAAGGATCAAGTTTATTGGATTGAGATGAAGACATTTTTGTAAAGGATTACTGATAAGGCTGATTTTTATGCTGGCAGATGGGCTTACTATTAGTGGTGCTGGATTTTGAGCAGCAGCTAGCAGAGATTTGTCTGCAGGTCACTGGAGGCAAAAATCAAGGACTTTCTAGTCAAGGGATGAGGCACCAGCAGCTTTGAGTATAAGGTGGCTGGAGAGATCATGGGTTTATCAAAAATTTGCTTTTGCTAATATTCAACACTACCACAAATTTATCTAATGTGAGGTTATCAGGTGTAAAGTTGACTGGATTCCAAGACTGCTTGGAAGAGTTTTTTATCACATATTCTTGCTATGACCAGACTAGCGTCTGGTTGCTGCTAACTCTTACTAGCTAGCCTATCATCCCCAAGCTACTGGTTTCAACCCCCAAAAGTTTAATTCTAAACCTAAATGTTGGCTTTAGGATGAGGCAAAACCCTGTGCTGTATTTTCCCCTCTACAGCATGGATATTTTCTTTACTTAGTTGTTGTTGAATAAGTGGGAATTATTGGTGGGATTCTTTGCTGCGCTTGGTGGGATGCAAATGTGAGCAGGCAGTTTTCTGTCCCATTTCTTGGCAAAATAGATATTGATTGGTCAGTCCCTTGTCTATTGATATCAAGTTTCCCCATCCTAATTCTAATCTGGCAGTGGTGTATCCACTAGAGTGTTTCTGAATGGTTTCACTCACTACTCAAATTTTTCAGATGCTTCACCCAGCCAATAATTGTGGATCTAGAATGTTTTAGGTATCTCTTAAATAGGGTGATCCTGTTTTTAGATGATAGTTGTGGTGCTCCTGCTCCTGCTCCTGAGAGGTCACCAAGGTGTGTCCTTGGTCAAAGAAAGGTACCAGCTGGGTTGGGGTTGTCATCATATGGGATAGTTGTTCATGCCCCCAATAATCATTGGAAATTGATAACTAGGGGAAAAGGTATTTCACAGCAATGAATGTGCTACCAAAGCAGCTCCATAATCTAGGGCAGTTTGCATGATAATCTTTAGTACAAAAATATCCTGGATTTCAAGCTTATTTGCACTGCTTTACTCATTCCTCAACCAGGAGTTTTCTATGAGTAAACAGACCAAAGTTCTACCTCTTCTGATCCTCTTGACTAGCTCTAAAATCACTATCACTAGGGAAGTTCTCTTTAACAAAAAGGAAGAATAGGGGCCAATATAGTCTTTGTTAACAGATGAAAGATCCCCCTATAAACCTTCTTATTTGCCACTGTTTAGAAATTCTTTTGACTTTCTACTCCTTTATAAAGTACTTCTTAAAGCTTTAGAAGACATCTAGTTACTTTAAAACAACCATACATGCAACCACTAAGATGAAGATCAAGCGTCCAGCAAAGATTCCACTCAAAATTGAAAGATTTCCCGAATAACCCTGTCAACTTTACAGCCAGCCTAACTACATTACCTTGTTCCTAAATTTTATTCTCTTAAGAATGACTCTCATCAAAAGCTACAACTATTGTTACTCACTTTTTTATATAATATTTTAGGCTTACACACTTACTTTCTCAAAAGCTTAAAGTACTGATCATTTGTTTTATTGCTTATAATTTAAGATTTTGGCTTCCAACAAATTATCTTAATCATTAAACATGTCCTTGACTTAACCAATGATTTCAGAGTGAAAAATTTGATTATTTATGAAGATGTACTGCATTCTAACTAGGGAATCAATTTTCACTGCTCAAACTGCTTGATGCGTTAACATTTTGTGCACTAAAGTGTTAACTGGTTCCACGTTCCAGCAACAGTCTTCTCTGCATCTAACCTCACACATTTAAATAGTAGAATACTATTTAAATTGTTAATCTTGATATTCTTCAACGTTTCACCCCTATCTTTACTCCTATATCATAATCCAGAGAAAACATCCCACTAAAAAAGATTTTTATCATGATTTCATAGCAAAATCCCTTCATATACCATAGGAAATCACCAAGTAAGCCTCTTCCCTGAAACTTTCCCAACATTTATTCTTGATTTTGATACTATAACAAAATCAAGGCAAATCATTCCATCTTCTTCTACCTCATTGAATCAATATAGAGAAATGTTGGAACATTTCCCTGAATTGTTTCAACTTTAACTCATTAGTCTAGCACCTATAATAGCTATTGAACAACTTATCAAGCCCTTATAGATGGTTTCTATCCTGGATTCCTTTTGATAGTCCCCATCAGTAAACACCTCAGACTCAGGAAATAAGTCTTCATAAGTGAATTAACTTAGACTTAACCCCCATCAATGACCTACACTTTAGGTCATCAGAATCAAGCATTCCTCATGCATTACAGATGGTTTTACTCACCCAAGTGGTTAGCTTTAGCTTTCAGGCACAAAGTAATCATTTTCACTTCCCATAAATCTTTAAATCATTAAGTTATGAATCTTTTTATCTGAAAACCACCCTAATGATTGTTCTGAGCTACACATTCTTTTATCAGCAACCTTAAGACTTCTTTAAAGCTACCCTTAAGTCATGGAAAGAGAAGACTCTACCTCCACCCTAGGTAGAGCCACCCAAATGTATTATAACCCCAATTAGTACCATGATTTCATTTCTACCTCAATATATACATCCTAGAGCAGACCCATCTTCCATTTCCTTTCATATCACTAGTAAGGGGCCAACTTATAACCATCCTAAGGCATATGCCACTGCTCTCTACTCATCAAAGCTAAAAATATCAATAAATTAACCAACATTAACCTGCCTTAGGCATCCAATATTTATTTGACCAATATAAAGCTCTTGCCTGCAAAATAGCTCCTCATGTGGATCATCACAGGTATTCCTTGTCATTGCTGCCTTTCTAGAGAATGACTGACTAATAGCATGGTTAGAAACATTTTTTGGGAATAAAAAGTTTATGTGAATCTGGGTGTACTAAGACCAGGGCTGCAGTGAAAATTTCTTTATTTCTGTGAAAAAAATTTCTCTCTAGCTCACTCTATTTGAAGAGGACCTTCCATTTTAGCTTATTGATAGGGGAAGCTATCTTAGAGAGGTTCTTGATGAAGCTGCAAATAAAGTTTTCTGTGATCATAAAAAGTCAGACTTTGGTGCAAGAGGTAAGATGGGCCCAGTCCTTGATGGCAGTTAGCTTGTTGTGCAGATAGCACTCTCATCCTTAAAAAATAATGCTGCCTGGGAAATTTACTTCTTCATTAGAAAGCTAGAATTTTTCCAACTTGAGTTTAAGGTCAGCACTAGACAACATATTCAAGGCATTTCTAATGTCCTTTTGGTAGGAGAAATGATCCTTATAAAACACCAAAATTTCATCCATGTATGCTACACAGTATTAATCTCTGAGGCTTCCAAGAACTGCATCAATAATGTGCCAAAACCTGAGGGAGCATTACATGGTTCAAAGGACATAACCTTATATTCAAAAACCCCAAAGTGGTACTTGAAAGCAGTTAACTTTTGATAGTTAGGGCAAATTGGATTTGTTAAAGTAATTTCTAAGGTCCAATTTCAAAAATACTTTAGATCCCATAATCATAGAGGCAATATAAGCCATGAGAGGCATGGTATACAGGTCAGGATTGATGGTATTTAAGCAAGTAAAATCCACACAAGGATAGAGTTCAGCATTAGATTTAGAAACCAATAAAACAGGTGAAATCACAGGAGAAAGGCTAGAGAAAATTAATCCTCAACTGATAATGTATTGAATATGATCACAAAAGCTTTGCTGGGAAACTTGTTTAAGCATGTATAAGGGTGATCTCTTTGGCATTAAAGAGCTCTTCCTAAAACTGAAAGAGAATAATTATGAGTTTGGGTTGAAAGGAGCCAGTGGGGTAACTGTGACAATCCACATGTGAAAAGCTTTGCAGGTGAGGGTTGATTTGGCTTCAAATAAAGACGCTATGCTGAATATTGACAGTGTGTTATTGGTTTGTTACTGGTAGAGGCCTAATAGAGAATAATGGCTACTACGGAAGGTAAGGCCTAGCTAGTAGGTAACAAAGGACTACTAGAGGCAAATGTTGTCCCCACCCAGCAGGAGATCTTGGCTGCTGTGAGCTACAGGTCCTCACCCAGCAGAGAGCTATGGCTTCTAGGGGTGAGGAATGAGATTAATCAGCAGGGAACTTTAGCTGCTTGGAGTAGGGAGTGGTCCAGCCTGGTGGGTAGCTTGTGCTATACAGGCTGGATGTTGTTGAGACCCTGGCAGGTAATGTGGGCTGCCAGGGTGAGAGAATGTGCCAACATGGTAGGTAGCTTTTGCTACCAGGGCTGTAGAATGTTGGACCCCTGGCGGGTAACACGGGCTTCCAGGGAGGAGAGGAGCTTTGAGAGCTTTACGTATCCTGATACACTTATAAGAGGCCTGTAAGCAAGCACTCTATCTAACATACTGGTAGGGTGTCCTCATTTATGTTCCTATGGGAGCTTTGGGAGATCCCAAAGTGAGCATTAGAGGGCATGGATATGCTCAGGGGTGTCACCTGGGTGATTACTTGGGGAAGCAGCTGCAGAACTTGGTGTGATCAGGCCTCTGGGAAGTAAACCTGATTACTTTGCGACTGAAAGCTCAGACTTAATCACTTGGATGAGTAAAGACAACTGCACAGACATGAGAATTTTCTGTAGTTAAATGGCCAAAATGGAGGACACTTGCAAGGGCACAGTCAAACGCCAGTAGCCTTGTAGACTTATGCCTTATACTGTGGTATTGGTAATGGGGACTGTATATGAAACCACAGCGGTTCATAGTGTAGGATCAACAGCAAAGACTTGTAATAAGGACTTATGATCACAGTGAAGACTAGTTGAGGGACTGTCAGTTCATGTTGAAGTTTTAAAACAAGATGGTTTATGTTGAAGTTTGGAAACAATTTGGTTCATGTTGAAGTTTGAAACCATGAAGGAATGGCCAAAGGACCAGAAGATCATGATTCAGGAGTAGCTGATTATGATGTAGGATCAGTTGGAATACTAGAAGATCATGATGCAGGAGTAGCTGATCATGATGCAGGATAAGCTGAAGGATAAGAAGATCATGATGCAGGAATAGCTGAAGGACTGGTCTGAGCTGTTTGATGACTGTAATAGGTGGTTTGCTGGACTAAGAAGTGATGCTGATGGATAAAGAAGGACCAGAAGATCATGGTGAAGAGCTATTTGAGGGACCAGAAGATAATGATGCAGGACTAGCTGAGGAACTTGAAGATGGCTTAGAAGGACTAGCTAGAATGAATACAGAAGCTATAATGCTGGTTTTGATTTATTTGGAAAAGGAATTATAAGAAAGAAGCAGGTAATTAATTATTTAATGCTTCCAGAAATGTGATATAAAAGATTATATTAATTCCATATAAAAGAAGGAGGGAAAAGTATTTTTATTAGTTTTAAATCAGAAATTTATTTGGAATTCATTAAGTAGAATGGAGATGAGAAGAGGCCAGAAACAGGACAGAGAAACTATGAGAACAGGTGCTGGAAATTTTCCAAAAAGATTGGGAGAGATAAAAAGCACACAGCATGCAAGTTCAAGCTTGTAAAATGCTGAAGAAAATGCAGAGAAACTTGGAGAAACGTTGAAGAATCAAGAGTTCAAAAATCCCCTATGTAAAACATAGGCAAAAGCGCTCAAGATTTGCTGGAGAAATGTGACAGGAATTACAGAAAACCCATTCAAAATGCAGAGCAGTTGTTTACCCAGAGAAAGACAGCTTCAAGTTTGAACCATGGTCAATAGAAAGTCATTTTGGTGAACTGTTTGGCATAACCATTGAATTGAGGCGTTTGATTGTCTGCAAAGCAAAGCCTATTTGATCAGTGTTTTGAGGGCTTTAAATGAAGAGTTAAAGCCTAAAAAATGAGGAGTAGAATAAGAAGATTCAGGGCTTTCATTGGTTGAAGTAAGTAACAAAGTTTAATATATTATAGAGGAAGAAAAACTGGATAGTTTAAGCTTTGAGAAAACAAGAGTTCTGAGAGATAATTTGGACTAAAAAAGGAGCTATAAAAGGGGAAGATATCTGAGGCTTTTCAGGGACTGTATCAAGTGGATTACAAAGGCCACAAAGATTACAGAAGGAGATGAAGACCAATATAAAGGTTCAGACGCCTAAGATAAAGGAGCTAGATTTGTAAATAAGGAATTGGAGTTTGAGCTAAGCGCATGAGTCCAAGACTAAGGAGAAAGAGTCCAAGAGATTGTTGGAGGACTCCAAGTATTGGCAAAACCATATTGTGTCCCACACCCAGGCAATATATTAGAAGGTTTCTAAAGGAATCTTCCTTCTGAAAGTGAATAAAAGCCTATTTAACCCCCTGCCCAAATTTCCAATAGTAAGATTAAACCCTATGAGTGAGTTGCCTAATATCTTTTACCCTAGTCAAGGGGAGGAAGATACCTATTGTCAAAGTTGTAGAAGATTTGCCACCAGTAAGTCTTCCCAGGACAAGTGGGAGATATTAACTAGGCATCTTGAGATGACAGATAGAGGAAGGGAGTTTATAGGAAATGGGTTTACTAGGTTTTTGAAAGACTGGTACAGACCCACATAGGGGTTGGCGCTAGCTGAAGTACAGGTGCATGATGGGGATAGCCTGGTGATTTGAAAAGTACTGGAAGAGTTTTCAGGCATGCAGGCTAAGTATAAACTTCTAGAAAGCCACCTTCCACTGCTAGGAAATGACAACTCCTCCAAGCCTGTCCCTGGATATGGCCCAGGACACATTTGGGGACTGGTGACCAGGAACCCTACAGTAATCATCCCAAAGCAGTGGGAATAATCCATGAACTGAGACAGGACCTTATTTTTGAGATCCTGAGGAAGAAAGGAAGCAAGAGTTTTTGAATGGCAGGGCATTGGTCAGAAACTTCAGACAAAATGTTTTTTATATTTAGGGCTTAACTCAATTATACCCTGGTCCCTTTTAAAAAGGGGGGGCTTTAAATTTACACCATTGTATATCAAGTATTGCATGAGAAGGAAGATTATTGCCAGTAGTGACTGGAAATTTTAATTTAATACCATCCTGGATAAGGAGTATCTTCTTAGTAGTAACCCAACTGGGGGCCATAGTCTCAGTATGTTTAGTTTAACTGAGGGGCTTCAGAATAAGGGAGCTTCAAAAGTTAGGCTATGTTTATATCCAAAAATTTATAATGGGTGCTTTTATTCATCAATACCATGATGCTCAGTTTTTTATGTTTGCCATAATGTGGATAAAAATAGAAAAATCACTAGCAGATAAGAGTCCTGAGGGGCGTCTTTATTAATTGTGCTAAATATAACAGGGTTAGGAGGAGAAACAGCCCGGTTGTGTGAGGTGGTTTACTCTACTGCACAAGATGTGGGCCCATGGGGTCCCCAGACATTGTGTCTATTATTTTTGATCAAAGATTTTAGGCAGAAACTAACTGGGGAGTTTGGAGGGGGTACAGGAGTGAGGTAGACCTGGTTGTAGTGAGAGGAGCCTCTTTAATATTTGTTGCAACAGGTCATTTATCCAAATTAGGAGTTCTTTGGGAGAGCAATATTATACTCCTCTTCCCAGGTTGTAGCTATCAAGGTGCACTGTAGGGATTGTAGGAGATGGTGGTTAAGACCTTTTCAGAAGAGGTGTGTAATGTTCTTGGTGGGGGCACAGGTGGCTTTGCTGAGATTTTTAACAGAAGCGGTATATTCAGTGAATTTTCTGGAGCCTTGTTCCAAGGCCATGAGCAAAGCCTAGGAAGTGTCTTGAAATTTCTCTAGGTTGGGGTGCTCTTCAACAAGATCACAAAAATACATGATGGTGTCAAAAAGAATATGGGGTCCATTAATTTCAATACCCATTATATGATGACAGAGTCAAGGCCAGATATCATAATTATGATTAACTGGCCCTGGTTGGGAGAGAAACCATGGCTTGGGAAAGACAATGATCAAGGTAGAGCTTATTTAGGGTATATTAAAGAATAGTAGTTTGGTTGGGGTTTAGGCAGAAAATAAATGAATTATTTTCATTTTCATCATCTTCATCATTTATTTTAGCATTTTTTAACATTATTTTTAACTTTTTTTCCCCTGAAGATAGCAGGATTTGCACAATGTAATTACCAAGAAACCCAGCTCTCTTGATGCAAAGAGCCCTGAAAATAATACCAGTGCTAATGTTGATGTGTGATAGTACTATTTGGACACCACAATTTTTTATTTTCTCATGGCAAAAAATCAAACTTATAAAATTCAATGATCTTGATTTAATATGACAAATGAATTCCCGTGACCATCTTGCAGAAAACATATTCAGCAAGACGTACCAGGTGAATCTCTATACCTTGTAAATGTCAACCAACCCTACAAGCCCTCAAGCCAAAGTGGCACACAAGCCCAATAAGCTATTGGTAATGTTCAGTACAATTGCAATGAAGAGTACCAAAAATTAAAGCAAATTTAATTATAGATATCTACAAAAGCTGGAGGAAAATAGTCTTCTATGATAAATTTTTTATTTTCCAAAATATAATAAATTAAAATGATAAAAAATGTTTTATGAGAATATTTAATAGTAATTACAGTTTTTACTAATATTTCTTTATTGAGCTTTTAGGAAACCAAGATAACTCCATATGAGCTATCAAGGTAGCCTATATGTTAGGGGATTTAGTAAATTCTATAGGCTGATTGGGAGGCTAGTGAAAAACAATGAGAAAATGGGAATCATTATCTGATAAGGGATTTTTGGAATATAACTTTGTGAGTTGGATTCATTACAATAGTGATCACTATTGATGCATGAGAGGCTGCTGTATCAAGGGTACTTTAAAGTTTGTTTGAGAGAATGATATTTTAGTAGACTATCTGGCCTTTAGAGATTTTCAGTTTTGTGGAGTAGTTTATTCAGTCTATAATAATTTCTTCTAAAAATATTTTTGGATTTGACACTTTTAGTGGGTACAAGAAGGGCCATCCTTTTAAAAGGTAGTAATAAACGTTTATCACTGCTGTAAATTTTGCAACTATAAAGTATAATCCAACCTATAAAAAATAAAAATTATTATAATTTATAAGGTATTTATAAGCTCTATATTATATATTTGTTTATGTAGTTTTTAAGGTGAGAAGCTCCCAAGAAATAATGAGGTGCTGGCCCTGCTCATAAACCATGTATGTTTTTATTAGAAAATTGATCTTTGTTGGTTATCAAGTGAGAGGCTCAGCTTGGGTGGTGGGTTTGGTTTAAGTACAAGTAGGTTTGAGTTGAGTAGTTAAGGGCTTCTTGTAAGTTGATGAATTTTCAGATGCCAAAACTGCAGTGTTTACACTTAGACATTTTACCTTGAAAATTTCAAAACAGCAGGCTCAACCCACCAGCAAGGTTCTAAGTAAGTGGGTTTGTGATCTGAAATCCAGTTATCCAGTCACTTGAAGCCAGACTAGGAAGTTAAATCAAATTTTCAGATCCAGTAACATGAACAACTGATGATCTCTTAAAATGGAATCCTTGTTTTGGCGCTTGACTCATTACCAGGATCAAGCCACCCCCTTCACCTCCTACTGTGTGATCAACACAATCATGTTCCTGTTATCTATGAGTCACATTAACTATATAATCATTATCTCTCAATAAAGGATATATTATCTAGTTTCTAAATATTTCCCCCCTTGTAACTCTACTAAAACAGCACAGTTACAACATTGGTAGAAGAAGTAGGATTTCCATCCTACTTTACCCCCCAAAATTCTGCATGATGCCCATACTTACTGCAGCCAACTAATTCTTGATAGAATCATGTCTGGCCTCCTGGTAGACTAGACACTATATGCACCTGGTGCCAAGATACCTGATGGGTTTGTCCTCTACCAGAACATGATAATCCCACTCCCTGCATTCAATGCCCTGTCCGCACAGGGGCTCTTCCAGGCTCCCTCTACTATGCCTCAAGCAACCAAAAAAAACACTATACCAGCCTAGATATCCCAGTGACTTCAAAATACAGCCCTGGAATCCTTTGCTGGGGCCAACAACGACAACACTTCTGCATGGATCCAATCTGCTCAAAGCAAACAGGCCCAAATGGAATGCCCACAACAAGTCTGGATTGCAGAGATCTCCATCCAACTGACTCATGATGCTGGCACCTGGTGCAACAAGTGGCATGAAGAACACACCAAGAAGGACTGGGACATCTTTAAACAAGACTTTTTGGCAAGATTTGTGCTAAAGGACACCACACTTATGATCATACGCCAAGTAAAGAATCTAACCCATACTGGCACTGTAAAGGAGCTCACCCGCTCCTACAAGGAACTCTGATTATGTGCCCCTTCCAACATGGCTTTTGACACTCCAGGTACCCACCTCATGTACTACAACGCACTCAAGTTGCACGCAATGAGACACATAAACCTGGACCAAGTAACCTACTTTCAAAGTCTGTATTGCAAGGCAGAGGAGCTGAACAAACATCCAACACTCTACACAAGGCACAAACTGGAAAGCTAGAGAGACCCAAGGACTCTCATCCAGCCAGGCGCTCCAGTTGACCACCCCCTGGGAACAACGGCAGCAGCACAAACCATAAACCTGTATGTTCAAATGGGGGCAACAGCGCCCATGTTGACACTTTTAATGTTGACACTAGTAAAGTGACAACCTGGTTTTATTTAATGTAGTTTCCTGGATGTTGATACTTTTTTAATTTAAAAAAACACTTTATCTGAACATTTTCAATATAAAAAAGTATTTTAAAATACTTTATTATACTAAAAATGATCCCAGAAAATTCAAGCATGAAATAAAAAATTACCATAAGTAATAAGAAATAGGAGATATAAGCAAATATTTTCAGTTTACTATGTAAATTACACTCTTTATTATAAAATTATTTTTTATTCCCATAAAAATTAAAATTCCAATGAACCAAAAATAAAGTTATTTTATAGATTTGTAAAAACACACAAAATATAAAAAAATTCCAATTTAAATTTATTATACTTCATATAAGCACTACTGAAAATATCTCATAGCTTAAAGATAAATTAACAAAATATAAGATATTTCTTACTAAACCACATTGAAACTGTATATGAAACTTACCATTTATACCTAAAAATATTAGTACACTAAAAATAAATTAAAAAATTAAAAGTTTAAAAGTAAAAAATATACAGGCAAAGCAAGGTTTATTAAGCTAATTAAAGCCACCAGCAAGAGCAGTGGCAACGTCCTCAAGGTACTTCTTAATCTCTGCCACCTTGTACTTTTTCTTTACCATCTTCTGAACGTCCTCCTGGTAGTCCTGCTCCTTGGACTTTTGCTTCTTGGGGACCAACCAGTTGGCCAGGTTGCACAACTTTTAGACAGTTCTTGCTTGCTCCTCCTGCAGCTTAGAGAAGAACTTGTTGTATTTGGGGTTGGACCCAAACTTCACCTTCAGGTGCTTGCACCAAAACTTAAGGCTAGAGATGGTCTTTATCTCCCCCTTGAGGCAGGCACCCTGGCAATTTCAAGAGGCAGTGGCCCTGCTCTTAACTCTCCGGGCAGTCACCTTCTTGCCCACCCATTGGCGCTCAAAGTAATCAAGGTAGCCCTTGAAGATGGTAGAGTGCTTCTTCATGTAAGCATCCTCCAGGAGGGCCTCAAAGCCAAGCCCAGTATGCTACGGGTGCACAAAAGCCAAGGCAGCAAACTGAGTCAGGGCAAAGCGTCACTTCCCCTTACCATTGTTAAGATACTTCTCAAAAAGGTCCTTCTCACTCTTGAGATTCTTGACAAAGGCCTGCCTAAAATGGAAGAAGCAGCCCTGGACTTCTCCATCAAAGGTGGCCTGAAAGGCTCTGAACTGAGCCTACTCAAAGTCCATTATGATAACCTTTGGCCCAAGTGAGCGCACATGAGCTAGCTGCTCAGCGGCTATGGTTGAATCATCTTTCTCAGCGGACGAGGGATTAGCCCTTGTGGCGTGAGTTGGAGGGGGAGCTGGTTGGTGGGAAGGGAGCTCAAAGCATCCTGGACAATCTTGAAGGCTCTGGTGTAGACTTCAGCCTTGGAACCAGGAAGGAAAAAGAACACAAGGGGGATGACCTGGTCATTGAACTGCCCATGCAGGATCCAAAGCTGCTTGAATAGGGAGGGGCAAGTAGCAAATGTGCCGTCATACAGCCAGGTGATAGCAGTGTTGAGCTGCTTCAGGTTTTGGGTTATGGCGTAGGCTACAATCCTATCCTCCACTTCCTGCCCATTGTCATGGAGCAGGAACATCTCACCATCATCTTTCTTCTTGAGGGCATCTGTGAGGATAAGGTCCTTGATGTTGGTGGCACTCTTGGCCATGGGGTTTGAGTCTTGACGCCTATCAATTACAAAATTGACCAACTGATTGTGGGTTGGCACCCTCTTCAAGTTGGTTGGGGTGAGGTATTTGCAAGCAAACACGGCCATCTGGGTGGCAGAAAGATCTTTGGAGGTGGGCATCACCTGGACAAGATACCACTTGAGGAGGCAGGCAATGGTGGTATTTGGCATGATGCAGGTATGCTTGCCCTTGATGGTTTGGACCAAGTCCCAGTGCTCAGTGTTGAGCTGCACTGGGCAGGAGCAGTCCTTGCAGGTGTAATGGCAGATCTTGAAGCCCCAGTTGACATTGTTGCAAGAGAAAATATACCCATTGGCCACCATGGCCAGCCTACCCTTTATGCTCATGATTGGGAAGTATTTGGGCAAGAAAGAGGGAACCTTGAATTTGCTGTCAACATTGCAGATGTTGTGGGCCAACAGAAGGTCCCAAGGGCCAGTAGGAGCATGGCAGAAGCCAGGAGAGTAATCTGGGTGGGGCTTTGAATCATCCCCAGATGAGCTTGAAGTGGGGGAGTTTGGTGGTGGTGGGGAATCAGAAGGGGGCTTATTGTGGCGCTCCTCATGTGCAGGAGACTTATCTTTGGGTGGGGACTTTTGGGCTGAGTGCTTCTTCTTGGTTGGCTCCTTGTCAGAAGCCAAAGTTGTAAAGACTGTGGTCTGTAAGGGAGCCATCAGATTCCTCTCCCCCAGTGGAGTGAGAAGGGCTCTTCTCAGGAGAGGGCTCAGGGGAGGGCTTTGAGGATGGTTTTAGAGTGGTTTTATTTGATGAGACAGGCTTATTTTTGGTGTGGTTGGTTGGCTTTGAAAGATGCTTGGTTTCTTTGAGTTGTTTGGAAGTATTTTTGTCCTAAAATAATAAGTAAAATGGTTTAAAATAAAGCAATGTATGTAAAAAACAAATAAAATAACTTAAAAAGCATAATATATAAAAAGTAAATCTTAAATGGTTTTTATTGGCATGTAAAAGTTAAAAGATACTTGTATAGTTTTTATTTTATTATAGTTTTAAATAACAAGTTGAAAGTTAGGAGAAATATGTAAAAGTACTATGTTTTGATAAAGATTTTATTTTAAAAATTAAATAAATATAAATATAAAAGTTAAAAATACTCATATCAAAAAATCAGAATTTTTTATAATGTAAAACATAAAGTTTTATATGTGAGAACTGAAAAGTGTTGACATTATGACTGACAATTAGTAAAAAAGCTGAATTCTCACTGTTGATTACAAAAATTGTAGACATTATGTTTGACAAAATTGTCACTATCAACATTTTTTCAAAAAATTACTATGTTTTTTCATAGTACGCTTAATTAAATTTACGCGGGCTAGCAAAATTTAACAGTTTTCTGTGTATTTTTGTTCACATAAAAAAATTAAAAACATATGAAAATAAGTAAAATAAAGTATCAAAGTTCTTTATTCTTTTATTAAAAATAATATTTGGGTAGTGGTAATATGATATTTTACCATTGTTTATATAAGAAGTTGTTAATAAGTTGTTGGTAGATATTGAAAAGGGTAAAGTGTCAACAACGTCGCTTATGTCATTCTTTATATGAGGTGACATTAATCTAGGCTTAATTGTGCCACTCTAATTTGCTTAACTCCACCCCAGGGGATAATTGCAAGCAAATAAACAACATTTACAAGTGTCAACATTATTTTTAATAATAAATTCTATAGTAACTTACATAGTAACTCATGCTTATATTATTGGATTGCCGTTAGCCACCAACCCACTTAATATATTAAAGCCATAATAAGTGCCACATATATATTTATAACATGAACATTTTAACAATCAAATATATGTACACTGTCTTTTTATATATTAATTCAATAAAAAAAAATTTAAATGTGCACTTGATTTTTTCCCTGTAGATGCTTAGGTTTTGTTATTAAAAATAAGTTCAGCTTAAAAAGTGTTGAAATTGACACTTTTATATTGTGAAAACAAATAAAAAATAAACTAATTTTTATTTGTAAAAGTAAAGGAAAAATCTGGTTAAATCAAGTTTTTTGTTAAGCTTAATATTAAATTGTGTTGAGATGGCCACAATTTTGTTGTGTTTTCTGGGTTTGCACCCCTGAACGCTTTAAAAAAAAGAATTAAGCTAGCGCAACTAGCAAAAAACATAGGAGATTTAGAGTTTTGAGTCAACAGTGGCCATGTCAACAAAGTGTCAACATGGGCGCTGTTGCCCAAATGGGCATGGAAACAGAAACAATGGCCAGTCAAACCACACACATTTCTGTATCATTGCTACACAAGACAACCAAGACAAGGGAAAAGCCTGGGGAGAGCACTAAGCAAGCCAAGATCTCCCCACAGGACTCCCAACTTGCCCAACAATGAATTCCAACCCAAGGACGTAGACCAGTATTCAATGATCCAAGTGCCCTCAGGGGACCTGGTACTTTACAACATTGCCAGACATCCTAATAAACTGATTTCCTATCCTTTCTGCTTTTGCAGTTACACAGGCTCAGCTCTCCTGGACTCAGGCGCAGATCAAATCCTAGTCAACAGCAGCTTTGTAGATAAGTTCAAGCTATTCACTAATCCTTTGCATATTAAAAATGTGGTCTTAGCTGACAAGAATCACATTGTTGTGATAAGGGAAACTGCCCCCTTCTCTGTCATGCTTGAGAACCTGCATTCCACTATCTAAGGACCCGCCATTGGCTTTCCAAAGTTTGACGGTGTACTGGGCCTGGGCTGGTTGCAAAGGAACAACCCCCACATAGAGTGGGCAACCTCATTATTGACTATCAAACGTGAGGGTGTCAACCACCAGATCTACCCTGACTTAGTAGACTAGCTCCTACACAACCATGCTTTTGTGCGCATCACAGAAACCCTGGACAAAAGAGAGAACCTCATGAGAATCAACTGGGGCTCCTTCTAGTACAAGATTGTATATTTTAAAGACCACCAGGACACCACTACACCTCAAGATTTCAAAATTGTAGCCTGCCATCCAGAAATCTTCAAGAAGGCTTTACCTGGGCTGCCTCTGGAAAAGCATATCCAATACTCCATCTAACTCAAAAGAGTTGTACCTAAGGCACAACCCATCTATTGTCTGACCCCAAACAAGGATAATGCCCTATGTGCTTACCTCAAAGATGCATTGGAGAAAGGACTTATCTGCCCCACCCAGTCCCCTTTTGGGGCTGCCGTGCTCTTTGTAGCCAAGAAGGATGGTACTCTACACCTAGTCACAGATTATCAAGCCCTAAACAAAGTTACCATTAATAATTGTTACCCACTGCCACTCATTGACAACCTCTTTGATGCCCTGGGCAGCGCCACAGTCTTCTCCAAGATTGACTTAACCGCAGGCTAAAATCAGGTCTGTATCAAAGAGGAAGACATCCCCAAGATGGCCTTCCACACTAAATACAGCTCATATGAATGTGTGGTGCTCAATTTTGATATGACAAACACCTGTCATCTTTTGTGACCTTCATTAACAAGGTATTTTCACCTCACATAGGCAAGCACGCCTTAGTTTACCTGGACAACATATTTGTCTATAGCCCCTTGGTTGAGCAGCATCAAAAGGACTTGGAGGCAGCCTTTGCTACCTTTGCGCAACACAAGCTGCTAGCCAAGCCCTCCAAGTGTCAGTTCTTATGTAAGCAGCTGCTCTTCCTAGGACATATAGTCTCAAAGGATGACATTAAGCCCAACAGTCAGAAGATACAGGCCATCTGCAAAATGCCAGCGCCCAAAGAAATTTTGGAAAACCCACATTCTTAGGAATGTTTGCCTATGTACGCTGTTTTATACCTGACTGTGGCGTCCTGAATGCACCCCTGTCCGCCATAACTGGCACCAAATACAAGTTTTTATGGACCCCCCAACAAGACCTTTGTTTTAGACGTCTCAAAGAGAAACTCACAGCACCTTACCTAAAGTATCCCAAACACAATGGGGAATACCAAATGGAAACCAACGCCTCAGACACATCCATTGGGGGAGTACTATGAATCAAAAACAATAATGATAATTTCCTGCCTGTAGCCTACAAATCAAAGAAACTGACAGATAGCAAGTGTTGATACCCTATACACAACAAAGAATTGTTAGCAATTGTGCACTACCTAGTCAAATGGCAGTGTTACCTAGAACACCAGCAGGAATTCATGGTGTTGACCAACCACAATTTGCTTACATATTTTGAAACCCAAGCAAATCTATCCCACCATCAGGCCTTCTGGATGGAACTCCTGGAGAGATTCAATATGCTCATACAGTACAAGCCTGGTCCAGAACTTGCCATGGCAGACGCACTCTTGCGCCTGTACATTATAGCCATGAGGGAAGAGAATGGGCTTGACTCAGACTGGCCCCTCTTGGTACTTTGGACAAAGGACGAGGGCTTCCCCCCCTGGCACCACAGACATAACCAAGGAAATAGTCATTAATAACAAGCACTTATTTGCAGACATGTATGGAATCTTGCATTGAAAAATTTCTGATGGAACCACCATCCCTTATGTCCCCACACATCAGCAAGTTGACACAATCCTACAATACCATAGAGACCTAGGGCACACAAAAAGCTGTAACCTCTATGAATTTCTTGAACACAAAGAATGGTGGCCAACCCTGTACCAAGACGTTCAAGAAGTCTTGGACCAATGCAAAATATGTGAGAAATTTGCAAAGAGCAAAATCCCACTTAAGTCAGTACTACCTATCTGCACTCAACTACCCTTCAAGGTGTGGGCTATATACATTGTAGGCCCCATTCCAGGAAAGCATAATGATAAGAAGTATATCATCACCTCAATAGACTTTGCCACACAATGGCCAGTGGCACAAGCAGTAAAAACACATACAGGCAACAATTTTTGGCATATCATAGGGAAGGAAATCATCAGAAAGTTCAGAAAGCCAGAACTCCTGATAACCAACAGAGGCAAAGAATTGACCACTGAAGATACCAATGTATACCTCACCAAGAATGGGGTCCATCACACAGTTAGAACACCTTACCATCCTCAGGCCAATGGATGTGTAGAACAGCTGAATGGCAGCCTAGTGCAGGCTCTGGCCAAGCTCACCTCTGGGAGACCTGAGGACTGGTATAAGCAGCTACCAACTGCATTGATTGTATGCCGGACCTGCATGAACAGATCCACCGGTAAAAACCCCTTTGAGTTAGTTTATGGCACACAACCCAATATTATCCAAGCACTATCAGGACCCAAACTGGAAATGCCCAGTGAAGTTCCACCCCACTTGGACCCTCAAGTCATACAGACCAATAGCAACCAACTAGAAGGAGAAGAAAAACGCCTACAGAATAACTTTGTCCCCATCCAAGACAGACATGAGGTTGGTGACAAAGTCTGGGTAATGAATACTGACAAGAGTAAATTAAAGCCAGAAAAAATGGGCCTGGCAATCATCCTAAAGGTAAACAAAAACAATACTTACCTTGTGCAAGGACTTGGGAAACATAAACAGGACAAGGTCCTCCACCATGATTGCCTGAGACCCTGCAAGGCAAGACAGAAACAACATGGGACTGCCCTATCTGCCACAGAACAACTATTAGTTCAATATGGTGCCCAGGATCCCTAAAACCTCCCTGAAAACCTGCCCCCAGAGGAGGCTGACCTTCAGTTGGGGGGTGTCAAAAGAGCAGGCTTGACCTGCCAGCAAGGTTCCGAGCAAGGGGTTTTGTGACCCGCAATCCAATTACCCGGCCACTTGAAGCCAGACTAGGAAGTCAACTCAAATTTACAAATCTAGCAACATGAACAACTGATGATCTCTTACAATGGATACCTCATTTTGGCACTTGACTCATTACCAGGATCAAGCCACCCCTTTCACCATCCAACTGTGTGATCAACACAATTATGTTCCTGTTATCCATGACTCACAAAAACCATATAATCATTATTTCTCAATAAAGAATATTATCTAGTTTCTAAATGTTTTCACCTTGTAACTCTGCTAAAACAGCACAGTTACAACAAAAATATATGCTCAAACCCTCTGGGTTCTACTTTTTTGCTTCTTATTTTTATGTTTATTTAGATGAAATGGTGTCATAATTTTTATTAACTGTTTTTTTTCAAAAATATTTTAAGGATAATCAACCAAAAAAAATAAACTAATATAATTTTTTATGAGTATGTCCTGTGCTTTATCTAATTTTTCTGTATATATTTGATTTTTTCACACTTGATCAAAATATTTAAGACTTATATGGCCTTAAAAGGACCAATTTATTTATGATTTTTCTTCTTGATTTCAACAACTTTAAAAGCCAGTGTATATAAGCTAATGTGCCACAAAAATCACTGAAGGGATATCTTTTATAGACAACTAAATGGAGATAGACCAGGTAAAATATTGATAGTTTACAGATGGTGGTGGTGATGGGTCAATCTTATAAATATAAAAGTTAACATTTAGCTTTAATAATATTATGAACAGTGATTTTTACTCACTTTAATCCTGGCATCTGGCTTTACATTGACATTATTTCTAACAATATAGCAAGCTTTCTGAGATTTTAAGCTATAAATTCCACTTTAAAATCTCATAAGCTCTATCATATTGATTCTACCATATTGATTCCATCATATTGATTTTATTGTATTTTTAGAATCTTATTGAGTACTACAGACTCAGTTAAAAAAACATGTATGTGTTATAACTGTGCTGTATTAACAGAGTTACACAGGGAAAATGGTTGGAAACTAGATAGTTATCTTTATTTGGAGATAGGGGTTATATAGTTGGGGTGGATCATTATAAGAGAAACAAGATTGGGATAATCAATCAGTGGGATTGAAAAAGGGGGTGATTTAATCTTTTAATGAGTGAAGTCTATAATTGAAATGTCCACTGAGCTGGGATCATCTTTGGTTCTTGATGCTGTATTTAGTAATTCAAGTTGACGTCTGCATTTGGCTAAAGATCATGGGTAAGTAAGTTTGGGTGTCATGGAACCTCTTGTGTGGAACCTTGGGGGGTTGACCCTGTTTTTTTGACCCCCCAGATGAAGGTTGGCCTCCTCTGTGGGGAGGTCTGCAGGAAAGTTGTTAATATGCAGGCGCTATATTCTACCAGCTGCTGTTTTGTTGCTGAGATAATGGTCTCACATTGTTTTTGATGGGCCTTTTATGGGTGGGATCTGTTGTGGTTAAGGACTTTGTCTTGTTTTCTTTTGTCCAATCCTTGTACCAGGCAAATTATTGTTGTCATTTACCTTTAGAACAATGTTGGTCCCTACTTTCTTAGGTTTTAGTTTACTCTTGTCTGTATTCATTACCTAGATCTTGTCACCAACTTCATGTCTGTCTTTCAGAGGGACAAACATATCTTGTAGTTGTTTCCTCTCTCTGTCTTCTTGACCATTGTTGGTGCAGAGTACCTGGAGGTCTGTTCTGTGTAGAACCTGACTTGGTATTCCCACTTTAGCCATGTGAGGGCTTAAACAATGTTTGGCTGTGTGCCATAAACTAGCTCAAAGGGGCTCTTCCTGTGGATCTGTTCACTTGGGTACAGTACACCAGGAGGGCATTCACCAACTTTCTGGGCCAATCCCTAGGGTTTCCAGCAGTGAGCTTGAAAAGGGCTTGCACTAAGCTATCATTTAATTGATTGATCCTGTTGTTAGCCTGGGGTGATGAAGAGTGGTTACTGTATGCTTCACACCTTTATTAGTGAAGTATAAATTGGTGTTGTTAGAGGTTAGTTTTTTGCCTCTATCTGTAATCAGCAATTATGACTTTCCAAATTTTCTGATGACTTCTTTTCCTATGAACCTGTGCACATTGTTACCAGTGTAGGCTTTGACAAGCTTCCCTACTGGCTATTGTGTGGCAAAGTTGATAGCAGTTATTATGTACTTCTTGTTGTTGCTCTTACATGACATGGGGCCTACAATGTCTAGCGCCCATACCTTGAAAGGCAACTGTGTTTAAATGGGTAATAATGGCTTGGGGCATGCTGCTCTTGACAAACTTCTCATAAAACTCACATTGTTGAGTACTTTGTGGATGTCCCTGTATAGGGTAAGCCACCATGCTTTATGTTTCAAGAAGTTGTGTAGGTTCCTGCTCTTGGTGTGGCCAAGGTCTCTGTTTTAACATAAGGTTGTGTCCACTCTTTGATGTGCGAGGATGTAGGGGATAGTTACCCCGTCTGACATCTTATGGTTTAATGTCTGGTAGACTTTGGTAAACAGATGCTTGTTCTTGATAACTGTATCACAAATTATGTCAGTGATACATGGGGAAAATCTTTTGTCCTTGATCTGTAGTACCAGTAGCAGCCAATAAGGGTATAACCCATTCTTTCCCCTTGAGGCTCACATGTAAAGTTGTAACAAAGTTTCTGTGGTAACTGGATCTGGTCCAGATTTGTACTGGATGTTCATGTTGAATATTTCAAGAAAAGCCATCCAGCGTGCTTGCCTATAAGAGAGTTTTACTTGTGTCTTGAAATAGATAAGAAACTTATGGTATTTGAGAGAAGTAAACTCTTCTTATCTCTTGGGGTAAAATCACAATTTTACTAGGCATTTTAAGATAGTGGGGATTTTTTTGTTGTGGATGGTGTAGCAGTATTTGATGTCTGTTAATTTACAGGAGTCATATACCACTGATAAGAATTCTCTGGTGTCAGTCTTGATCCAAAGTACACCTCCTATGGATGAGTCTGAAGTGTTTGTTTCCATTTGGTAGTCCCCATCTCTCTTGGAGTAATGCAGAATGAGGGCTGAAACCAGTTTTTCTTTAAGGCATCAAAAACAGAGATATTACAGAGGGGTCCAAACAAAAATTGGATTTGACACCTGTGATGGCAGACAAGGATGCTTTAAGTACACCACAGTCTGGGATGAATCTTTGTACATAGGCTATCATTCCCAGGAATTTTCTTAGTTTTCATTTGTGCTTATGGGGAGGCATCTTGAAGATGGCCTGGATTTTTTGTGATTGGGTTTGATGTCATCTTTAGACACCATGTGCTCCAGGAAGGGGGAGCTTTTCCCAGTAGAACTGGCACTTGGATGGCTTGGAAAGCAGTTTTTGTTGCGCCAAGGTTGCAAACACTAATTCTAGGCCTTTATGGTGTTTTTCTACTGCCGGGCTGTAAACAATAATGTTGTCAAGGTACATAAGTGTATTTTTCTTGATGTGAGGCGCAAACACCTTGTTCATGAATGTGACAAAGGTTTATGGCACATAGGTCATTCCAAAATTCAGAGCAAAACATTCATATGATCCATACATAGTTTGGAAGGCAGCTTTTGGAATGTCTTCATCTTTGATGCAAATTTGGTTATATACAGCAGTTAAATCTATCTTAGAGAAGACAGTTGTGCCACCCAGCAAGCCAAAAAAATCATCAATGAGTGTTAATGGATAGCAGTTTCTGATAGTGACTTTGTTTAGGGCTATTTAGTCAGTAACAAGTCTCAGGGACCCATCCTTCTTTGCCACAAAAAACTGGCAGCCCCAAAGGGGGGACTGCGACAGTCTGATGATTCCGTTTTCAAGGGCCTCTTTAAGATAGGCACAAAACACATTTTCCTTGTTTATGATGAGGCAGTATATAGGAAGTGCTTTAGGTACTGCTCCTTTGAGTTGTATCAAGTTTTGTATGTGCTTTTCTGGGGGGAGCTCTGGTTGGGCTTCTTTAAATATTTCTGGGTATTTGAACTATGTCTCAGTCTTGTGGTGTGATAGTGTCTTTTTTGTCTTTAAAGTGTATGACTTCATATTGACAAGAGTCACAGTCAATTGCTTTAAGCTTGACTTTCTTTTCTTGTTTTTCTGTTATGCAACCAAACACATGGTCTTGATGAGAAGCAACTTTAGGGGAAGCTTTGAATATGAGATTAAGAAGAATAGAAGTTTTTTTTATTGGATAATACATTAGAATTATATAGCTTTTGCTGTGGTGGGGATTTAGTTGGATCAAACCTAGGGGTTGGTTATGTGCAGGATGGGTTCAAGTTGCTGGATACTTGGACAAGTCATGTGATATTGATTTTTTGCCTTTCTTGGTATGTTGAACTGAATATTGGATTGGCACCAAACCAGGCAATGACTGGATGTTGAGTGTATCAGCGGTGGCCAGAATACCCGTACATCCAGACCCTTGACACCCCCTCCCTTAAGGGGTTACTCTGGTACATCAGGAGGTATCTTTGTCTTGATGGCTGCCGCCTGATGTTCCTGGAGTTATTTACTAGTGGGTACTAGCCAATTCAAGTGTTCCCCTTTGCTGAGGCAAAGGTGGGATCTGTGGTATTTCTTGATGATGGGGTCTTTGGATCCTTGGAACTTAATTAGATGGGTATTTCTGTCTAGTCAGTATCTGATGACTCTTCCTGGTCCTCTGTGTACTGAATCCAACTTCTTACTGTTCCTTGCTAGGACCCAGACAGGGGAGTTGATTGGAAGTGGTTTCTCTGTAGAGGTTAACTTTTGTGTTTTGAGCCTTTTTATTTCTGCTATTTTAGCTTTGAGGCATATGTGTTATAGATTTGGTACTTGTTCTACTGTAGGGGGTTTCCCCGGGGGATCTTTATGTATGGCTGCTTGTTGTGGGTAGTTATTTCTGGTTTTTATCTGTAGGTTAGCTTAAACAGTGAATAGCCTGTCCCTTTGTTGGTGCATACCTGCAATACTAATAATGCATATTTCATTTATAGTGGCCATGTGTCTTTGGCTTTGCCATCCATTATTCTCTCAGGGGTTCTGATGAGGCTGCTGTTTAGGTGTTCCACTCTGCTGTTGGCCTGTGGCCTGTAGGGCAAGGTTGTAGAGTGTTTGATGTTTTTGGATTTCAAATTGTTGTTTATTACATGACCTGATAACTCTGTGACTCCATTTGTGATGATGTAGTCAGGAGTTCTGTAGTTGGCTATTATTGCCTTGTTGATGAAGCAGTTTATTGTTTCTGCTTTGTGGTTCTGTGTTGCCTAGCAGAAAGGCCAGTATGTAAAAAAGTCAATTGATACAATTAGTTAGTGTTGTTTAGTTTTTGCTTCTGGGAAGGGTCCCACCACGTCCAGCCCCAAACCTTGAATGGTTTAGGGTCTGGTACTAGATTAACTGTGGGTTGTGGAGCCTTGGTGCTGGTATATTTCTCATACTGTGCACTTTTTCAAAACATCAACTATGTATTGTTTAATACTGGTGCTGCAACTAAACTAATGAGGATTCAGTATTTGGAAATGGGGAAGACAACAGTCCAATAGAAAGGACAGAGCAATAAGAATAAGGTATCATTTATTGTAGAATATTGTGATTAATATACCATATGGGGAAAGCCACAAGGCCACAAGGGGGTGGCATGGTGGGAAGTTCCATGTAAGGTTCAAAGCCAAGGAATAACTTGTGCGGGGATCAGCAAGTTGAATTGGTAGCGCTCCTAATTAGGATGAAGTACCTGCCATTTGATATTGCCATCAGATTAGTTCATGCCGTTAGATACGTCAAGGGGCACTCATCAAGCACCCCCTGTGTATTGTAAGATATGTTAGCAGGCAAGTCTGGAAGCTTGGTTGCAACATTGGGCTACCCTAATATCTCTTTTAAAGTGAGGTATAGTTTGTTAGCCTTTGCATGTCCTAGTAGGTGGTGATGTCTTAGTATAGTCTTGACTCTTTGTGCAAGTGGGATGTAGGGAACATGTTTATCTTTAATGATGCAGTAGACTGTGCCATTTAATATGTGGAATTTTTTTCATTCCTTACTAATGTATCATGGGTTGGTTTATGTGTGGAGGGGTCTTTTCCTTTTTTACTGTATTTGGTGCTATATAGATTGGGACAGTCAGGGTCCAGGTGGTCAGGATGATCATCTCATGGCCAACATAGCCTAGAGAGAGCATCAGCCATGACCAGCTCTGCCCCCTTTTTGTATTGGATGTCCAAATTAAGCTGTTCCAGCAAGGACATCCATTTGGTCTGTCTCCATGCAAGTGTGTTCTGAGTTTTGAAATATATTAAGGATTTATGGTCAGTTAGTACTTGGACGTTTAAATGTCCTTCTAAGTAACATCTCCATTTCTTGCATGCATGGTATATTGTTAACAATTCCTTATCATGTATTGAGTATCTCTGTTCAGTATTAGTTAATTTTCTGCTTTTGTAACATACTGGAAGGAAGTCTTGCTGCCCTGGCTGGCAGATGTGTAGTACTGTACCAATGACAGTGTCACTGGCATCTGAATTTAACTTGTAGCACCTGTTGTTATTAGGTTATTGCAAGATTGGTGCTTTGATCAAAGCTTGTTTTAGTAGTTGGAAATTCTTGTCACATTCTGGTGTCCAGGTGAATTTTTTTGGTATTACCTTTGATTACTTCATTGATTGGTGCAGTGAGCTTTCTGCAGTCTTTGATTTATTTCCTTAGGTAAGCTACCATTCTGAGAAAGCATCTGGCTTGTTTGACAGAAGTGGGGTGTTGCATATTATTTATGGCTTTTACTTTATTTGGATCTGCTTTGATGCCACTGTCAGAGACAATGTGGCCCAAGAGCAGTAGTTCTTTTTCCATAAATTGGTACTTGCTAGGCTTTGCATAGAGTTTGTGCTTTGCAAGTTGATCAAGTGTCTTGCAGACATGTGTGAGGTGTTCCTATTTTGTTTTTGATAATATGGTGATATTATCAAGGTAGCATAATGTATTTGAGAGACCATTTAGTGCCTGGTTCATCATAGTGACAAACGTTGTGAAAGCCTTGGTCATCCAAAAGTTCATTACCCTACATTTAAAGGATCCAAATTGCATACAGAAAGCGGTTTTTGGTATGTCCTTTTCTTTTATTTCAACTTAGTTAGAACCTGAGGTGAGGTTAATTTTGAAGAAAAATTTGGCTCTGGAGAGTCTTTCAAACAGATCCCTATGATTGGGAGAAGATATTTATTCTTTACTGTGCTTGCATTTAGAGCTCTTTAGACAGTTACTACACAGAGTGAGCCTTCCTTTTTCTTTAAAAAAACACTGCTGCCCCCCAAGGGGATTCTGATGGTCAGATTAAGCCTTTAGCTAAGTTATCCTCAATATTTTATTTGGTAGTTTTTGTCTCCATGGGAGAGAGTCTGTAGAGGAGTGCAGGTTTGGGCATGGCTTTGCATAGGTTGATTCCATGTTTGACATCCTGTTTGGGGGGTAGCTCTGTAGGCTCTTCCTTAATTACATGAGTGTATTCCTTTAGGAGTACTGCAAGTTCTGGGCATTGGGTTTTGGTCATTTGCATGTTATTGAATTTGGTGTACCTCATTATGTGGAGGGTATTATTTTTGGTTAGATGTTTTTAGTCATCTTGGTTTAAGACCTGGACAAATACTGTGTCTCTTAGAATGAGGCCATTGGGTTCTTTGAGGATGTTAAAATTGACTCCGTTGTGTTTGATGGTCATGATTTTTGTTTTCCAACATATGCTGGGGTTTACTTGGGTAAAGCAGTCTATGCCTTCTACAATGTCATAGTTTATTTTGTTATGACAAGTCCTTTGATGAACTTTTATATGCCTTGGAGGTCAATTCTGAAGGGAGTTGTTTTGACTTCAATTAGAACCTTTGATTTGTCTGCTATTCTGGTGTATTTGAAGTTGGATTTGACAACTGGTATTTTGTACAAGGTTAAAAATTGTAGCCTTAACATGGTGTGTTGTGAACCAGAGTCTAAACTTTTATGTGTATGAGATTTATAAGTGCATGGGTAGTCAAGAAGTTGTGAGCAATCTTTAATTCTTATGTTCATAAAAATGGAGGATTGTGAGACATGTGGTATGCAAGCAGCAAAGTTTGTGCCTTGGTACAATTTCTTGTCAGTTTGGGGGTAGACAGGGGCACTTAAGCCTGTTACCCCTCCTCTTTTCCCTGTTCCTCTGTTTTGAGACCTTTGAGGTCACAGAATGTGGGGCTGGATTCATAGCAAGTTGCTGTTTCAGTGTTGTTAACTTTGATGATGTCCTCTTTCTTGGGACAGGAGTGATTTGCGCTCTAACTGTAATTGCAATTGTTAAAATTGGAGTTGCTGTTGCTATGGTTGGTGTTTTGGCGCGTTTTTCCATTATATTTGTCTCTGCTATTGCTGTTGGAGGAGCAGTTACAGTTGTGTGCTACATATTCCATGTTTGCGAGTTTTTCTGTGTGTTTAGCTTCTGCAATGAGCACAGGCATGGAGATGTTGGCCTCTGGACAGATGAGGGCAGCAACAGAGGGCTTCATTCTGTTGATGAATGAGGCTCTAGTTTGTACGTTGTTGGCTTGTTCTGGGTTTTGGATCTTGCGGTGTATCTCTTCAAATTCATTGGCGTAAGCTGTGATTTTGGTCTTCTGAGGAAGATTGCTGAGCTATATTGCAATGTCTTGGAGGGATTTGGTGACAAAAAAATTGTGGGTGATGTCTGCTTTAAACTCTTCCCAGTTATTGAGCTGTTTGTCAGTTTGTGAGCCAACCCAAGTGGCAAACTAGTTAACTGCAGCCTTTTAAAGGAGCTTGCTGGCTTCCTGGACCCATTTTTTGTGGGGAATGTGGCTGATGTGTAGTTTAACAACTGAGTGGTTCAGCCAGTTAATGACATTTCTTTGTTTTTATCAAAGAACTTGTCAATATCAATGTAACTGGTATTGGTACTTTTTCCTGTGATAGGCAGTTATGTGTTTACTTGTGGTTGGAGAGAGCAACTGTATTGAGTTATCTTGGTGCATGCTTTGGGCATGACCAGTCCTTTGAATATGGTTCATCTACTAGGTATATCTTTGTTGATAATGTGAGTGCAGAATTATGTCTTCCAGGTATCCTGGGATGTGGCCTGGTTGAGTATGAGAGCAAAGGTTGGCAGGTTTTATTCAGTCATTCTTTCTTTCATGGGTGTGGTCAAAAACCGTAGCTGCTACCAGTAATGAGGAGCGGCTTTAGGGGAAGCTTCAAATATGGGATTAAGAAGACAAGAAGTGTGTTTTATTGGATAATAATTTAGACTTATATAGCTTTTTCTGTGGCAGGGATTTAGTTAGATCAAACCTATGGCTTGGTAATGTGCAGGATGAGTTCAAGTTGCTGGATATTTGGACAAGTCATATGATATTGGTTTGTTGCCTTTCTTGGTATGTAGATTAATATATTGGATTGGCTTCAAACCAGGCAATGACTGGATGTTACGTGTGTCAGCAGTGGCCAGAATACCCGTACATCCAGCTCCTCAACAGTCTCTAGTATAATAGAAGAGGATTCTGTCTCTCAGGTAACAGCAATATGATATTCATCAGCTAAAACTATGTTCTTAATTCACAAAGGATTAATAGCTAGCTTGAATCTGTTCACAAAGTTCCTGTTGACAAGGGTACAATCTGCACCTGACTTCATGAGTGCAGACCCTGCATAACTTCAAAAGCCAAAAGGATAAGCATTAGTTCATTGGGCTGCTGGCAATTGTGTAGAGTACTAGATCTCCTGAAGGAAACAGGATCTTTGGGCATTGATCCACATATTCAGGTTGATACTTGTTGTTGGGCAAGGCTGATGATTTGTAAGGTCTCATGGTTTGGGGAAGATGATTGTAAACTAAGCTTTTAACCCAGTAATATTTATATTAGTTAAATACAAAAAAGTGGGCAAGGTCTGTAAAAGCAACTGTACTAAGGCTCCTAAAAGCTTATACAAGGTGAAATAAGGACTAAGGCGGTTTATTAACCCTAAGAAGATAAAATAGAGTCCAGTCTTAATGACAGATGGTTTGGTCAAAAAGTCAAATCTAGGTCTGGGAATTGTTCTGCACTATTGGGAGGATTAAAGCTATCCACAATTAAAGTGTGTGTATTACTATAAAAACTGCCTAACTGGTGAAAGAAAGTCAAAAGGAATCATGGGAACAAAAAGTCAAAACTAACTAAGATTAAAATAATAAACACAAGCCACAAAACCTAACAAGTACCTTTTTTGAGGTGCAAGTCAAATAATCTCAACTTATTGTTGAGACTAGTAAACCAAGCCTTTTTATTGAGCTTGGAAAAGTGAGGTGCAAATTGGAAGTAAAGGTTTAACCTAAAAAGGTTATCTGATCATTGGAAGGAAGACACCATGGTTTGTGGACCAACTGCTTGAACTAACTTTAAACAGTTAGGCAAGCATAAAGGAGATTTTGGAAGGAGGAGAAGGGAACAGTTACGCCAAAACTCTATAGGTAAGAGCAAGCAAAAAAGTAGTAAAAACCAGTCCAAAACTGAAGAAAAAACGTAAGCAAGTGAATAGTAAAAAATAAGACTTTTGGAGCCAACTTCTAATCTTCTTAGTGTAGGTCCAGGGTTTAAAACTGGGTGGCAAAAGGTAAGGGATGTTTGGAAAGGTATTAACTATCATTTAGATCATAATTAGGCTTTGACAAAGCCAAATATGAAGTCCAAATAAGGAAAATGAAGGGGAAAAGTAGGAGTTTAAGAATTAACTGGCAGCAACAATCTTGATAATACTTAGAAGCCAAGGAGGCAAATAAATATATAAAAGAAACAGAATAGCAGCTAATAAAAAGGTGAATCCTGACATGATTGTTAGGGGGAGCTTGGCTTGCTTATTGCCCTCCCTTGAGCTTTCCCCTCATCCTGTTTGCCCTGGGTGGTGGTGACTCTGAAATGAGTATAATTGGATTGGACAGTGTTCCTGTTGTTATGGCCATTGGATGTGTTGCAACATATATGATTGCTCCCTCTCAAGAAAATGATTCCTCAAGTGACTTGACAAATGATTCCCAACTAATAATTAAGTTGGTAGCACTGTTATCATTTGATCATTTATTACAGGGATCAAAAAAATTTAGTCCTAAAAGGAACACTACTTGGACAAACCTCATGACCTAAGAGGAACAATTACTTGGATAAGCCCCATGACTACCATGATGTACATGGGCAGTATGTGGCTTCTCATAATACTATATAATACTCTAAACTCATATCAAATAAAGTATCATTCTCTTCTTAATTTCCCCTTTATCTCATTTTATATACTTTCCAGAAGTATATTCACAACAGTGGTAGCACAGGTAGGGTGACCATACCTACACAACTTAAAGGAAAAATTCCTCCTAAGAAAAGGATCCAGAAAATGGCCCTTCCTGCAGGTTGGGGAGATTATGAAGAAGGACAGGACGTCCTCACAGGCTTTGTCATCTTCAACAACATTTTTGCCCCCACTAAACAGTACAACCCCCTCCACATATGTAAACTCCTGAACCTGCCTCCGACTGCTACAAGCCCTCAGCGCCTGAGATACCCAACATTGTATTTCAACCTCTACATTCAGCAGAAATTGGGACATTTGCAGAATTACAGCAGGAAAACGCAAACCTCTGAACTAATAGCACTCAAAGCAAATTTACACAAGTGGACTACCCCCAGAGACTCTGGGCCAGCAAAGTTGCCCTTTGTGTCATGGGATCTGCCTCACATTTTGTAAGCAAGTGGCTCAAGCAACACCCTGATCAAAATGAAAACTAGGAATTTTTCAAAGCCGCCTTCCTCAAAAAGTTCTTCATGAAAGACTCCAATGTGGTGATCATGACAGAACTCAGAACCTTCAAAATGACAAGAACCATCAAATAGTACATTGCAGTGTACAAAAGCCTATGTGATTGGGCTCTCAACACTATCAACTTTGATAAACCTGGGCCACATTTAGACTTCTACAATGGCCTCCCCACACACATTAGATGTCAGTTTGACATGAACTGCTGCAAAAATCTCCAAGATTTATTCTTGGAAGGAAAGCAAGCTGCAAAAAAATCTAACAACTTACATACAAAAAACAAACAAAAAGAAATTCCCACAGCAAAGAAGGATCCTTGACCTAACAAGAAAAACAACCTAGCCAATAACTCCAATCCTTGAGGCATAAATTTTACTGCTCAAGTAAATCACATGAACACTGAAGAACCCAACAAGGAGGAAAAAGCTCAGGGGAGTGCTTAGGTAAGCCTCCCTTCACCACTTTTCAAGACTCATACAGGGACCAAGATGTGTATTCAATCACCATGATTCAAGTACCCTCCAGTAATCCTATACTGTTTGCCGCCCAAACCATAAATAAACTTCTCACTTATTCTTTCTGCTTTTTCAGATATCAGGGCACAGCGCTATTTGATACTGGAGCAGACCCATCCCTTATTGACAAAAATTTTACAAACCTCATGAAACTACCCATAGTCCAAGGTAATATCAAAAGAGTTATCATGGAAGATAACAGAAGTACACCAGTCACTAAAGAAGCAAAATTCTTCTGCACCCAAATAGGAGATGTGCATACTACACTTAGTAGCCCAATCATACCAATACCCAATTACAATGTTATACTTGGTCTGGACTGGATGATAAAGATCAAACCTCATATTGACTGGGATAGTGCTACCCTCACCATACAACAAGGCAAGTGCACCACCATGTATATGCAACTCATCTTGATACACTTATGAGAGACCATGTGTTTTTGAAATTTACAACAACAGAAGAGGAAAAGGACTCTAGCAAGATTGATTGGAACACCTGCACATATGAGATTATCTGATTTAAAAATGCAGAGACCTCACACAAACAAGACCCAATCTGACAACAGCTAGTCCTAGAATTCCCTTCAGTTTTCCAAGAAATGTTACCAGGACTACCACCCAATAAAGCCATCCAAAATTAAAGTGACCTCAAAGGAAGTGTGCCAAAACGTAACCTATCTACTGCCTAACGCCACAAGAGGGCAACAATCTAAAGGTCTACCTGGACAAGGCCCTTGAAAAAGGACTCATACAACATTGTAAATCTCCTTTTGGTGTGGCTGTCTTTTTTAGCAAAGAAAGATGGAGGACTCCGCCTGGTCACATACTAGAGAGCTCTCAACAAGGTCACAATTAAGAACAGGTATCTCCTGACCCTGATTAATGACCTTTTTGACGCCCTGGGGGGTCCCAAGTCTTCACAAAAATCTACTTGATAGCAGGTTACCACCAAATCCACTTTAAACCAAAGGGCATACCTAAAACAGCTTTCAGAACTAAGTATGGCTTGTTTAGTGTGTGGTCCTTATCTTTGGCATGACTAATGACCCAAGCGCCTTTGTGACCTTTATAAATGAAATCTTAAAGAAACACATTGGGAAAAAGGCTATTATCTACCTTGATAACATAATCATATACAGCCTGCCTGTAGAGCAACACTGGAAGGATTTCCGTCCAGTCCTTTGTATCCTTTAGGATAGTCAACTTATAGCCAACCCCTCAAAATTTGACTTCTTCTCAACAGAACCCCCATTCTTGGGACACACTATCAGTAAAGATGGAGTAAAGCTGGACCCAGAAAAGATACAAGCCATAACCAACATGCCAGCTCCACAGAATAAGAAAGAGCTTTTTAAATTCCTAGGCATAGCAGCCTATGTTAAGAGATTCATCCTTGACTGGGGCGCCTTGACTGCCCCTTATACGTGATCACAGGCAAAACAAAAAATTTGTATGGACACCGTTAAGAGATCAACATTTCTAAAAGCTGAAAGAATGCATGGTCACCGCCCCTATCTTGCAATACCCAAGCCGTGAAGGAATATACGAGCTAGAAACTGACACATCTGAATACACAATAGGAGGAGTATTCCAAATTCAAACTGCAGAAAAGGACTTCCTCCCTGTAGCATATGAATCAAGAAAGCTCTCTGCTAGTGAGCAAAGATATCCAATACATGACAAGGAATTGGTAGCCATTGTCCACTGCCTAATGAAGTGGCAATGCTACATGGAAGGTGCATAGATATTCAAAGTGCTAACCAACCACAATACATTGGTATTCTTCAAAACTCAACAACATCTATCTAGACAGCAAGCTGAATGAATGATCCTTATACAAAGGTACACCATGATAATTGAATACAAACCAGGCAAATAAATGCTTACTGCAGACACCCTGTCAAGGATATACTGTAAACATCTCTTATGAACTGATGAAGACCCCAATCGGCTCATGTTAATAATGGGGAATCTCCAAGAGGGGTTCCCACCTGGCACACCAATGGAAATCCAAGAGAAAGTTCTCAAGAACAAACATCTGATCAAAAATGTATATGGTACTCTACACCACATACTACCAAGTGGTAATACTGTACCCTACGTCCCGTCAACACAAAAGATTGACACAATCCTCCAATAATGTAGAGAATTGGGACACACCCATAGCAGAAACTTGCATGAATATCTCAAGACTTGCTACTGGTGGCCCAACATGCTAGATGATATCAAGGAAGTACTGGAACAATGCAAAGTCTGTGAAAAGTACGCCCAATCCAAGGCACCACCCAAACCAGTACTACCAGTGTCAATCACACAACCCTTTAAGGTGTGGTCTCTGGATATTGTGGAACAAATGCCCAGCAAAAACAAAGGCAAAAAGTACCACATCACAGCTATCAACTATAAAACTAGATGACCTGTAGCACAAGCTACAAAAGAACACAAAGGAAATTATGTAAGACAATTATTGGCAAAGAGATCATAGCTAAGTTTGGAAAACCTGAACTCCTGAACATAGACAGAGAAACTGAACTTAAAGCCATTGACACCAATATCTACCTTGCTAAGAATGGAATAAAGTGCACCACAGCCAGTCCCTATCAGCTGCAAGAAAATGGAAAAGTAGAACAACTAAATGGCTCCCTATTATAAGCCCTCAGTAAGTTATCTGCCAACAATCCATAAGCCTGGGTTGACATGCTGCCAATAACGCTTATGGTGTGCAGAACGCAAGTTAACCGCAATATGGGTAAAATCCTGTATGAATTTGTATATGAGCATAATCCCGCCATTGTTAGTACTACCTCAGGACCACAATTACTTCTTCCCAAGAAAGTGTCAGACAAGAGTGATCCTGATGTACAGTGTGTCAGGAAGAATCAAGAGGACAAGAAAAAAGAAAGGGTTGAGAGAGAAGAAATCCCACTATAGCAAGAACACTTCCAAGTCAGGGACAAGATCTGGTTTGTTAACAACAGCATGCACAATTTGGATCCAGGATTACAAGGACCAGACATCATCATGGAAGTCAAAACAAACAACACCTATCTCATCAAAGGTATTGACGCTCAAACAGAGCTCAAATGTATGCACCATGACTGCCTCTGCCTATAAAAAGCAATAACAGCACAACATAACTCCTGACTTCCTGTACCCAATGCAAAACTGGATCAATACCAAGCCCAAATCCCTGACACTCTCAAGAAAATCCCCGAGGTTCCACCTTCTAGCACCCCAGGGGGAGATGTTGCAACATCTACAATTACTCCCTTCCTGGAAAATAATTCCCTGAGTGACTCTCTGAATGATTCCCTGACTAATCATTAAGATGGTGGCACTCTTATCATTTGCCCATCTATTACAGGGATCAAACATTTCAAATCCTAAGCAGAAAATAACTTTGACAAGACTTGTGACTTAAGAGGAACAATCACTTAGATAAGCCCCATGATTGCCATGATGTACATGGACAACATGTGGCTTCTCATGATACTATATAATACTCTAAACTCATATCAAGTAAAATATCATTATCTTCTTAATTTCCCCTTTATCTCATTTTATATACTTCCCAGAAGTATATACATGACAGACGTCTGAGGTTTGTTGTTGTTGTTACCAGGTGGAGGACAACTGGAGCATCCTGGGGGTAAAAGGCCTTAGGCCTTTCACTTTTCCCAGCCTGCACTTTGTGGAGTGCATTGGAGGTTTGTTCTGCCTTCTCCATCTTGCAGTACAGACTTTGGAAGTTGGTTACTTGGTCTAAGTTGATGTGCCTCATAACATGGTTTTTGAGAGTGTTGTAGTACATAAGGTGTGTAGCTGGGTTATTAAAAGCCATCTCTGAGGGCGCGCACATGTGCTGTTCTTCATAGGTCCTTATTAATGCCTTTACTGTATCAGTTTGAGTCAGATTCTTAACTTGGAAAATTGTAAGAGAGGGGTTCTAAACTGACTAATTTTGGCTCCCATTTGAGCAAGAAGACCCACCAGGACACCATCCAATGTAAAACTGGAATGGCCGCTCAAAGAGGGGTCCAGAGCAAGGACATGGGAGACAGTCGGGGAAAGTAAGAGTCTGACCCCATCAAGAGAATACCACCAAGCAACCAAGGAGTTTGTTTGGGAGTATACTCCTGGGGACCAAACTCTTCCTCAGAAGCTGCATACTTTGATTCTGTAGAAGGGGAAGGCTTAGGGGAGTCAATCTCTTGGAGAGTCTGGGGAACTGGTCCGGGAGGAAGCAGGTCAAGATCATCACAAGTGAGACTCTTAACAAGATTTTCACTAGTAACCAGAAGGTATTGGGTGCGCCTGGGGATGTCCTCAAACAACTTCAAGAGATGGGTTGGGTTATTGCCTACTTAGTGAATAGAAGAGGAAATTCTTTCCCAGAGATCTGGGGAGATAGACCGAATCATTATCACAACTGAGGCTAGAGTGAAGGTGATAAAATTCAGAAATGGGACCAGCATTTTTATGAGTCAGAAGGTATCAGAGCCCTTTTCTTTGGTATGGACAATTCAAAAACCAGTCCAGCAAGAACAGGAGGCTTCTAGATGGGTCAACTCAGCAAGGGGACGGCAAAAACCAACTATGCAGAATGAAGTAGAGTGGGAAGAGTTCTCAAAGGTGTATATCAAAGCTAAGATGACAGCGGAGCAAAAAGATGATGAAATCAAACTTAAATTAAATAATTATATGACTTCTAGCACTAAACTCTAGGTTCAAGTTCAATTTTTGAAAACTAAAGCAATAGGCTTTGACTTATAGTCTAAAGATCACTTTAGAGACTTTGGGTAGGACGCCAGGAGCTAGGAGAAGAAGATAAAGGTAAGGAATAGTGAATCTCCTACTAACAATTTATAGAGATAAGAAAAAGGCCAAAATAAAGGACCCAAAATTTCTCAAATTAGTGTTTGGAAAGACTAAACTTTTATTTGTAAGAATGAGCAAGCAGGGGACCACAAGTCCCCTGGCTTGCTTTAAGGGACAGGCTTGGAATTTGGGAGGTCAGCTGATCTGGACAACAGATCTGATTGGCTGGAAGAGAAATTTAGCACAGGGAAATCTAATGGGTTGAAAGGTTTCTTCATAATTTCTGGAATCCCTTCTGATTGGCTGATGCCCATGGAATGGTTTAGAGCATCATTTAATCCAGTTGTATTGGAATTTGTTGATTTAACAGTAGTGCGACCTGATTGGTTGCACTTTATTTGTTTTAAATGTGGACAAAACAAAGCCAACAGATAGTCCAAATTAATTAGATATTCCTCTCAGGTGGGAACATAAATCTTATCATTGGTGGTTATCACTTGATAAGGATACACCAGTACAAATTGCTTGTCAATTGTGTGAGCTAAATCCTCGAGGGAATTAAGAGGTTTAGCTTGATTATGAGTGGTTTTCTTTGTACGCCGAGGGAAGCTTGTCCTATCCAAGGCTAAAGGGGGGAGTAACTTTACACAAATGATCATGAGTGCAGTGTCCTTTATTACAAATCAGGCCAAGGAGTCTTGCTTGAAGGTCTCCCAGTCTTTCTCAGTGTGGTCTTTGTGCCACTTGTTGCACCAAGTGCCAGCGTCATGAGTCAGTTGGATGGAGATCTCTGCAATCCAGAATTGTTGTGGGTATTCCATTTGGGCCAGTTTGCTTTAGGCAGATTGGATCCATGCAGCGGTGTTGTCATTGTTAGCCCCAGCAAAGGATTCCAGGGCCGCGCTTTGAAGTCTCTGGGCTATGTAGGCTGGCATAGTGTTTTTTTCAGTTGCTCAAGGCATAGCGGAGGATGCTTGGAAGAAACCTTGCGCTGACAGAGAATTGAAGGCAGGAACTGGGATTATCATGTTTTGGTGAAGGGCATGTCCTTCTGGTATATTGGTTCCTGGCGTGTAGGCCGTTCAATTCAAGGAAAGCCTAGACATAATCCTTTTTTATATTTGTTGACTGTGGCAAGTACGGGCAACAGGAGGAATTTTGAAAAGAAATGTAGGATGAAGACCTACCGGTGTTACCAATATTGTAACTGTGCTGTATTAGCAGAGTTACACGGGGAAATGATTGGAAACTAGATAATTATCTTTATTGGGAAATGGGAATTATATAGCTGGGGTGAATCATTGTAAGAGAAACAAGATTGGGACAATCAATCAGTGGGATTGAAAAGGGGGTGGTGTAATCCTTGTAATGAGTGAAGTGCCAAATTGAGCTGTCCACTGAGCTGGGATTGTCACTGGTTCTTTTTACTGGATTTAGTAATTCAAGTTGACTTCTGCATTTGGCTAAAGATCATGTGGAAGTCAGTTTGGGGGTCATGGAGCCTCTTGTGCGGAACCTTGCAAGGGTCGACCCCATTGTTTCAACATGCACAATATTATGTGATACACTACATCTTTTTCCGCAGATGATTTTAGGCAAGATTTTTAGAGAAACATGATTTGAAGTTGGAACAATTGGACTCGATCTAATTAGTACCCCTCCTAAAACCTGTTGATGGGTTAGGGGACATAACAAAGAGAACAAGGAGCTTGATCCCACATGCTTTGATAGCCAATTATTTCCGCATTAGGGGGTCTAGCTAATAAGGGTTGGCTATACCTGAAAACCATGTCCATAGAGTTAGAACTAGGGCCCCATTATTTTTAATCGCAACAATTCAAAAAGTGGGATTTAGTTTTGCTTTAAATTTGATGCAGTGAAAAACATAGAGCTCTCTTTAACGTGTCTACTATAGCAGAATCCTGGAACATCTATTATAAGATGATATATTATAAACATTTAATATTTTGAATAAAGACTATGCTTTAGCATAGTAAGGTCAATAGTCCGAGGTGCACTCTTATGCATAGAAGCTTAGTCGGATCAAATTGTACAAGTAGCTAAGCATTCTAATTGGCGCAAAATAATAAACGCCGATAACGACACATCATGTATTGGAAGTGAACAGTGCTAATCAAGCTTGATAAATCCATTTTTCACGCAAGGAGTTAATAAAAGGTAATATTACATAGGTTGTAAAGTTGTTTTAAGTAAACTACTGATATCCTTTGATATGAATATACGCAAACAATCCTTATTATGACTAGACGATTTGTTACATCTTTACAATAGGTATATGTCTTGTAATTAGACAGTCAAATAAATAAGCCAAAATAATAGGTAGGAAAGAATGGATGGGCTAGAATTAACAAGTGCAATCAGAAAGTGTTTGGTTTTTGGACAAAAATAAAAATTTGCAGAGGTAATTGGTGAATCAGCTGCATATAGTTGTACGAACCTGATTATTTGAAAGGGAATTCACAACGTGAGTTACAATCAGATTGGATGGAGAGTTAGGGGGAAATGAATGGGTTGAGCTACAGTCGAGGGTTTACAGGGCAAGAATCAAGGTGAAAGCGTGGGCAAATTAAATTGTTGCTAATGTAGCCAAGCCTGAAACTTGAGGCTTGGAAGAGTTTGGAGGAAAGTATAAAGTAGATAGATTGATTTGTAAACTCATACTCGGGTGGATAGGGAAGCAATAACAGCATAACAGCTTGCATTTTAGCAAGCACAACCATCAGTCTTCTCTTCGGCACGATCAAGATCTACTCGAGAATTTCCAGGGTTATTGGTTTTGCGGCTACGGGATTCAATGATCTGCTCAAAAGGCATCTTTTGCGCTATCATAGTGATTCGTTGAGTAAAAAGTAAGGGAAAGAGATCAATCAGTACCTAAGGCAGTAAAAAGTTCAAGTACATTCTCTGCAGATTTGGCGGAAGTCTCAAAAAATAACAACCCAGCCTCTTCAGCAAATTCACGGGCCTCTTCCGTTGATATAGCTCGTCGAGCTTCAAGGTCCGCCTTATTGCCAGCTAAAGCTATCACTATGTTGGGATCAGCTTGCTTGTGAAGCTCTTCGATCCAAACTTTAGCTTTCTCAAGAGAAGCCTTGAAAAATCAACATATAAAACAGGATAATAATTACTGGTTGTGTGATATCATAAACAACAACAGCACAGTTAGCATTACGATAGTACATTGGTGCAAGACTCTAAACTGTCAGATGAAAACAACAAATATTTTTTACTCTGTAGCGCTCCTGCCCAGCGGTGTCCCTAAATTTTTAGCTCGGATGTAAGCATAAAAATGTACCATATTTCCAGTTTAACAGTTGTATCATCCGCGAGATGAAGAGTCTGAGTTAAAAAAGCAGCTGAAAATATGGTTAAGTGAGGATTCGTAGGATATTTTAAATAGAACGTACCTCCAATTGTACTTTCCCGATAATCATCAAACTGATCTTTCACAAACCTCAGTACAAGGCTAGTACATTTTAAAAAAAAGATGAAAGCTAATTATTTTACCTGGACTTTCCGACAGCGGATTCCCCTGAAAGATTAAGCAAAATAGAGGGAAATTACTTACCTAATAAGACTAATTTGAACTGAAAAACTTTGTTATTAGAGGCCACACTATTCCGATTAGAGGCTGACATAGAAATCAGTAAGGCTTGCTACAGAGGTTGATTAGAGTCTTGAAGCGAAAACAAAGCTATGGGGTTTGATCTTTATTACTTGTTATTTAGATTTGGTAAGGGGAAGGCTATTTAGTGTAGTAGTGGCTTGAGTTCAATCCAAGTGGGTGATTTAAGAGGAACTGGCCTATCTATTGTATCTCTGCCGTTTAGTAGTTGTGTAATAGCTGCTTTGATGCTGTAAGCTTTCAAAATGTTCTCAAATCCCATCGCTCTTTTAAACTAGAAATTATAGCGAAATCTAGATTGTGCGCTTAGAATGTAGCTTCTTGGTGATTGCTTCCAAGTGCCGCAGCCACAAGTATTGCTCACCATTTGAACCCAGCTGAATTAAAAATATCGAAGGAGGTGAATTCGCTTAAATGCAAAAGAGCTAGGCAGAACTAACGAATCAGACGAGGATCCCTTGTCGTTGACTGCTTCCATAAAAAGAATATTCTGTTCATCCCGCTATGGTAAGTGGAATAACAATCCAATCAAGAGAAGGCAGATTGTTGCAGCAAGGCAAAGCCAGTAAAGTACAGAAATAAAATCATTACTGAAAATTCTAAGTAAATAAACCATTTTAAGCTAAAAAATAAAATAATAAAGCCTGCAGGGCTACATCACTATCTATAGCTTTACAAGTACTGTAAAACTATTCCTTCTGTTGAAAATTGGCGTATGCTAGCAGATTCAACAGAAGAATTAAGAGGCAGGGGCACACACTCACTATGTGCATTTGAATGTGAAGATTCTGAAGACATTGACCAAATTGGATTGTAATAATTAATTTTATTGGGTCCTATACGAGTAGGTAAAATTCTGCCCCTTGGCGTTTACTGCCAACACCTTATATAGGGGTATTCTCATATTACTAATCACCAGTCACTGGCAATGTCTTCTAGGACATTCCAGCGCACTGTAGAGTCTTGGTTGGGTTGGCAGAAAAAAGGACAACCTTCTATTTTAGGGCACAATCCCGCAATGCCTAGCACGAGGACACCCTCTGCTAGCACATTAATCAGTGATCCTTTTTAAGATATGCAATCACTTCCATATCTAGTTCTAACAAGGAGTTGAATAGGCCATTTGAATCAACCCTGGCGTCTCAGTGTTATTTTCTCTCAAAGCTGGCACCTCAGCGCTTGATGTTAATTATTGCGGCGCTCTGGAGCTCGCAATTAATTGTGTTGGCACCTCAGCGCTTGATGTAAATTATTGCGGCGCTCTGGCGCTTGCAAATAATTGTACTGGCGTCCCGGCGCTCGATGTAAACTAGAGCGGCACTCTGGCACCAAGAATAATTAATCCTGACGCTGTGGAGCTTGTTATTTAAGGTGGCGGCGGTGTGGCACAATATTCCTTGGCAACGACGTCATGGCCCACTAATCATGTATTTAATTATATGGTAAGTTGACACTAATTTCCAAAAGGGTAATTGATTGGCCCTGGTTAATTACCAATAGCCGCCTAATGAATTAAGCTTTCCACAATCCCTGGTCAACAATTCTTCACACCTTCTTTTAAATGTTGAAGGATCACAAAGCTTTGCTACTTGAGCTGCTATTTTACTTTCAATTATTTCTGAGATTTCACCAGATTATTAATTTATTTTTATTATTTATTGATTCTGGATTTTTATATGCTATACCAACGCCAGTTTGTCTAGATGATATTTTCTAGCCTAGTGAAAAAAATAAATATTAAGAATGAATATGACATACCAAATTAAGTAGTATGATTGGTTTACAGTAGTTTTAAAAGCTATGGCGACAAGCGAAAATACTTCAGATTTAAATAAAATCCATCTCTCAGGTTAAAATATACACTCTGTTAACAGGGTTTATTGGCGTTAATGGGCAAAATGGGTCAACACAGCAACAAAGGGCTCACATGCAAAGCAAAACCATTCAAAATACAATCCTAAATACAGTGATTCACAAACAAAATGGTGTTTTTTGACTTTCGGTGTACATATGTTTACTATGTGAATCAGTGACAAAATACATCCAAGCGTGGTGTGTCAAAACTCAATCCAAAAACAAAACACAATAGCAACTCACTATGTAAACAAAATCACTCAATCAGTTTGTGCAATGGGTTGTAATCAAGAATGATACCAAGGTATCTAAAATAAGATATGGGATCTGAAACAAAAAATTTAAAAATATTGTGTTGGGTGCTTAATTTGGCGTAAAATATGGGAAAACAGGTGGAAATTATGTTGGGTATTCTAAAATGGGTGTGGTAAAACCAAAAACAACTAACTAAGAATAAAAAATCTAAATTTATGATACTGGGTGGGAAAAAATATTAATTGAATATCCATAAACAGATAAAAGCAAATATTAAAAATAAGGAGTAACTTAATTTAGTTTTATTTAATATTTTATTAAATTCTCAAAATGGAAGGAACAAAGCAACAGACCACCATTGCACCCATTGTGCGCCGCAATTGTGGTTGCCCCCGCGGGTCAAAGAATAGACTTAGTGCAACACAAGTGCCTACTCAGGAGGGAGGCGGGAGAGGAGAGTTCCATAGTGACACTGCACTGACACAGCCGGTTCAAGGAGCACAAGCTGCTAGGGTGCAGAGCATAAACCCTTGGGTCCCAAAGCTGACCCGGAAGCCCACCAAGGTTACCTTCACCAAGAAAGTTAGAGACAAGGAGGTAGAACTTACTTTGTATGTGTTTGTTATTGTGTACCGGCAAGAGTTGGTCCCGTCAGCCATGCTGGAGAAGGTGAAGCCTGTACTTGATACTAGCTACAAGCCCTACGTCAGTGATGGCAATCAGGAGAAGGACAAGGAGCCCGAGTTCTACCAAACCAATGAGGGACAGTTAGTACTAAAGAAAGTTGCTGCGTTTTACACCAAGGTGCCCATGCCCTGTGTTGTGCCCAACGCCAACAAGTCAATCCCCACCGCTAAAAAGCCCGCCCAGAAGCGCATCCCCAACATCAAACACATCATCCTGCTTAAGCTAATGCGGGAATTGGGTGATTACAAGGCGCTGCAGCTCTTGTTGGGGTGGATCCCAAGTACGCCTCAAAGACCTTCAACAAGTTCATTGATACTGGCCAAGTCCTTGCCGCAGAGAAATCCTTGTGTGTTTCTTCCATGCTCACCAAGGAGCACAAATGGGCAATCCACCAGTGGATAACCCAATATTGCCATCTTGAACTGGCAAATATACAGGCCATGGTCAAGTCTGCTTTTGGAGTTGAGGCCTCAATTTCCTTCTATTATCATTTGGTCAAGGGAATGAACTTTTCCTGGAAAAAGCTCGGGGTATCCCCCTACAATCAGAACAGTCCAGCCAATATCAAGACCTGGAAAAATTACGCTGAGGCGTACACTGCCCTTAAAGCCAAGGGGACAGTGAAATTCTATTATATTGACAAATCAGCATTTGCCTCGTCAATGTGCAACAAGTATGGGAATGTCCCCAAAGGCTCCAATGACGGGATGGCTTGGTGTGCTGCAGTCCGCGCCACAGCATACTCAATGGTGGCTCTCCTTGGTCCAAAGAGGGTTGAGCTTTATTAAATGATATTGGGTTCTCACAACAGCCGTACCTTCTTGTCATTCCTCCAGTTGGTCCAGGAGCACCTGAGGCACACGAGCCTGGGCTTCACCAACGTAATTGTATTGGTCAACATTAGTCTTCACAAGGTGGCTGAAGCTCTTGAGAAATTCCCAATGATTGACACAAGCATTGCAGTAGGCCCCTAGCAATTGGCCATGGCAAATTTACGCCTTCTCTTACTCCTAGCTTATTTGCACTTCCTAAATCCCATCAAGGAAGTCTTTGGGTGGCTCAAGCAAGTTGTCAAGCGAGGAACCCCAACTGGGACCGAGGACCTCTTTAATTTGCTGCAGGCCAGGGTCCACACCCTCCCAGCTGAGACCGTGGCCAAATTCTATGGCCACGCTGATTCGTTCATCCCCGTGTGCCTAGCCAAACAGCCAATCAATTAAAGGCTTAGTGTGTCCAACTTTTTTATATTCTCTAATTTACTATTCAAGATTTATTGATTATAATTTTATATTTAGATGTTTCCACGCCCGCAATCACATTCAGAAGATCAATCAATAGATGTAAGTAATTTATTTATTTTATTATATATTATTTAATATGTCATCTGAGGTTATCCCAAACGCTTGATACTGGATTATGCAAATATATTTATATCACTTTTGTCAAATAAACATAAAATTTTCTTATAAAAATTAAACATAAATTGTAAAGTTGAAGTTTATTTTATTACCGTATTATTTAATACTTTTATGAAACCCATTTCTGCAATATATTTTGCAAATCTTGTTTGCTAAAATATTATTTTAAAAATTATTTATAATATTAAAATATAGTAGAGTATAGATATATTTATTGATATAGAGATAAAATTAAGTGTGCCTATAATGGGTTCGGCGGTATGTACCCACCTAGCAATGGAGGTGGCACACAACTTCCACTGCCACACTTTATACGGTGGATATACCTTGATTAAAGTACTCTTGCCTGCTGGTAAAAGGGAGGATAGTCAGGTGTAAATGCAGGAGCAGCTTTTCTGGTGGGGCTGCAAATATGAAGATGCCAGCCAGGACCAGGGCATCCTGTATGACATGATCCACCGAGTCATACCCAGGGGGGACCTTCTTCCCTCCCAGTGAGAGCCTGGCCTTGTTGATCCCAAGAAGGACCCCGTCTAGGTCCTCTACAGATGCGCCCATCCCAAAGTAGAATAGGAACCCCAGGTAAACAACCAGATGAAGCCTTTGCCCATCAAAGGCTTCCGTGAACTCGCACAATTTGTTATATACAGCGCTAATCTTCTTCTTGTGCTTGGTTTTGGCAAAATTCAGCTCCATAACTACAGGGACCCCCCTCTCGTTGGCACTCCAGGCCAGCCTGAAGTCCGCCAGGAGGATTTTTGTCTTCTTTATGGCTGTTGCGTCTGCAACAGCCAATTTCAACACCACATGCCCAAAGTTCTCCAACAGGTAAGAGATGGTATGCTCCACCAGGAAGAAGAAGCAAGCAGCCCCATGAGCCCGGCCCATCTCCAGTATATTCTTGAATGGGAGCGTCGCCAGGACGTCCCAAACAAGCTCAATGGAGTTTACACAGTAAACTCCACTGAGGTTAAACGGGTCCAGGCGGACCAGTTGGGCATCATTGTAGGCAGTAACTGCCCACTCAGATGCCCCCTCACCATGCAAAAGCCCATCCAATGCCTCCCTGGACATTGGGAATGTACCATGGATCCTGTCTTCAAGCTCCCGCAAGACAGGGGGGATAGGAAAAGTATCCTTGCCACATGATTAGCATAATTGGCATAGAAGGTGGGGGGGGACAAAAGGGACCAGGACCCGGCGGAGTTCACCATCAACATCTTCTAAAAAAAGGTAAGTATTTAAGAATTTTTATTAATTATAATTTTTAGGTTGCCTTCTTGGGTTCTTCCTTGCCGGCGGCTTCAGTTGGCTTTGCCATTCTTGGTGCAATCAATTGTGTGGGCAATTTGGTATCCTCTGCCCTGGCATGCTTGGTGGGTTTGAGGTGGGCATACATCTCTGGGTCATCAACCCAGATGGATAGTGCGGAAAGATTGTATGCCTTGAACTGGAGGCCCTTGATCACAGTTTTTTGAATATTTAGTAAGCGCTCAATTGTCTTCTCTGGGGTGTCTGGCATTTTGACATTAGTGCCTTTGCAGACACCTTGTTAATTTTGTCCCCAGTGAGGACGGCAGATTTCACTTTGGCTTTGACCTTGCGGTCAATGTCCTTTATTTTGGCAATTGCCAAGTCAAGGTCCTTCAGAAGCTTTTCCAATTCTCTCATTGATTTTTTACTAACTTTTTCATATGTTTTATAGCTTTTACCCAAATAAATTCTGTATTATTTTGATACTGTTGCCTCTTTGTTTATTCCTTTTTGTTTTCCCATTTACTACATTATCCCATCTTTTTACCTATTGTGTATATGTTTTACGCGCATCTCAATATGTGTTGTTTGCTTTGTGTTGGCATTGTTTTCTTGATTACCATATTATTTTTGGCGCTTGACATAGCCCCTTGTGAAAATATTAACAACAATTAGGTGATCAGCTAAATTTGAATTAAAAAATTATAGTGTTAACTGTTTTTAGATAAAGTTGTTACTGATCCAAATTCAAAACCTTAATGATAAACTTTAAGCCAATCAGGAGGCAAGTGATAAAGTGATTGTTGTGACATAAAGGGTCATTCAATAATTCTTTGATGCATGTACGCTAATTAATATGATTGGCTGGATGTTTTGCCATTGTATGCCATTGCCGCTGTGGCAAGTTGTTGGTGAACTAGTGCTAACCCAGCAGCTGATTGGGCACTAGTGCACCAACAACTTGCCACAGCGGCAATGGCATACAATGGTAAAACATCCAGCCAATCATATTAATTAGCGTACATGCATCAAAGAATTATTGAATGACCCTTTATGTCACAACAATCACTTTATCACTTGCCTCCTGATTGGCTTAAAGTTTATCATTAAGGTTTTGAATTTGGATCAGTAACAACTTTATCTAAATACAATTAACCTATAATTTTCTAATTTAAATTCAGTTGATCACCAAATTGTTGTTAATATTTTCACAAGGGGATGTGTTTAAGTGCTAAAAATAACTGTGTTCAGGATCTAGATACACAACATAGTAAATATATGATTTTATAGAAATAAGCTGAACATAAAGAATATGGCCAAATATAAACAAAGAAAACACAAACAATTGAAATTCAAAATAAAGATAATATAAATAGAATTTTTTTGGAACCAGGGGGTTTATTGAGGCGGGGAAGAGTGATGCCTAGTAGGCAGAATGGCGCAGGAAGGAAGACATATAGGCGGTGCTGGCCTGGGGGGTCTGGGATTGGATGGGTTGGGTTTGCAGGTGGGGGGTGGGGGTGGCGGGGGTGGAGGCAGGAGATTGCGCGTGATGGCTGCCATATACTGCTCATTGTACTCCTCATCAGTCATTGGCTGGATGGGATGGTAGGTGGCTGTGGCACGGGGTGGGAGGCGCTTATCCTTGCGTGATTGGTTGCCCATGTTCACATGGAAAACCATTTGCACAAACAAGTTAGCCACCATTTGGTGACCAAAGAGAAAATTGTGATCAAGGACCCCAAGATAGAGGTTGTTGAAAGCCTGAGGGTGGCACTCCCTGAGTGTATCTCCAATATTAAAGAACACAACATCTTCCAGATGGACGTCGGCGTGACCAGCTGGGTATACAGAGGCCTGGTGCCTGTGTTCCTGGATGGCCTCAAAGGCAGAGGAGCTTCCCTCCATCTGGTGGCTCAAGAAACCCCAGTATTTGGAATTTGAGCCATCCCAGGAGTTGAGTAATCCACCAAGGATGTGGCTGTATGAGTATCCATTGATGAAATCTGGGTTTGTCCAATAGTAGACAAAACCCTTGGCTGAAACAGCCAGAAATGCACCAATGAATGTCCCCTTCTTGACCTTCTTCCTTCCATTCTTGGTGGCGGCTTTTCCTTGCTCACCAAAATTGTCAAATGCAATCAATAACTTGTAGTACAAGACAAACATGATTTCATCTGTAAGACTTGTAAAGCATCTGACCAGGGTTGATTCAATTGTGGTGTCATATGGGGAATCCTCAGTGCCATCCCATTAGTTGCTGGTAAAATTTGTAAGGACCCTAATTGAAGCCACCTTTCTGTGCATCCAGAGCTGCACCATGCGCTCAGACACCCAAATGCCATGGTGCGCAATTTGCTTCTGGACCTGGGTCAATGGAAGCTTGGGGTCCTGCTGGAGGAGGTCAAGAATTATTGGGTATGCTTCATTGATATGGGACTCTGTGGCCTTCTTTGGTTTCTTGGACGTCCCAATCAGATTTCCCTTATTCATCAGGTTGTTGAATTGTCGCATGACAGTAGCCTGGGTGAATTGTAATTGGCTGGGTATCTGATCCCAGGACAGACCCTGCAGACTGAGTGCCACAATTTCCTGAAGAATTTGGGCAGTGATTATTCTGTGTTTGGGGTGCTGGACAGCAGGAGCTGAAGCCTGATTGGTTGAGGGGGGGCAGGTTGGGCGGTGGCAGGAAGTTGTTCTGAATCAAGGTTGCCATCCTGATTGGTTGGTTGGTGAGCAGCTTGTGCAGGGGTGGGTACGGGAGCAAGGGCAGAGCTAGACGCTAAGTGACTCTCAAACAAGTCAAAGCCATATGGGTCAGGGGACAGTAACAGGTCAGCTTCCTTGTTACCTGCCTCAAAGGCTTGGGCATAAATGGTGATTTCACGTTCTGAGCCTTGCCTTCATTGAAGCTAGTCTAGCTGCTGGCTTGGCTGCTTGTGCTGTTGAAGATGTTGCTAGTAAAAACCATATTGTAAAAAAACCTAGGATAAAATCACTAAAAGTAGAAATTTTAAAATTTAATGATTTATTTTTATTGTAATCTCAAGTCCATATTTGAAAGGTTCTCAAAACCATTTAATACAAATCTGGAGCCATGAAAATGAATAAAATACCTCTGTTCCTAAATTAGATAGCTGTTGATTGTCTGTTAAGCTGTTATTTTTCTATTTTAGGCTGCTCATACTACACATCTTGTGTGAGTTCATTTTGTTTCATGATTGTGGAATCTTGCTTCTAGATTGCTCAAATTTTGTTTCATTTTGGTCCTTCTGTTGGTGCCTCATATGAATCCTGCTTGGATTATAATATACTCCGGAATAGCATCCATCCATTTCACTTGTTGTGTCAGTTCATTTTGTTTGTGGTTTGGACTACACCACTTGATTTTTGCTTTAATTTTGTATAATGGTTTAGTGAAATTTTGTTTTTGGTTTGACAGTTCATTTATTAACCAAAAATATTTAAATTAATTGAATCCTGAATCTTGCGCAACTTGGATTTTGTTTAAATCTGAAATCAGTTTGTTTAAATCTGAAGTATTTTTGCTTTTTGCCATAGCTTTTAAAACTACTGTATAAACAATAATCTATTACAGTGTTTTTGGTGTACCTGCAGCTACCCAGAGGCTACTAAGGTGTGTCCTGGGTCAAATCCAGGTTCTGGATGCGCTGTGATGCCATACTTCAGGTTAGAAACTTCTGTGAGAAGAGAACTATGCTGTAATTAGAGAAGTGTAACCTCTTTCAGAAATTTAACAATGAACGTCCTAGAAACTGCTGTATAAATAATGAGCTCTGCATGGAATGTTCCTTCCTGTGGTTAGTATAGCTCCTATAGCAACTCTGTAAACTCTTCTCACAGAACTGTTTTTCTCTCAACAAAATCTTTAAACTCTTATTTATCTTTAACCAGTTCATGTTAGTTATTTGGCTACAAGTAAGAAGCCTATAGTTCATTCTAAAATTCTCAAGCTTCTCAGGTTTAGGATAAGAAACCAAGGGGAAATTCTACATTGTTTAAAGAAAACCCTTTTCTAAGTGTTATAAATCATCTTTATTAAGCCATAGAAGGTAGAACCCTTTAGAAACATTCCATCTACATGTCTTGTACTATTGTTATTCTGCTCTACTGTCCCACCATTATGTGGTTCTTTATCTCTTGCTTACTTTATATTTATTTCTATATATCAGCATCTGCTTATGGTGTTTTATATCCCCTTCTCCTTTTTATTTGCAACTCTGTATGATAGTAGTCCATAGTCTAGTTTCTGATAGATAGCCCTTGTTTCATCCATTTCCTTTCTAGGACGTCTCTCTCAAAGGCTTAACTAATTTCTCCCAATATTTCTCTAATCATAATATTAGCTTTCTGCCTTACCTTTATAATAGCTTATATTATCCCTGCTATGCTTTTCTCACTGTTTGATTAATCTTTATGATTCTTTCTCAATGATCTATATTAGTAGAATAGGCCTCAAACTCAACCAATGATCTTCTTATCATCTGTTCTGAAGCGCCTTGCTTCCTATCTGAAGAGCTTTTCTGATCTTAAGATAGTAATTTCAACGCTTCATTGCTAAGGCGTTAAAGTTTCTTGATGTCTGCCAATTTTTAGGTGGATTGTTCTGATTTTTTATTGTAGAAATTTTCCTCAGAGAAACATTTTGAGCATCCTGTCAACACTTTCCTGGGACACCAAGATCCAACACAACAACAAACAGTTGCCTAGGAATATAGTCTGTTGCAAAATCTTTGATTGCTCCCTCTTGGGTAATTAACACCCCAGGTAAATCACCAAGCAGCTCACCAAGTGGTTCCCTGCCCAGTCAATAAACTGGTGGGACCATTATCAGTTAACCATCTATTACAGGGATCACTAAATCCAGGTCCTAAATGGAACACAACTTGATTAAGCCTCGTGACTCAAGAGGAAAGTTACTCAGATAAGCCCCATGATCTCCATGATGTACATGGACAGTATGTGGCTTGTCATGATACTATATAATATTCTATATTCATATCCAATAAAGTATCATTCTCTTCTTAATCTTCCCCTTTATTTTGTTTATTATACTTCCCAGAAGTATAAACACTACAAGTCTTTTAACAGCTGCATAAGGTAATAATTGATTTCCCTACAATCACTTCCTTTGTGAGCGGTTACACCAAGTATTCCCTTGCACAATTTTCACCCATGTGATTGGCCTGGATATTGCCAACACAGAGTAATCGTCTCCACTTCCTAAGCACTTTAATTCATCAAGTTCCTGCACCTGTTTCCTCAAATAGATCATCCAATGAGATTCTTAGGCTTCCCATTGTTACATGGTACTTATGAGTATCTCTCTCAAAAGCTATCAAAAAGAGATGGGAGGAGAAAAGAAAAATGATCATTGTGATTATGCTACCAAACTTTGTTCTAGCCCAAAATGGCACATGACTGAAATCCTTAAAAAGTGTGTTCATCAAAGCAGTGAAATTCATCATTAGAATTTGTCTCCTTAAATGAAATTGGGCCAAAAACAGGTTAGTAGAAAGTCTTTAGGATACATTGGTGGCTTGATCCCAGTTATTGACCAAAATTGAGCTACAGCTGCCTTAGCCCCAACTGAAGGAAAGTCACACCTTTAAAGAACACAATTTAGGCTGTTTTTAGGTCTGGGCTGATGCTGGCTGAATAAAGGTTAGTTGTATAATTGCTATAGAAAAGTGTTGGTATGTTTATTGTCCAGCTACAGTGGCTGGTGTTTGCTCTTTAAACCTTTTAATTACAGCAACTGTGATAAGTTTGACTCCCTGGTGACCAACTCCCTGGTGCTGGGCACAATAGTAAAGTGAGAATTCAGCTTTTTCCCTGATTGACAACTGAAATTTGACACTTTTAAATTAACAGATCTTGATGTACTGAAAACTCTTAATATTTTAAATTAAGCCTTACAGCTATGGTATACTAAAGTGACCCCAGAAAGCTCAGAAATGCAATAAAAAGTGTATCTTAACTAATTTGAATGATGATTACTGTAAATCCAGAACCTAAACGTAAAAATGCGGGATTGTCAAATCCTTGGTCCAAATTTCAAAACACTTTTGCGGGCAACTCAGCTGAGTGAAAAGTAAAATATTAAATAAAATCAATCATTTAATTTGACTTTTTTTGATTTATTTAAATTGGCAAATTTCAAATCTCTTGAGCAGATAACTCAACCAACAAAAGACAAAAATCAGCAAACAAATGCAGAATACATGAATCAGAAATGTGGGATTCTAATGTACAATTTGAGATTTCCTGTATTTCAAACAAATCATAGACATCATGTAAAAATTAACAAATCTGAAATTTTGGGATTGTCAAATCCAAGAACCAAGTTTCAAATCATAACTGCAAGGAATTTGAAATAAATATAATTTATGGGTGTCTCAAAAAGAATTTCAAAGGATCTTGAGTGAATTTTTGCAGATTCTTTATAGGAAGCACAGACATTCTCAAAAATCACCCTATTACATTTTAGTGTGGCTAAAATTTAGATCCTACTATTCACAAAATTAACATATTTAACAATAAAATTGGCTAAAATATACACTCCTATTTTTGAGTTTAATTTTATAATAAAATTTTTATTATGTCTTCTTCTAACACCAACCACGTCAACAAGCTGTTCCCTGGCCTTGGCAAAATCATGCAGGGCTACACTGGGTCTTCTAATAGTGAAGCCTTCCTCTATGGCTACTCCCAACCCACAGGCCCCTCTGCAAGCACCACCCAGGAGTGTGTTCTTTCTCCTGCGTCCTCAAGCATGGCCCTGTTTGCTCATCACACACAGGCAGCCGCCAACCCAAATCCTGTATCAACACTAACACCCAAAATTGGGCAATTGAGCCCTGGGGTCACACAGAGAGCCCAGAACCCTGAAACAGCCAATCAGATGACATTGACCAGTTCCCAAGATGGACACATCCCTCCTCCAGCCAATCAGCCTGCAAGACGCAGAAGAAAATTAATTATTCTGGAGATTGTTCTCGAAATGGTTGAAAAGCAAGGGATGCTTATATCCCTTGGGGAAATTGCAGTTGCAATGGATTTTGCAAAGTCCACTGTGGCTGCAACTCTATGAGCCCACGCCAACTGTGGCCCCCCTACCAAGAAGACCCCAACTGGAGCCTGTACTTTGACTAAAGGTGACACAGCCCATCCCCTTATGATGGCCATTATGGAACATGACCTGAGGATGCCCCTGGTCCAGGTACATCTCCAGTTGGGACTCCACGGCATCTTCACCAACAAAAGAACAGTGAATCTGTGGATGCGTGGAGTTGTGGTTGCGGCCCAAATCTTATCTAATCAGGTTTTCAGTGGTCCCATTTTGGTGGATACCAACCCCTATCATTCTACCATCATCAATTTCATCAAAGAAAGGGAAATGAGGGCCCATAATGGTGTCATCTTTCTGTTGTATGCTAAGATATCTGCAAGTATTCAAGACTATAAAGAAAAGCGTATCCAATCTGATGTGTACAAGCGCAGCCCAATCTTGTATTGTTTTGCCAGGGTTTTATTGGCAGTTTCCCCATTGGGCGTCAATTATTACTTGGCAATATTGAACACCACAGATGGGTATGCCTACCAGATAGAGCTCAAGGCCATGCTGGAGGAGTGGGCCATACAAAACGCCATGCACACAGTTGTACTGAGTGCAGAGATGGAGCAGCAAGAATGGGCAACCCAAAAAATCAGGGCTGCTGGGCATACCTGTTAGTGTTACCCCATCAACCACGCAGACATCCATCTTGCAGATGTATGTCTCTACAATTTTGGTTCTGCTCTCAGGCGCTTAAAGCCTTCCACCTACAACAAACTATACACCCAAATTGAGAAGGGGTATGAGCTTTTCCCTTCTGTGTTTGTCCAAGACTTATTTGATCTCATTATCTTCTATGCAAGTGATAGTGATAAGTCAAGAAAGGACCCCTGCCTCCCCCCACACCAGTCCATATGTTTTGTCAAGCTTGTATACATGATAGAAGAAGAATTTGAGCAATTGAAGCAAAAAGCTCTTGCCACCCCCTTCCCAGTCAGCAAACCCTGCCTCCCAAACCCCCCATCAAGCCACCCACATTTCAACCCTGAGTCCCAAGCCACTACCAATCCCCCCACTATCCCTGATGCCGTCCCTTTCACAGGCGCAGATGAAGGCAATGTTCATTTCATCCATTCCCTCCCCTTCCTGTCCTTTGATTAGTAAATAAATCTTTTCTTTGTGATAACTTATTAAAATCAATATCTCTCTTTCAATTCATAATTAATAATTTTTTCTTTTTACATTATCAACATTTCCCATAATTGATACAATGTTGTACATGTTACAAATAGCTTAAAATTATTAGCATACATATTTTTCATAATTATTAATAAATTAAAGACAATAAATGTAAATATTACATTAGAATATTGCAATTAGACGTCAACTCTTGATATTTTGATATTATGTGCATAACTCAATGCATTTTGTTTAATAAAATCCATTGTAAACTTGGATTTTTCAATTATAATTTAATGAAATGGACTGTGTTTATATTAGAGAGCCATTAATGCTTAGTATAAATATGGATACATAGTGCATTTTACAGCCTGTATATTTACCTATTGGTAATAATTCTGTAAACTTTTCAGTTGTATTTTGTGAAGTAATAATAGTGTAATGTGCTATTAAATTACTGTTTATTGTCATTAATTGGCTGAGTTTCTTTGCTGTGGCAATTGTGCATTTTCTGATATTTATGCACTAGTATCCAATTGGTTGGTTTCACATCCTATTGCCTGTGCAATTGGATGTAAAATCAACCAATTGGATACTAGTGCATAAATATCAGAAAATGCGCAATTGCCACAGCAAAGAAAATCAGCCAATTAATGACAATAAACAGTAATTTATTAACACATTACATTATTATTACCTTGCAAAATCCAACTAAAAAGTTTACAGAATTATTACCAATAGGTAAATATACAGGCTGTAAAAGGCACTATGTATCCATATTTATACTAAGCATTAATGGCTCTCTAATATAAACACAGTCCATTTCATTAAATTATAATGGAAAAATCCAAGTTTACAATGGATTTATTAAACAAAATGCATTGAGTTATGCACATAATATCAAAATATCAAGAGGTGATGTCTAATTGCAATATTCTAATGCAATATTTATGTTTATTGCCTTTAGTTTATTAATAATTATGAAAAATATTCACATGTTGAAGGTAGTACTATAAAAACCAGTTTTTTGATGTAATTCAAACAAAATGTCAAATATCTATAACTTAATAAACAAGTTAGAGTCAGCCCTCCAAAAGGTTGTCAAGCTTGAAAACAACATAAGAGAAATCATGGTAAATCAACTGGGAAATGAGGGAAGAGCCTTGGTCCAGCAAAATGAAACTGCAAAAAATAGCCTGGGAACAATGGTCAACAAAGAACATAAAGAAATATTTTTAAATCTTCAAATGGAAATACTCAAGCGGTTAGATTTCAAAAGTGAAAGTTACAACTTGTGGGAATTTGCAAAACTAATAGAAATAATACTCAAAAAATCAAACTAATTGAAGGAAATGAAAATCCACATGAAATAAACACAAATGAAGAGGAAACTAACCAAATGGAAACAGATGAAAACAAAACTCAGTCAAGAAGCAGGAGCGCTTCAAGAAATACAGAAAATTTATCAAATGAAAACCAAGAAGAAACACAAGTTGCAAGAAAGATAAGAAAAATTAAGCCTAGGAAATTAATGAAGAGCAGCCAACGCTCATGAAGTTTGCTGAGGTGGCGCCTGTGGCTGAGGGGGCCGCAGGGGAAACAATTAGTAAGTATTTTTATGTTTTACTTATATTTATTTTAGTTATAACTAGGTATGGGGATAAGGTTACGGAAGTGGCGGCTTTTACGTCAAGTTGGTTCTACGGGGGTTACCAGTCACTGGTAGCCCCTGTAAAACAAATAAATAAAAACCAAATAAATAAAATAATTTAACAGAATATGAATAATTTTTCAAATATTGAAGCTAAAGATAGGGAATATTTACCACCTGCAGGGTGCTTGCTGTTATTAAGGGAAGCATACAAATCAGGATTAAATATCAACTTCAAAGAGATGAATGAAATTTATGGGGATGTCAAGATAAAATTCAATGAATATATCTATGAAAGCATCCAATGATTCCCATTTGCAAACATCAACAAATATGAAAAAAAACTTAATAAAAACCAACTTTCAAATAGGAACTGAATATCTAAAAACTGAAATTTTTAATGAAGTATTCAAGGCATTGTCAAATAAAGTCGGGGATGCAGTCCTCATGAACACACTTTAAACCTTTATTTATTTTGTTTGTGGAGGCATGGAGGGCTGATACAAGTCAGGCGCCCCCCAGAACCCTCTTCAAATTCAATCAAACTTCCTATATCAATAGATTAGTTCAAGTATTCAAAAAATTGTGCATGTTCTTGGAAAAATACACCTCACAAAGAATTCACGTTGCAGTATACCTGGGTATCCTCCTTCACTGCATATTAAAAACCAATGTCAAAAAGTTGGAGGATGTACCTATTCAAATAGACATATGCTGCTTAGCACTCAAACGCCAGAAGACACTGTGGGGGTATAGGACAGTCAAGTACGGCCTGTAGACTCCTTTGCATTGGCAACATTGTATGGGTACTACATGCCCCCCCAAAAAAAACCTACTAGTCAATTTGCTCACCCACCTGCCTTTTATCAAACAATCAGCAACCACCAGGGTACAGGGTGTCACCCCTCTAGCAATCACATCCAGGGTTGTCCACCATGTACAGAAGAGTACGTGAATCCAATTGGATGCTCTAGCTGAAAATTCAATTTTGGGGTATAATTCCCCAGAATAATTGCATTCCCCTTTACAATTAGCATCCCCTTAATAAATATTTTTCCCTTGCAACTTAAATATTATTTTTTTAAATTTTATTTTATTTTTAACATTAAATATTTTCACTGAAATATGTAATATTAAAATTTTAATAGTAAAATTCTATTTTTAAATATTTAAATATTAAAATTTTAGTATCTAAAAGTTAATATTAAAATTTTAATATTTTATATTTTAGTATTAAAATTTTTAATATATAATATTTCAATATTTCAATATTGAATAAATCACAATTAAATAAAAATAGTTAAATTTCAAATATTTAAACTTTAATAGATAAATTTTAAGATTTATTATAATTTTACTTTTAATATTTTAATTTTATTTTAAATTTTAGTAGGTAAATCATAATATTAATATATCTAAATATATTAAAAGCCATTAGTTATAGTTGCAACCACTGCAAACAATAAAAAAAAGTTAAATTTTTTTATTTACTAGCTCGTCAAGTACAGGTTCATTTATTACATATACAAACAACAAGAATTGAATTTATCTGCATCATGTGGCCTGCTCCACTTATATTCAAAATAAGTGATTGTTTAGAACTCAAATTGCCTTTCCCTTGTAATATGATTTGATAAATATATTTGATATGCTTGACCCGCGTCCTAAGTACTAATTAGTAAGCAATACATAAAAATCATCAGCAGTTGTGTTGTGTGGCTATAGTGGCACTGATTTAATAAGGATCAGATGATGACCTGCAAGGTCCAATTTGTGGCTTAAAAAGGCCAGAGTACCAACAAGGATTCACAATTATTTAATTAAAATTAATCTATTTCTATCTTTTATAATTTATTTATTTGTTAGCGCAACAGTCAATATAATATTCAGTTTATTATAATAAGAATATATTCCTCATACCTAGTATAATTAATTTTACTTACCTTTTTTACATACTCTTATATGTCTTTAATACAATCAAACACCACATCATTATATATAAATACTAATTGTTGAGTCCCAATAAAAACAAAATAAATAAAATAAAAACAAATAAAACCCAGAGCGCCCATTTATCTGATTGGCTCAGAGGCCAGGGCTTTGGTGAGGAAGGATTCTGAGTGCTTGTAAAAAGCCATCACCACATTTGGTGGCATTGCAAATTGACTGACCTCAAGGATGTTGAAGAGATCCTTAGTGTCCTGAGGGAGGCCTTGTGTGGGGTTCCTGTCCACCAGTCCCCAAAGTGTGTCCTGGATTGTAGCCAGGGACCAGCTGGAAGGGATTGTCATTCTCTAGTAAGGGAAAATGTATCTCAGAAATATGTATAGGGGTCAAAATGGGCTTTTATTCACTCTCAGAAGGAAGATCCCTTTATAAATCTTCTGGTATATGGCCAGGGGATCAAGGAAACAATATGGAATTGCCAATACTTGGAGTCCTCCAACAATATCTTGGACTCCTTGTACTTGGTCTTGGACTCCTGCACCTTAGTCTTGGACTCCTGCTCCTTAAACTTGGACTCCAGCACCACGCTTAGGATCCAGCTCCTTATTCTTGGGCTCCTGCTCCGTTATTGTGGGCTTCAGCTCTCTTTATAGCTCCAGTGGCCTTTTTATTCCACTTGTCAGTCCAATCAAGATCCTGCTGGTGATCAAAAGGCTTCCAAAACCTCTTGGCAGAAACTCAAAAGGCCCAGGAAAGACCTCCAAAAAGACCCAGTAACTTTCCAGCCAGCCACCTTCTTATAGTGTCCTTTTTTCAACAGTTCCATCTTTTTAATGGCTTTCTTCAGAAGCTTAAACCATTGCTGCTCACTTTTTCCTATAACAACTTAAGCTTACATACTTAATTTCTCAAAAGCTTGAAGTATTAATTCACTATTTCCTTGCTTATACTTTAAGCTTTTGGCTTCCAACCAATCATTTTCATCAGGAAACCTGCCAGAACTCAACCAATGAATGCAGAGCGTAGAAAAGACTATTTCTGAAGTTCCACTGGGATCCAACTAGGTAAATAATTTCCACTGCTCAAACTGCTCAAATCAACAACTCTTTGTGCATCAAAGCGTTAACCAATCCATTATTCCGGCACCAGTATTCCCTGCATTCAACCTGAACCAATTTAAATAGTAGAATAATATTTAAACTGTTCTTTGTGGTCCTCTTCAAAATTTTCCCTGTATACTTACAAATAAAGTAAAATCCAAGGAAAACGTCCCACCAAAACAACTTTGTATCTAGCTCTTATAGTGTCAAAACCGCAGACTCAACCCGCCAGAAAGGTTCCAACCAAGCAGATTTGTGACCCACAATCCAATTATCTGGTCACTTGAAGCCAGACTAGGAAGTCAACTCAAATTACCAAATCCAACAACATGAACAGATGATGATCCTTTATGGTGGATACCTTGTTTTGGCGCTTGACCCATTACCAGGATCAAGCCACCCCCTTTTCCATCCAGCCATGTGATCACCAATCATGTTCCTGTTATCCTTGATTCACATGAACTATATAATCACTATCTCACAATAAAGATTATTATCTTTTTTCTAAATATTTTTACCCATGTAACTCTGCTAAAACAGCACAGTTACAATAATAGCAACATATCTTCATCTATCCTAGGAACTTAATAAATAAATATCTTACCCACACTTCTATCCACATTCCTTCTTGAGTTTACTACTAAACCAAGGCAAAACATTCCACATCTTCCCACTTTGGCAAATCAATTTGGCAAAATCTTGGCTCATTTCTCTGGACCACCAGCTCTTCTTCATCATCTTCTGATCCTTCAGCCAGCTCATATTCCAGATCTTCAGCTTAACCAGCAATCAGTCCATCTTAGACAACAAACAGCTCATTCCATTCCTTTAACAGATTATCAGTCCTCTGGCTACTCCTTTATCATGACCAGCTACTCCTGCATCATGATCTCTGAGCCCTTCAACTTATCCTCATTAGGAACCATCTTGGTTCCACCTGCACAATGAACCATTTTGGTTCCAAACTTCAATATGAACCAGCAGTCATTCAACTAGCCTTCTCTGTGATCAAACAGTTCCTCTCACTAGTCTTCTCTGCTGATTTTGTGAACCACTTTGGTTCTTTATCTCAGTCTCCGTTACCAGAACTTGTAGACCCAGGCATGAGTCTACATTTAACTGGAGTTTGACTGGGCCCTTGCAAGTGGCATTCCACTCAGGCCATCCAACCATAGATCCTTAAAGCCTATGTTGTTGTTTTTACTCACCCAGGTGATTAATTCTGGACTTTTAGTAACAGAGTAATCAGCTCTACTTCCCAGAGGCCTGATCACACCAAGTTCTTCAACTTTCTTCCCCAAGAAAATTGTCTTGATGAAACCTCTGAGCAAATTCATGCCCTCTAATGCTCACTTTGGGTCCCCCCCAAAGCTCCCATGGGGACATAAACAAGGACACCCTACCAGTCTGTTAGGTAAGATGCTTGCTCACAGACCTCCTGTAAGCATATCAGGGTATGGAGAGCCCTCAGAGCTCTTCCCTTCCCTGGCAGCCCGCGTTACCCGCCAGGGGTCCAAAACCTTCTCCTCCCAGACAGACAAAGTTCCCTGCTTGCTATCTCATTATTCACCCTTCTGCAGCCACAGTTCCCTGCTAGGTGAAGAACTCTAGCCCATAGTAGCCAATATCTTCTACTGGGTGGAGGCAACATCTGCCTCTAGTAGTCTTTACACCTACTAGCTAGGCCTTACCATCCCTAGTAGCCATCATTACCTACTATGCCTCTACCTGCAACAAACAACCAAACTTTTGCTTGGCCAACATTAGCCCTGCCTGAAAACCATAAAGCATGTGGAATATCACACCTTGCTTCACCTTATTATTGATCCAACCAAACATCTTCTCAATTGGGTTCAGAAATGGAGAATTTTGGGGGAGAAAGAGGAGTCTCATTGGACAATTGGTAAGCCGGTGGCTGGAGGTGTGGCTGTTTTTGTTGATGGGGGAGGGGAATTTGGACAAAACTGGATCCACTTTGTGGAGCCCAACATTATCCAACACAACAATGTTGGTTGTACTGCAGTAATTGATCCAGAGATACTCATTGACAGTTTGGAGAAAATCAAGAAATGTCCCGCTATTATGGGAGCCTTTGATCATCTGATACTGGTCCAACCCGCAAGGACCAAGAAGCAATACCATGGAATAGGTCTGGGAACAGACAGCTGCACAATGGGCTACACCGTCCTTGGATCCCTTCTTGACTCACCCATGCCTAGACCTGAGTGAGGAGGAAAACAATGATTTGTTGATGTAGAAGAACTGGACATTCCCAGTCTCCTTTAGTGCCAGATATGTCTCAGAATAAATGCATCAATCCTTGATGGTCTTCTCATTGTTTCTGTTGTACAGCAAAACTCCCAGTACTTTCCAGGAGAAGTTTAAATCAACCATGGTTTTTTAGACAAGGGTTTTAGAAACAGAAAGCCCAGACACCATGGCAAGCATTGATTGGACAGCAAGTGAGTTCAGGTGGCAATCCTTGGTAACCCACTGTTTTATTGTGTCAATATGCACAGGCTTCAAGAGTTTGGGCTGCCGCTTAGCCTTGGTAGATTTTGCAATTTGGAAGGTGTTGCCATACTTGGTGTTGATGTTGGAAATGTATCTGGCCGTGACACCAAATTGGGATGCAATATCCCAACCCGCCATTCCCCTGTTCAAGCAGTTGAGGGAGCCTCACACTCACTATCCATCAACCAACGCCAGCCCTTGAAAGGTACTGCGGCATCCTGGCTAGCAGGCTTGACACAGGGGATAAGGACCTTTGTGTAGAAGGTGGGATCACGCTTGATTGCACTGGCGCTGTCAATGGTGGTATACAATACAGGAACAGATGGCTCTTTAGTTGTGGTCAATGGCTCATATGATGTATCAAAGACGCAGGGGCAGGAAGTAGCAACTCTTGGATCAAGAGTATGGGGCCAGGTGACAACTGGGTACACGGTGAAGGTGTATGTAACCTCATTATTCCCAATGATCATTGTATAGGAGACTTTGGTTGCAGGCCTTGAGAGCAGCTTCTGTCTTGTATTGAGGCTACTGTTCCTGGCTTGAGATGCGGGAGGTGGTTAGCTGGCGCTGACACCTTGGGAGATCTGTGTGTTGGTGTGGCTCCCTTGAGTTGAGTTCTGGGCTTATTATTGGACCCTCTGGGACACCCTTGTGGACAGGCTGCCCCGCAGGCTGGTTGAGAATGTGCTTGACAGTCCATCAAAATAAAATAAAAAATATATTTTAGATTAAATATGGATTTATTTGGATTTATTGGTTTAGTTGTGAGTAGTTGTTTTCTCTTGATTTAGCCTTGAATAGTAGCAGATTTTTTATATCCATGATTTGAAGTGTACAATATTGAAGACTTTCTGGTTTTGGATGATTTTAAAGTTTAATCACTTTATGTCTAAACATGGTTGTTGAGATTGGATTTTTCATTTGATTTTAGTTGTGGTGGAGCTTCTTGATTTGGGTTGGTGTTTCCTAGTGTGCTTACTGTACATTGAATTTGGATTCCAGTTCCTGCAATTATTATTTGAGTTTACTAGTGGTATTCAAAAGTGATTTGAAATTTGGTTCTTGGATTTGAAAATCCCGCAATTTCAAAAAACATAGTAAACTTAATGAAAATGGTTAATGGATTTGAACATTTCAAATCTGATTTGAGTTAATTCATTTTGTCCATTGGAAATATACAGTTTGACTTGAACTTTGCAAAGTGTCTACAAGTTCTTGTATTTTTAAAAATTCAAATAAATATACAAAGAATTCAATTTAATTAAAAAAAGGCTATCCTGAAAAAGTGATCAAAACTTTGGACCAAGGATTTGACAATCCTGCATTTTTACGTTCAGCTTCTGAATTTACAGTACTAGTAAATTAACAAAAATTAAGATGTTTCACTCACTTTCAACTATAAAAATTCAACTCAAACTTACCATGCATACATAGAACAATCACTGCTATCTAATTAAACTAAAAACTTAAAAATTAAAACTAAAAACTAAATGATCAAAGCTAATAAGTAAAAATTAAAGTTAAAAAGTTAAAAGTAAAAATCATTTAACTGAGCAAGCAAGCAAGCAAGTTTATTCCTCATCATTATTTCCCTGTTTCATTTTGGCCCCTTCCAGGAGGGCAGTGAAAAAAAGCTCAAGCTGCTACTTGATCTCTGAGGTCTTGTATTTATGTTTGGCCACACCCTGGATGTCCTTGGTGAAGAGGGTGGAGCAGGTTGTAGTCTTGGTGGGGGGGACGCGGTTGGCAAGATCTCTGAGCTTGGAGATGGTTTTTCTCTTGCTCATGCTGCAGGAGGGAGAAGAACTTATTGAAATTTGGATGAAGCCCAAAGTTGGCCTTAAGATGCTTGTAATAAGCCTCTAGTGCCAAAATGGTCTTGAGCTCCCTGTTGATGGCTGCCTGGTAAACGTTCCAACTGGCCTTGGCGCAGGCCTTGCCTGGCCTCTGCGTGACAATCTTCCCAATCCACTGGGGCTCAAAGTACTCAAGAAAAGGCTTGAACTCTGAGTGCTTTGATATTTAAGGATCCTTTGAGAGAACCTCAAACCCCTGCACATGTGCTCTGGCTTTAAAAAGCCAGGTCACTGAATTGTGCCAGAACAAATTTGCAGGTGTCCAAAGTTTCCCTCCAGCTCAACCTACTAAGATTGGCATGAGCCTGCACATTCCAAGAAACTGCTTGGCAGAAGTGGAAGTGTGACCCCTGCTGAAAAGCTGCTCAAATTAATTGAAATGAGAAGGCTCAAAGTCCATGATGCAAATGGGAGGCCCCAGAGCTCTCAGCCTTACCTTTTTCTCCAATTTCCAGGGTGGCCTGGTCCTTGTCAGCGGCAGGAGGGTTGGCGCGGATGTAGGGGGTCTTCTTGGCATTATTGTTGTTAACAGGAAGGAGGGAAAGCTTTTTGTGAAGGATGGATAAATCACATGCATAGATGGCTTTGGTGGCCCAAGGGAGAAGGAAGAAAGCAAGTGGAATCACCCAGATGTCAATCTGGGCATGGATCATCCAGAGCTGTTTGAACATCTGGGGGCAAGTGGCAAAGGTAACATCAAATAGCCAGATTGAAGCCCTTTTTAACTCCAGCAGGTTCTGCTGAGTGGCATAGCAGATTATGCAGTCATTGCTGTCAGGCCCATTGTTGTGAAGGAGGAAGCACTCCTCACTTGGAAGCTGCTTGAGCTTGTGGGTGAGCCTAAGCTCAGAGAGGACATCTGAGGCCTTGGGAGGAGAGAGATTGGCAGAAATTCTGTTGTTGCTGATGAACTTAAAAAGTTGTTCCTGGGTGGGCACCAACTTAAGATTATCAGGCTGCAGGTGTTGAAGGGCCTTGATGGCCAGATCTGAAGTGTGAAGGTTGGCAGAGGTGGAGATCACTTGGACAAGGTACCACTTCAGCATACAAGTGCTCAGGTAATTGGGGGGCTCACAGGTGTGCTCCCCCTTCTCAGCAGTAACCTGCCCCCCCACCCTTGGTGTTCAGCCGGGAGCCGCAAGTATTATCCTCATATACAAAGTGCTTGCTCTTGGTGGCACACTTTTGGTTATTGTAATTGAAGATGTAGTTGTCAGCAACATAACCAGGGCCGCCCTTTACAGACATGATGGGGAAGTAACAGGGGAAGAGCTTGGGAACTTTAGACTCTCTGTCCACATTAAAGATATTGTGGATGGCCAGTGGATCCCAAGCAACATGACCAGAAGCTTTAAACTTCTTGGAGTAATCCTCCCGCTCATCTTGGGGGTCAGATGAGGGAGGAGGGGAAAGATTCTTTGAGGCCTGCTTGGATGCCTCCTTTTTCTTACCAGAAGAAGAGGTGGGCTCCTTGGCAGCCTTTGACTTCTTGGTATGCCGCTCCTTGGTGGGCTTGGAGTCAGCCTCTGAGTGGTAAAAGGAGTTGTTGGTAAGATCACCATCAGATTTATTGGGGGAGGAATTTTGGGGGGAAGGTGAAGGGGATGTGAAAGATGAGGATGGAGGGGGGAGATGGGGTTGGATAATTCACCTTTCCAGGCTTCTTGACATGCTTGGGGATGGAGGCAGTTTCTTTTGAGCCCTTTGAGGCTTGGCGCTTGGTAGGCTTGTTGGATTTAGATGATCTTGGCTAAAGAAAAGTTTAGTTTTATAAATAAAACAGTATCAAAGATATAAAAATAGAGGTAAAGAAAAGTAAAAGTTAAATAAAAAGTATGCAAATAAAGCTTTATTTATAAAAAACATAACAAAGTAAATAGAAGCAAAATAGAAACTCAAAGTATAGATATAAAGACTATAACATAGAAAATAAGTGAATTTATGATGAAGCATCAAAGATTTTAGGTTCAGCATAACATCTTAGTGCTAAATCAATGAAGAAGTATAATTAAAAATAAAAAAGTATATAAAAATTATATGGGGAGTAGCAGGAAGAGTAGTAGATGATAATTGCAAAAAATATTATGTGGAATTTCTTTTATTTGGAGTTGAAAATCCAAAACATAGTAAAGTGTCAGGTTTGGCACTGTTGATCAGCTGGGAAAAGCTGAATTCTCACTGTCAAGTATGCCAGAGTTGAGCAGAAAAATCAAATTTACTATGTTTTTTACATATAAAACTTGCTTAAATTTAAAACAGGTTTGAAAGTTAACCCAAAAGCAAGGCAGTTTATATGCTCAAAAATAAAAAAATACAACATAAGTTAAAAAAGTAAACAATTAGGAAGGTGTTTATTAGTGTTTAATTTATGCCGTGAGGAGCTGGGAGTGACTTATTTACCATAGTGTTGGTTAAAAGGTTAAGAAGCTCTCTGTACTAAATCCTAAGTTAAAGTGTCAAGTGGATGAGTCTCAAGTGGCGCTCATAGTGCGTCACATATTAATTTGGCCTTAATTCCAAGCCTTTGATTAGTTAAATCCAAAACCAATTGTGTGGCAAGTGGATAGAGTCAAACAGAGGGGGAGTCAAGTTTCCGTTTTTTATAATGTACATATGAAATCTCTTAATAAATTGGGCTTAATTTATGTGGCACCACTTAATCCACAACCCCAGGAATGACATAATGTAAAACAAGTAGTATATTTGACTAATGTCTATACCACTAAATCCAGTATAATGGTGCTTGGGAGCCAAATTGACAACTATGGACACTAATAATAAAAATATAATAGCAAATACAAATTTTATATAAGCACATATGTATTTTATTAATAAAATTAAACTTTGGCTTAAAAAGTGTCAAATTGGTCACTTTTTGTTTTAGAGTGTTGAGCACAGGGCTTTTCATTTCTATTAGTAAATTTACTTATAAATTGCCCCATAAATTGGTATTTTAGCTAACCAAATTATTAAAAAGAGTTGAATTCAAGTGAATTTAAACTTGGTTTTGGGTTTAAACCCCTAAATTACTATTGAAAATTAACTTAAAACCAGTTAAACCAAAAATACTAATAGATTCACATATGCATCACTCAACTCCTTGGTACTTGACACTTTGTCAAGTACCAGGGAGACAATCACCAGGGAGTAAAACTTACCACAGTTGCCTTAAGTACTAGTAGGAGAGACATCTATCAGTATTACTATAAATTCAGAACCTGAATGTAAAAATGCAGGATTGTCAAATCCTTGTTCCAAATTTGAATCACTTATGCGGCAACTCAGCTGAGTGAAAATTAAAATATTTAATTAAATCAACCATTTAATTTGACCTTTTTTGATTTATTTAAATTGGCAAATGCTGTGTTCTGAGGCGCGGCACTGACACACAACAGGGAGTCCTAACTTTAGAATTGGATTTGTACTAGGTCTCAGTTAGATGACAGGGAAGGCTATGCAATTACCTTGCGGCCCTGGAAGAATAATCTCTACTAGTAGTGGCTAGAGAGGCGCAGAAGTACTGGAGACAAAAAGACAAAAATGTGAATAGAACTTAATTTTATTAGTGAATTAGGAAAAGGAATATATAGTGGTTGTTGATATCAATAAACACTACCAGGACAGTAGGATCACTTGTCACAAGCAAAAGTGGGGCAAGTGAGATGCGCAGAGTCAAGAAAGCAAACAATTGTATTTCCTGATTCAGTCATCAACCCATTTCAAAAGGCAAAAGCAAAAGCGAGAGATTTGTCTTCAAAATGGCCCACCAAAGGCAAAATCAACACATGGTGAATAGCGGTATTCACGACATTGCCTTCCCCTAGATTGGCCTTAGGGGGTGGTACTTGAAGAGGAACTTGGCATGCACTCAAGCAAAGGGACGACCACTGGAGAGGAGCTTTACAGTGTATTCAGACCCTTGTTTAAAGGTCACTTCCAAAGGGCCAATCCACAGAGTGTCCAATTTATGCACGCGCCCACCCACTCTGTGTTGGTAGTAAAGAACATGGTCATCAACATAAAATTCAGGCAAGGGGGAGCGTCCAGCATCATTGGGAGAAAGCTCAAACATCTTAGTTTTGTATGCAGAAGTGTAGGCAGTGGCCTGTATATCAATTATGTGGTTGACCAGATCCTTGATGTGGTTGTCAGGATTCATGGCCTTATCAGATGAAAGCAGAGGGGCCCCCAAGAGCAATAGGGTAGTAGCTTCTTGTCCATACAGCATAGAAAAAGGGGAGTACCCAGTGACACAATGTTTGCTAAGGCAATACATGAAGAGAGCAGCAGGTAAGTATAGGTCCCAGTTGGCAGCATCAGAGTAGGTGAGCTTCCTTATGATGGAGACCAGTGTTGAATTTGCACGCTCAACCGTCCCATTGGTATACGGATTGTAGGGGACAGAGAAGGATTGGTGTGATCCCAAAGCTTTGACAACAGAGGTTACTAGCTTGGAATTGAAGTTAGTTCCATTATCTGAGAGCAGCACTTGAGGACAGCCATGGCAGTAGAAAACATCTTATAACAGGAAGGCAGCAGTTGTCTTAGCCGTGATAGCCTTTGTAGGGCAAGCCTCTACCCACTTGCTGAAGTGATCAACAGCAATCAGGATAAAGCAACACCCAGAACGTTAGCAGGGGAGAGGACCTACCGCATCAATGATGACAGTATGAAAATCATGTTGGAGGGGGAACTAATTTAAATTTGTGGGCAACATCTTGAGGCCTCTGCAGATGGCATTTGTGGTAACTAGCTATGACGTCTGGGATCAGCAGGCAAAGGTTTTCCCAGAAGTAATTCTTCTGAAGCCAGTCAAAAGTCTTCACAATGCCTCCATGCCCAGTCTCTTTATGAGCCTGTGACATCAACAAGAGGCAAAGACTGGGCCGTACATAAGGCAGATATTGATCTTGTACTTTCTTGAAGAGCTGATTGTTACGTATGTGGGTACCTTTGGATAGCTTGGACAAGGCCAGCTGTACCTCTTCTGTCTTGCTTTCCCAAGAAGAAGGGTATCTAATTAGTTTGTACAACTGGTCAGCCTCCGCAGGATGTAAAGCAAGAATGTGCATTCTGGATAGCCCATCAGTGTTCTGATGTTGAATTCCAGGGCAATAGAGCACAGTGAAGTTGTAACCTTGTAGACTTAGGGCCCATCTAGCTAGGCGCCCTTCTGGCTCCTTAAGTTTTTGTAACCATTTAAGCAAAGTGTGGTCAGTGACAACTGTGAAATGGGTACCATATACGTAGTGGCGGAACTGCTTGAATGCATGCAACACAGCAAGACACTCTTTCTCTGTGGCACTATAATTCTTCTCATGCTTGTTTAGCACGCGGGAAGTGTAAACCACAGGATGATCTACACCTTTGTTGTCTAGTTGGGCCAGAATAGCTCCAATAGCAAGATTTCTAGCGTCAGTGTATAGGATAAACTCCTTATCATAGTCAGGATACACTAGGATTGGCGCCTCTTTGAGTTTTTGCTTAAGGGTTTCAAAGGCTTGCTGCTGACTGGCAGTCCATTCAAAAGGGACATTACTTAACAGCTGGACTAGAGGTTCACTACCATTGGCAAAGTCAGGTATAAACTGTCTGTAGTAGCCCATCATCCCTAGAAAGACTTGTACCTCTCACAGGTTGGTGGGCGGAAGCATTTTGTTGATAGCTTCAACCTTCTTAGTCGTTAGGCAAATCCCTGTCTGGGTTACTTCATGGCCCAAGAATTCAAGACACTCTTTGAAGAAAGTGCACTTGGAAGGTTTTAGTTTGAGGCCAGATTCTCAAATCTTTATGAACACCTCTTTGAGATGAGCCAGTGATTGGTGAAGGTAGCGCTGAAAACCTTTATATCATCCAAGTATACTAGGACACATGACAGCTTCAAGTTGCAGAGGATGGAGTCCATGGCCCTTTGGAAGGTGGCTCGGGCATTGTAGAGTCCCTGTGTCATGTGAGTAGGCTCAAAAAGCCCTTCAGAGGTAATGAGCGCAGCTTTTTGGCAATTCTCAGACAATAGGTCAACTTTTCAGTATCCAGATGCCAGATCCATTGTGGAGAAAAACTTAGAGCCTCCAAGATGTCAGAGAGCATCATCAATATGAGGCAAGGGGTATGAGTCCTTCTTGGTCAAAGATTTCAATTGGCGGTAGTCCATCACAATACAATGACCTCCATCTTTCTTCTTTAAGATGAGTAGCAGGGATGCCCAAGGACTTTGGGAAGGTGCCAGCAGCCCAGCGTCCAACAGTTGTTTGAGCTCTTTAGATACCTGGGCGTCCTGCACGCAACTGTGGCAATATGGTTTAGCACAGAAGAAAGAGTGTTACCAGTGTCAATCTGATGGATAACGCCTTTGGCTAACCCATAGTTGGTACTTTCATTAGCAAAGATGTCAGAAAATTGGTCTTATAAGTCTAGCACCTCTTTCTGTTGAACCAGGGACAGCTGTGGAAAGTCTTGCGCAGTGAACAAGGATAGGACTTGGGGTTTATCCTCAGGTAGGCTAAAATCTTGGAACATGCCAAAGGGATGAAGAGACAGGACATCAGGAGCACTCAACAACTTGCCATATCCAATAACCTGCCCCCTAGACACAGTCATGGGGAGTGCAGTCAGGTTGGCTACCAACAATTGGGTCATTATTTGTTAGATTAATCTGTTTCCTATTAACTGTGCTACTTAAAACTTTAAAATTTTGTTTTAATTTTCTTATCAATAAATTTAAATAATTACAACAATTTTATCAAAATAAATCTTATTTAATCCTTATAATATAAAAACCTATATTAAATTAATCATTTTCTACTTACAGCTAAATTAAACTGTATTAAAAGCTAGTAACAATCTTATTTCATTTACCATTATTTCTTGAAAGCTGATTAGTACAAAATGACATCATTCTAAAAAGAGCAACCTAAAAATACAATAAAAACTGATATGATGCTTTTTGTTGGAAATTAAATTGTTGCCTAAAATCTTAGCTTTTTTAAAATATTTAATTTAAAATATAATAATTTTGATTCCCTCTTTTAAAAAGAGGGCAGATAGCTTTTTTGCATATTTAATAAATATTAAAAAATTTGGGATTTTTTAAAAAAAATCTAGTAAAAAGTTAAAAAAAAACTAAAACTAAAATTAAAACTGGACTTATATTAGAATTTCAGTGATCTCATTTAGCATAAGTAATTTATTCTTAAGTTAGATTTTATAGAAAATATATAATAAGAACTCATAAGAGAGTAAAAGTTTTTCTTTTCAAAATTTAAGTATTTAATATTAATAAAATAGCTTTATACAACTATTTAATAAAATTATATTTTTATACTGTATGCTAGAGATAATATGTATAAAAAATTCAAACATAAAAAAGAATGTATCAAAATCTTGCTTTATTTAATTAAATTTTATAAAGGTTAAAATTTATTTGAACTAAATGAAAAATGATCTTAGTCATTGTATCTATAAAAATAAGATACAAATTTAATTATACAAGCAAATATTTATATGTGATTAGAAAAGCATTTTTGTTTTGATAGATTTAAAATATATAAAGTTCATTTTTTAAGAACTGTTAAAGGTTATAATAAACTTAAGTTTATTCAAAAAAAGGTTTTTGAGTTGGTTACTAAAAGTAAGCTAAATAATGATTTATACTTTAAATTTAGTTTACTGATTAAAATATCATACTTTAAGAGTTAATTAGCATATTTTATTTCAAATAATAATTTTATAATCTTACATTCAAAGCCACTTCAAGATACTAAATCAGTATTGAAATATAAAGTTGCAGCACAATTCCAAAAGCTGAGATTAAGGGCTTTCTAATGATACTAGTTTGAGCGAGATTGAAGTACTTTTCGCGGAAATATCAACAGTTAACCAGAATATAAAAAGGGGTAAAAAAAACAATGATATCAGACTTCAGGGGTGATATTGATAAATTTAGGAGATCAGTTGGGGGTCAGTTGGGGATTTATGCCTGTAGTGCGAAAGCTCAGCTAACATGGTATTTAAACAGCTCAACTTTACAGAAATTTACTTTACAATCTACACCTTTACTCCTCTCTGATAACTGCACATCTATTTCCAAGCAAGAACTGCCTGAACCAAGCCAAGGAACCCAACCACTATCATTATGGAACCTATCAAGTTTGCACCTCAGATGACACCCTTCTTCTCACTGGGGGCTTCTACTAAGAGAGAAAGAATCTCTATGCTTAAACAAGCATTCCTTTTTACTGCTGGCAGTGATCTTAACAGCTTTTTTGAGCATTTCTTATTAAAAACAGAGTTTGGAAAAAGTACCTTCTTACCTGTCATACAAAATTCTAAGACAGATGATTTCCTTAACAACCTAAAGGAATTGATGTCAGAATCCCCTGCCAAGCACCTTCCTTCCCTAAGAGCATTGGTTACATCAAGCTACAGTCTGAAAGAGCTTTGGGATTGTGGATTTAAAATGACAAAAAATGAGTATTCATATTCTAAAAAAATAAAAAATGCTAAAAAAGCATTATTAAATTCAAAAAATAAAAAGGAAAAAATGATTCAGGAAAAAAAAGAAAACATAAAAATATTTTAAAACATATATTAAAAAATTCATTTCCAACTAGCCAATTCACTAAAAAATCCCCTGGATTGATTTATGAAGAATTACAAAAAGAGTTGAGTGAATACTCAACTAAAATAAAATACTCATTATTGAAAACAAAAAAAGAAATTTATGAAGATATGAAAATAAAAAACAATATTTCTATTTCACTTTCCACTTTTTATAAGCTTATTCTCAATAATATAATTAAAATCAAAAAGCAAACTGATATGTGTAACATTTGCAACTTAAAAAAGTCATTAGAAATGAAGAAAAAGGATTTGAGTATAAAGAAGTTGCCATTGCCTAAATCTAATAAAGAAAATTTGAAATCTATTGACCTACATGAAAAGTTTTATAAGCATCAAAATAAAGAATATATTATTGATTAAATAATCTTGATATTAATTCATGTGTTATAGTAATAGACTATAAAGAAAACTTTAAAATAGGTGGGGGTCCTATAGAGACAAATAATTGTTTTTATGAGAAAATACCTATTTCTTTATTAGGATTTGCAGTTGCTTTTAAAGAAAATGAGAAAATTAAATGAGTATCATGACTTTTTTCTGAAATTTTATCTCATGACTCTTTGTTTTCAGGTCAGTGTTTGATAAGTCTGCTTAAAAATAATAAATTTAAGAATATTAAAAATATTAAAGTTTGGACTGATAATGGTAATCATTTCAGATCTTATGAATTCTTATATTATCTTTTTAAAGAGATACCTAAAATTATAAAAGGAACAATTAAGTTTAATAGATTTGTTGAGTGTCATGGCAAAAGTATTGTTGATGGTCATTTTGGTGTATTATCTAAAATATTTAAACAAAAGGAAAAAGAGATGTATATAAAAAGTATAAATGATCTCAAAATGGTTTTTGAGAGAGAGGAAGAAAGAAAGGGTCTATATGAGACACTTGTAAATAATTCAGATGTTTCCCAAAAAATCTTTTTTCACATCTATGATAGAAAATCTAGGCCTAAAAAAGCTGGCTTGAAGTCAAAGCATTTTATGTTAATCTTTCATATTTAATGAAAGATGGTGAGCTGTATGTTTCACCTTTGACATTTGAGGATGTTAAGGAGTACTCCAAAATAAATTATTGTGCAAAGTTCTGCACAGATGACAGAGAAACAAAGAGAGCTGATACTACTAAAGGATTAGTAGGACATGTTCATGAAATTGGACGCATAACAAAAACTTATATTTTACATAGGGTAAATAGTCTTTTAAATACAACAACTTTTTTTCTAACAATACTAAGAAATTAATTATATGAGCCAAAGATAGGGTAATAGCAATTATAGCTTTAGGGCTGCTATTACTCTCCCATGCAACTCATATATTTAATTCTTGGCTTATTAAAATAGAAAAAAGGGTTTTAGCAAAAAATACAGCTAATAGAAATAAGATTTATTTCTATTAGTTGTATTTTTACACTATTAAACTTTTCTTCAGTAACTAAGCATTATACTAATGTTCAAAAAACATAAGTTTATGACTTAAATGATACCAAAGAAGTTAAAAGGCTTTGAAATGCTTAAGCTGGCGCCTTGGCTTAATCTAACAAATAATGACCCAATTGAACAGGGTCCTTATGGGAGACATCTAGGATTCCAGGACAGAGATAAGGTTTGTTGTGCCCTAATGAGGGGGGAGAGTACAACTCCAAGAAGGGTTTAAAGGTAGTTCATATGATATCTGGGAGTCTAAGATGGCCTGGGAGCCAGGGGAAATGATGACAGCGGACGTGGCTAATAGAGAGATCCCCTCAAACGCAGTACAAGCCATGGGTGGACACTTCATGTTTGAAGAGTGGGTGTGATATTTGAGGGTGAACACCCCAGTGGGGTATTCCAAAGCACTTATCTTCAGGCACTTCCCGGTAACTTTAACTGGCTCTTCAAAGATCAGAGGGACTTTGTATCCCAGAATAGAGAGGTAACCATCTTTCAAGTTGATTATCCCATTATATTCACTAAGGAACTGAGTGCCAACTAAGAGATTGTAACTCTCGTTTTCCAAGACAACTGCTGACGCAGCTAGGAGAAGCTTCCCAAACTGCATGGGTAGAGAGGAGTATGCCCCTATGACACGGGTCATAGACATTCCAGCCATGCCATAAAACTGGTGATAATTAAGGTCATGGGAAAGTTTGAGTTTCTTCACAAGTTTGGAGGAGACAACATTGACTGGCAAGCCAGTGTCTAAAACGGCCTTGATCTTCAATTTTTGGATGGATATCTCTACTTGAGTGGTAGTGCAACCAAAGGGTGGAAGGACAGCCAAGATATCTTGAGCCTCTGCTAGTTCCTTATCCCACTTCTCAATCATGCATCTTAATCCTGGAAACTCTTTATAAACAGTTTGGAAAGGGAGCAAAACAGATACATTCTTGAAGACAGCGTCAGCAGCCTCAGCAGCTTCTTCTGACAACTCCACTAGTACAGGGGACCTCTTAGCTTGAGTGAGGTAAGGGCAAGAGACAACTTCTTTGGCTTCAGGCAAAGGCTTAGAGGTAGTTGTAGTCTTTCCTGATCTCAATTTATAGGGGACTATAATGGTTTTTAGAACATCCAGAACAGAGTACTCATATGCATTGGCGTTGTCTGTATCAGAGTCATCCATATCAGAGTTGTCAGAGATATTGTGGAACAATAGGAGGATAGGAGGAGCCTCATTATCAGCAGGCTCAGGGTCAGATATAGAGGGAGGGATTGAAAGAGACTGGGAAGAATTGTCAACCAAGAGCGTCTCTGCCTTAGCTTGACTGCTCTTTTCCCGCCTGCTCTTTTGGATCAGCTTTTTCAACCTGCAGGTTGGTGCAGACTTGAGAATGATGACCTATCTGACCACAGTTGTGGCAACCTTGGCGTCAAGGAGGATTTTGCGAGTTCATGGTAAGAATGCAAGGACCACAGGAAGACAAACCAGAGCTAGAAGCAGCTCAAATTTCCCTAACAACTGCTCCAGAATGGGTAAGGTGCATGTCCTGCAACAGCGTCTTTATGCTCTTCATAGAGGAAAGCATAGATTTATGGGCTTTGAAGTGAAGACACAGAAGCTGGTTAAATTTGAGGGCTTGAGCGCAAGCCATGTAAGCTTCATGGGCTATTAATTGTCTGCTTGTTATTGTTTGCTGTCCTTCCATTTAGAATCTGTCTGCAGACTCAGCTAGCGTCTCTTTAGGCTTGAAAGCAATGTGCATAAAAGTGTCCTTTTTTACTTCCAGGCTAAGGTCACCACCAAACTTGTCAATCAGAAGTTACTTCATATCTTCCCAGGTCTCAATAGTGGGTAATTCAGGCATCATCACCTCCTGGCAAGCCAGGTGTATACAGGTCAGAATATGTTCCTTTTTAACCTCATATGATGATTGGCTCATGGCAGTTTCATAGATAGTTAGGAAAGCTGAAATGGTCAAGGTTCTAAGATCAAAGACTTGCTTAAAGGTTGGCTTGAAGTGTGCTTTGGGAGTTGGATCACAATTTTTTCTATAGAGTATGTTTATACACGGGGAAAATTCTGCTTTGGATTCAGAGGGAGGCTGTCTAGCCCACAGCTGACAAACACTTTCCTCAAGGGTATTCAGGGTCTCAACAGCACAGGCACCCGTATTGATAGCTTGAGTGGTCTGTTGTCCAGTAACATCTAGGCGCTGACCTTGGGAGGTCACTACTGTGGAGAGCTCAGCCAGTTGAGAGGTAAGGGATGGCCCCACTGAGAGGCAAGGGGAAAACCTGTTGTTCACGGAGTTGATCAATTCACTCATCTCTTGTACATCTCTATCCAGCTCAGTATGATCATACTTCAAATAATCCACCTTGTTAGCTAGGGCAATTAATTACCTAGTGCATTGGATTCAGGGGGTTCCTGGTAAGCCAGGGCAGCAGCCATCTTTGTCACACTCCCAACTGGACTAGCAACAGTTACCAGCATCTTGCGTAAGGCAGCAAGTTCTTGCTGTAGCTCAGCAACTTGAGTAGTCAACTCAAGCACCTGGGGGTCAGGTTGAGGAGCCTCAGTAAGACGTCCTTGACTGCAAGTAGTCATACATAGCTCTTGAATAGCATCCCATATTTTCTGCTCTCTATCCACCAAGTCATCAGAAGGGGGAGAGGGCGGAACATCTGGCTTGGGCGTAGATAATTCATTCACTTGGCTCTGGAGTTTGGCTATAACAGCGGTGGTGGCAGCTCTCTCTTGACCAAACACTGTACTGAGTTCATTAAGACTGTTAGCAGCAAAGTTTTCTACCTGCTGTAGTTGCTTGAATGAATACGTGCTGAATGCATTGAGCTGTTGCACAAAATGATTAAAGTTGGAGAGATAAGAGTTCAAGGTGGAGTCCACCTGAGCTCGCCAGGGTTTTTCTAGCTGGTGAAACTCATGTAGCTGTTCTCTCATGTATTTGGGGATAGACTGGCACATTCATTTAATAGAATTAACCAAACAGGTCTGGGAGGTGACAGAGTTACGCTGATTGTCAGATACCAAGGAAAACAGAGAATGGATCTACTGTTGGTAGGCAGCAAACTGGTCCCAGTGATGAGTAACCGTTGCTTGTAGAGACAAGATTTCTTGGATGTGGAGCCCCAACACCATCTGATGGTGGGCCAAGGCAGGCTGTACAAAGGACAATAGTAAATGCTCAGCAGAGCCAGCACAAAGAGGAGATGCTATGGAAATTGCAGAACTATAATCAATTTGTAGTATTATGCTTGGCTGAACTGAAGCTGAAGGCAAGGGATGGCTCCTTCACGGGCTATCCCAAGGGCTACCACCATGACTTGTTCTAAGTCAGGGGTACCCATGGGGTAAGAAACTAGGCAGGGACCATTTCTGAGGTTCAGTACAGTAGGGATAATAGGCAGGTTGGCAATATATTCCTCAATAGGAGGGCTAGTAATTTCAGGTGAAGTTGGCTCATGTATAAGCGGAGGCAAAGGACCTGAAAGCGTGGATTCAAAAGGGATAACCAAGGGGCTTACAGCCCCTGTAGTGAGCACTATTTTTGTTGTGTTCTGAGGCGCGGCACAGACACACAACAGGGAATCCTAACCTTAGGATTGGATTCATACTAAGTCTTGGTTAGATGACTGGGAAGACTATACAATTCCCTTGCGGCCCTGGAAGAATAATCTCTACTAGTTGTGGCTAGAGAGAGGCGCGGAAGTACTGGAGACACAAAGACAAAAATGTGAATAGAACTTAATTTTATTGGTGAATTAGGAAAAGGAATATATAGTAGTTGTTGATACCGCAAAACACTACCAGGACGGTAGGATCACTTGCCACAAGCATGAGTGGGGCAATTGAGATGCGCAGAGTCAAGAAAACAAACAATTGTATTTCCTGATTCAGTCATTAACTCATTTTGAGAGGCAAAAGCAAAAGCAAGAGATTTGTCTTCAAAATGGCCCACTGAAGGCAAAATTGAGACATGGTGAATAGCAGTATTCACGACAGCAAAATTTTGAATCCCTTGAGCAGATAACTCAACTAACAAAAGACAAAACACAGTAAACAAATTCAGGATACATGAATCAGAAATGCGGGATTCTAATATACAATTTGAGATTTCCTGTATTTAAATGAATCATAGACATCATGTAAAACTTAACAAATCTGAAATTGCGGGATTTTCAAATCTAAGAACCAAGTTTCAAATAAAAAATGAGGTGAATTTGAAATAAATATAATTTATGGGTGTCTTAAAAAGGATTCTAAATGATCTAGAGTAATTTGTGCTAATTCTTTTAGGAATCATAGGCATTTTCAAAAATTGCCCTATTCCATTTTAGGACAGCTAAAATTCAGATCATAATATTCAGCAACTTAACATACCTAACAATAAAATTGACTAAAATATACACTTCTCTTTTTGAGTTTAATTTTTTTAATAAAAATTTATTATGTCTTCTTTCAACAACTAAGTCATCAAGCTGTTCCCTGGTCTTGACAAAATCATGCAGGGCTACACTGGGTCTCTTAACAGCAAAGCCTCTGTCTATGGCCACTCCCAACCTGCAGGCCCCTCTGCAAGCACCACCCATGAGTGTGTCTTTCTCCTGCAACTTCCAGCATGGCCCTGTTTGCCCATCATACACAGGCAGCTGCCAACCCAAATCCTGTATCAACAATGGCATCCAATACCAGCCATTTGAGCCATGGGGTCACCCAGAGAACCCAGAATCCTGAAACAGTCAATCAGATGGAATTTTCCAGTTCCCAAGATGGACACATCTCTCTTCCAGTCAATCAGCCTGAAAGACTCAGAAAAAAATTGATCATCCTGGAGATTGCTCTTGAAATGGTTGAAAAGCAAGGGATGCTTATATTCCTTGGGGAAATTGCGGCTGCAATGGGTTTTGCAAAGTCCACTGTGGCTGCAACCCTGCAAGCTCACGCCAATTATGGCCCCCCCTCCAAAGAAGACCCCACCTGGTGCTTATACTTCAACTGATGGTGAAAAAGCCCATCCCCTTATGATGGCTATCATGGAACATGACCCTCAGATGCCCCTGGTCCAGGTCCGTCTCCAACTGGGACTCCACAGCATTTTCACAAATAAGAGAACAGTGAATTTGTGGATGCACAGAGCTGTGGTTGCTGCCAGAATTTTATCCAATCAGGTTCTCAGTGGCCCCAGTTTGGTGGATAACAACCCCTACAATGCAACAAACATTAATTTTATCAAAGGAAGGGCCATGAGGGCCCATAATGACGTCATCTTCTTTCTGCATGCCAAGATTTCTGCAAGTATCCAAGATTATGGTGAAAAGTGTATCCAATCTGATGGTTACAAGCACGGGCCAATTTTGTATCAATTTTTTGGGGGTTTTGTTGGCAGTTTCTCCATTGGGTGTCAATTATTACTTGGTAATATCAAACACTGCAGATTGGTATGCCTACCAGACAGAGCTCAAGGACATGCTGGAGGAGTGGGCTACCCAACAAGCTGTGTACACAGTTGTACTGAGTGCAGAGATGGAGCAGCTGGAATGGGCAGCCCAAGAAATCAGGGCTGTGAGGCATACCTGTTGGTCCTACCCCACCAAACATGCTCATATGCATCTTTCAGATGTATGTCTCTACAATTTTGGTTACGCTCTCAGGCACTCAAAGCCTGCTATCTACAATGAGCTGTGTTCCCAAATTGAGAAGGGGTATGAGCTTTTCACTTTTGTGTTTGTCCAGGACCTATCAGATCTCATCTTCTTCTATGCAAGTGATAGTGATAATTCCAGAAAGGACTCCTGCCTCCCCAACGCCTATCTGCTTATTTTGTCAAGCCCACATATGTGACAGAAGAAGAATTCAAGCAACTGAAGCAATCAGCTCTTGCTGCCCCTTCCCAGTCAACAAACCCTGCCTCCCCAACCCCCCATCAAGCCACTTGCCTTCCAACCCTGACTCCCAAACCACCACCCATTCCCTCCCTTTCTTGTCCTTTGATGAGTAAAATAAATTTTTTCTTTGTGACAACTTATTAAAATTAATATTTCTCTTTCAATTCACAAATAACAATATTTCTTTTACATTGTTAGCATTTCCCATATTTAAAAAATGTGTTGTACATTCAATGTGGTAACATATAATTATTTGAATGAATATTTTTCATTATCAATAATAAATTAAGGACCACAAATGTAAAGTTATATTAGAATATTGCAGGTATGCGTTAAATCCTGATATTTAGATATTATGCGCATAACTCAATGCATCTTTATAATAAATTTCATTATGAACAAGGCCTTTTTCATTGTAATTTATATAAATGGACTGTGTTTATATTTGGGAGCCATTAACACTTAGTATAAATATTGATACATAGTGCATTTTACAACCTGTATATTTACCTATTGGTAATAATTCTGTAAACTTTTAAGTTGGATTTTGTGAGTAATAATAATATAATGGATCAATAAATTACTGTTTATTACCATCAATTGGCTGAGTTTCTTTGCTGTGGCAATTGTGCATTTTCTGATATTTATGCACTAGTATCCAATTGGTTGATTTTACATCCAATCACACAGGCAATAGGAAATCAAGTTGTCACCCCAACCACAGCTGGTCTTAGGGAGGCAAATTGATTACCTATCACCAAAGCAATTGGAGGTGAAGCTATCCAATTAATTGCAAGCACATTATCAACAGCAAATGAACTATCAACACATTAAAAAAGACAACATGATAAGATAGATTGTAATATATAATTCTATTTTATTATTAGTGTTTTTTAAAATATACTGTGATCAAGTATCCTTAATAGCAATACATTAACACTTTTGTAGTAAACTGATAGTTTATCTTTCCCCCTCCTTCCTTCCTTGAAAGGAAGTTTTTGGCCCCCGGCGTAGCCAGGGGCCATAAAACTTTTAAAAAAATTCTGCGTCATCAGGAGGGTAGCTCATATATCATTATATGGTTTTGTGGTCACTATATTAGTGATTTAGAGTACAGAATATTGAATCATTTCCAATTTAGACAATTTTACATTTCACTTAATTTCATGTCTAAACATGATTGTTGAGATTTGATTTTTTATTTGATTTTATCCAGAGTGGAGCTTCTTGATTTGGGTTGATTTGTCCTAGTTTCTTACTGTAAATTCAATTTGGATTCCAGTTCCTGCAATTAATATCTGAGTTTACTAGTGGCATTCAAAAGGCATTTGAAATTCAGTTCTTGGATTTGACAATCCCACAATTCCAAAAAACATAGTAAACTTAATAAAAATGGTTGATGGATTTGAACACTTCAAATCTGATTCCAGTTAATTCATTTTATCCATTGGAAATATGTAGTTCAACTTGAACTTTTCAAAGTGTAAATGAGTTCCTGCATTTTTTAAAATTCAAATAAGAAATATAAAAAAATAATTTAATTAAAAAAGGACATCCCACAAAAGTGATTCAAAATTTGGACCAAGGATTTGACAATCCTGTTTTTTACATTCAGGTTCTGAATTTACAGTAAAGAATAGCATCCTCCTAAAACATTCATTGTGTGTACTCTTAGAGGTTTTGTAGCTAAAGATTTAGTCTTGCAACTGAGATTAATACCCTGCTTGCCAACATATCTCAAGACACATATGAGGCTATCAACAAGCTTCCTCATGTCAGATCTAAAATCACCATTCCTCTCAATTTGGGTGTCATTAAATGTAATCATGTTTCTTTACAAGGAGAAAAACCAATTGAAACAATATTTTATTGATAAATTATTTTAAAGAAAAAATTTACTCAATTCATTGCCACTGTACCACCCTCTTTTTGACCAATGGCTATTTATCATGGTATAAGAATTCACCAGTATGCTTAAATAAACATTATATTATTGAAAATAACTTTTTTCTTTTCTTTTCTTTTCTTGAACTGTTGTCCTTCCTAACACAAATACTGAACTATAACCAGTTCAGTTGCAACATTAAAAATCAGGTTATTGATCAATATTATTAAGATAAATAGTTAGTTTGTCCACTTTTCTATAGCCAAATTTTATTTTATTTCACTGTGGATTTATTTAATTTTTGTGATGATGAAGTATCCACTAAATTTCAAAATAATGAGAAAGTTGGAAATAATCACTCAAACAAGCAAAATGTTTACAGTTAATTATATTTTCAAAGTGAAATGTGACAATAATAATCTCTAAACAGTGTTTATAAAATTAAATGTACATAGAAAACAGATAAGAAAAAAAATTCAAAGTGATTGGTAAATATAAAATGTTTATTAGATATCAATTATCTTATAAGTTGGGTTGACCATCTCTTTTTCAAAGCTTTTTTAAGGGCAAAAATGGTCTAGAAAAGGTACTTTCTTATCTAAATGCATTGTTTCTGGATAATTATCTGATTGACCAATTGGCTGATAAATCAGTTGATAGTTATGGGATTAATAATCACATGACACTCTGTCAATTATCAGATCACTGGGTCAAAAATTATGGAAAATGAGCCAAATTGAACAGACCTGGATGGAAAAGAATTTTATTGACTCAAACTCCCAGAGTTTGTTGAAAAGGGGGACCAAATGATCCTGATAGCCACCCAAACCCAGAACCATATTTCTAACTCTGAAAACAGCAAAACAACCCCCTTAAAGATCCAATAATTTTCTTCAAGAACCCAGTCAGGCAGAGAGAATCACTTGTCAGCCTATAGAACTCTGCCTAAAAGTTAATATTAAGCTTACCAGAAGGATATAGCTGGTAAAGATAACACTTATTTCCTTATTGATGTATCTAATAAACCATTTTAGATTATGAAGTATTATTACTATGTTTTTGTAGGAACTTACTATATTTGCACCGCATTTATCTTAAAAGTACTATCCAACAGATAATATCATCCTTACAAGCTAAAGCTTTGAAAATCTTAGCAAAAATCCTTAAAACCAGCTGAAGCCAAACCTCCCACTCAACTCTCAGCCAAGAATTTAACCCTTCTACTGTAATGATGGGGTGGCTTTGAAATTCAGAAATATTGAGAAAATGAGGAATGCAAACCCAAATGCTGAAAACATTGAATAGTAAAATAATTATCAATGTCAAAATTTGTAAGCAATAAGCTCCAAAAAACGGTACAGGCAAAATTCAGGCTGTAAAAATGAGAACAAAAATTACAAAAGCTAATGATTGAAAAATGGAAACTGGGTTTTGCAGATGGATGACTATGGAAAATTGGTTTGATGTGCTTCCTAATCTCAGGTGGGGTAGCTACAAACAACAGTGTGGTTGCTGTGAACAACAAAAAATCAAAACTGCATATTGCAATGGTGCGCACAGGGACATACACAAACAGGAATTTGATTTACATGAGTTTTACTTACCAGAAGGAAATACAATTAATGGCTTTGGATATAATATAGGTTTTATTCAATTACTAAGGTAGCTGTGGGCTACAACCCAGCTCATATGAGTTGGATGGGAATGCTGACATCAGCAGGGCGAATCCTGACAACCAAACCTTCAGAAGTGACCAAAATATTTCTGACATCATAAATCAATTTGGGGCCAAAAAACATCAAATTACCTGATTTTTGGGCTTTTGGGCCTTAAGTGGCAGTTTTTGAGGTCCTGTTTGGAGGTGCACCTTCTTGGCCACCACCCAATTCCTGACAATGTCTTGATTCAGGTCTGTGTAGGTTTTCATTGGCCTTTTATTATTGTTACCTCCTTTTTATTGGGCTTTCTTGGGGCAGACAATGCCTGCCAAGATGTCTTTATCCATGGCAGCTACCTTGCCTGGTATCCACTTTAATTATGACATAATTTTTCTGAGGTACAAAAATCCAACAATATGACAAAATTGCCATAATATTAAGGTAAAAATTCCAATTTAAACTTCTTAAAATGATGTCATATTGTCAGATTTTGGGTCCTCAGAAAAACAGTGTCAGAATTAAAGTGGTCCCCCTTTACCTACATGAATCCCCCCATCTGTCCTCCAGAAGGACCTCCCCATTTTACAGAAAGCCAAAAGGCACAGATGGGTCAGTCTGTTAAGAAACCCCTGATGTGCTGGAGTTGTCTTTGGAAGAGGAGGAGATGAGACAATGCTGAAATATTGTGAGGAATTTGCAAACAGGCAGCAGCTATAGTGGATTAGAAAAAGCAACAAGGGTCAGTTATGTCAGAGCTGTGCTAGTTTTAGCAGAGCTACAAGGAGAAAATATTTAGAAACTAGATAATATTCTTTATTGAGAGACAATGATTATATAGTTATTGTGAGTCATGAATAACAGGAACAAGATAGCATTGATCACCTGGTGGGATGGTTAATGGGGTGGCCTAATCTTGGTAATGATTCAAATACCAAAACAAGGTATCCACTGTAAGGGATTATCATTTATTCATGTTGTTGGATTTGGCAATTTGAGTTGACTTCCTAGTCTTGCTTTGAGTGGCTGGGTAATTGGATTGCAGGTCACAACCCTGCTTACTTGGAACCTTGCTGGCAGGTTGAGCCTGCTGTTTTGACACCCCCCAACTGAATGTTGGCCTCCTCTTGGGGCAGGTTGTCAGGGAGGTTTTCAGGAGCACAGAGGTCATATTTTACTTACTATTGTTCTGTGGAGGGTAGGACAGTCTCATACTATTTTTTCTTGCTTTACAGAGTCTTAGGCGGTTGTGATGGAAGGTCTTGTCTTGTCTGCTTTTCTAAGTCCTTGCATAAGGTAAGTGTTGTTTTTGTTTACCTTCAGGATAATAGCAGGGCCCACTTTTTATGGCTGTAATTTACTCTTGTTGTTATTCATTACCCAGACTTTGTCACCAACCTCATGTCTGTCTTGGATGGGGAAAAAGGTATTCTGTAGGTGTTTTTCTTCTCTTTCTAGTTGGCTGCTGTTGGCCTGTATGACTTGAGAGTCTGAGCAGGGTGGAACTTTACTAAGCATTTCCAGCTTAGGTCCTGATAGTGCTTAGATAATTTTTGGTTGTGTGCCATAAACTAGTTCAAAGGGGCTTTCCCAGTGGATCTGTTCACGTGGGTCTGTTCACATGGGTCTGGCATACAAGAAATGCAGCCAGTAGCTGCTTATACCAGTCCTCAGGCCTCCTAGCTGTGAGATTAGCCAGGTCCAGCACTAGGCTGCCATTCAGCTTCTCAACACGTCCATTGGCCTGAGGATAGTAAGGTGTTGTCACTGTGTGCTGGACCCCATACTTGATGAGGTAAACATTGGTATCTTCAGAGGTCAGTTCCTTGCCTCCATCAGTTACCAGGAGTTCTGGCTTCCAAACTTAATGATGATTTCTTTTCCTATAAACTGCTGCACATCATTGCCTGTGTGAGTTCTCACTGCTTGCATCACTAGCCAGAAAGCAGCAAAGTTGATAGCAGTGATGGTGTATTTCTTTTTGTTGTGCTTTCCTGGCATGAGTCCTACAATATTTAGGGCCCACACTTTAAAGGGCATTGGGGAACAAATAAGCAGTACAGACTTAGGTGGGGTGTCGCTTTTTGCAAATTTTTCACATACTTTTTATTTCTCTAAAACTTCCTGGACATCCTGGTATAGGGTTGGCCGCCATGCTTTGTGTTTTAGGAATTTGTAGAGGTTGCAGCTTTTGGTATGCCCTAGGTCTCTGTGGTAACGTAAGATGGTGTCAACTTGCTGATGTGTAGGGATGTAAGGGATGGTGGTTCTGTTAGTCATTTTTTGATGTAAAGTCCTGTACACGTCTGCAAATAGGTGCTTGTTTTTTATGACTGTTTTCTTTGTGATTTCAGTGCTACCAGGGGGAAATCTCTGTACTTTTTTGGAGCACCAAGAGGGGCCAGTCTGGGTCAAGCCCATTCTTGCCTCTTGTGGCTCTAACATACAGGCGCAAGAGTGCATCTTCCATGGCAAGTTCTGGACCAGGTTTATACTGTATTATCATTTTGAACCTTTCTAGGAGCTCCATCCAATATGCTTGTTGGCAGGAAATGGTTGCCTGAATTTTAAATTATATAAGTGATTTGTAGTTAGTTAATGCTGTGAATTCCTCCTGCTGCTCTAGATAACAATGCCATTTGACTAGGCAGTGCATGATTGCTAACAACTCCTTGTCATCTATGGGGTATCAATACTCACTTCCTGTCAGTTAATGCGTAACTCATAGGCTACAGGCAGGAAATCACCATTGTTGTTCTTGATTTGTAATACTCCCCCAATGGATGCATCAGAGGCGCCTGTCTCTATTTGATATTCTCCATTGTGTTTGGGGTATTGTAGGATGGGTACAGTTGTGAGCTTTTCTTTAAGACGTTGGAAATAAAGGTTGTGTTGAGGGGTCCATACAAACTTAGATTTGGCGCCAGTTATGGCGGAAAGAGGTGCAATCAGGACACCACAGTCAGGGATGAATTGTTGTATGTAGGCAACCATTCCCAGGAACATGCAGAGTTCTGAATTGTCCTTTAGAGGTGGCATTTTGAAGATGGCCTGGATTTTCTGGTTTTCAGGCTTAATTCCATCTTTTGAAACTACATGTCCCAGGAAGGACAACTGTTTTTGGAAGAATGGGCATTTGGAGGGCTTGGCTAGAAGTTTATGTTGTGTCAGGGTAGCAAAGACTGCTTCCAAGTCCTTATGGTATTGTTCTACCAAAGGGCTGTGGACAATGATTTTATCCAGGTACACCAGAGCATGTTTGCTAATGTGGGGACAAACATCTCATTTGTAAAGATCACAAAGGTTGACGGGGCATTTGACATCCCAAAATTGAGCACCACACACTTGTATGACTTGTACTTAGTACAGAAGGCTGCTTTGGATATATCTTCCTCCCTGATGTGGATTTGGTTGTAGCCTGCAGTCAGGTCAATCTTGGAAAAGACTGTGGCGCTACTCAGGGCATCAAAGAGGTTGTCAATGAGTGGAAGTGGGTAACAATTCTTGATGGTGACTCCATTGAGGGCTCAGTAATCCATGACTAATTGAAGAGTACCATCTTTCTTTGTCACAAAGAATACAGCAGCACCAAAGGGAGACTGTGAAGGGCAGATAAGTCCTTTTTCTAGCATCTCCTTGAGGAAAGCACATAGGGTTTCATCTTTGTTTGGGGTAAGTCAGTAGATGGGTCACGCCTTAGGTGTGGCTCCTTTGAGCTGAATGAAGTGTTGCATGTGCTTTTCTGGTGGTAACCCTGGTGGAGCCTCTTTGAAGATTTCTGAATGGTGGGCTAAAATGTTGCAATCCCAAGGAAAAGTGGTGTCCTGGTGATCCTTGAAGTGTATGATCTTGTACTGGCAGGAGTCCCAGTTGATTGCCTTGAGGTTCTCCTTTTTGTCCAGGGTTTTAGTAATGTGTACAAAGATGTGGTTGCACAGGAGTTGAACCACTGATTCAGGGTATATCTTGCAATTGACATCTTCACACTCAATGGTCAATACCAAGGTTGCCTAGTATACATGGGGGTTATTCATTTGCAACCAGTCCAGCCCTAGAACAATATTGAATTTGGGAAAATCCATGGCTGGGCCCTGGATGGTGGAGTGCAAGTTCTCTAGCATGACAGAGAAGGGGGCAGCTTCCCTTTTCACAGTGATGTGATTTTTGTTGGCTAAAACTACCTTTTTAATCCTCAAAGGTTTTGTGGTCAGCTTGAACTTGTCTACAAAGCTGCTGTTGACTAGGGTTTGGTATGTGCCCAAGTCTAGGAGTGCTGAGCCTGTGTAACTGCAAAAGCAGAAAAGATAGGACATCAGTTTATTGGGATGCCTGACAATGGTGTAAAGTACTGGGTCTTCCAAGGGCACTTGAATCATTAGGCATTGGCCCACTTCCTTGGATGGTACTCATTTTTGGGTGAGTCAGGAGTTGCTCAGGGAGATCTTGGATGGCTTAATACTCTCCTTGGGCTTTTCCCTTGTTGTGATTTTCTTGTGTGTCAGTGATACAGAAATGGGTACAGTTTGACTGTCCATTGTTCCCATTTCTGTGCCCATTCAAACCTATGGGTTTGTAGTTTGAGTTGTTGTTGTTGTTCCCAGGAGGCAGGCAGTTGGAGCATCCAGTTGGTTGAGAATCCTTGGGTTGCTCTCTTCTCCCATTTTGTGCCTTTTTCAGAGCATTGGATGTTTTTTCTTATTTCTCTGCCTCACAATATAGACTCTGCAGGTTAGTCACCTGGTCCAGGATCACATGTCTCATTATGTGCAACTTGAGTGTGTTGTAGTTCATGAGATGGATAGCTGGGGTATCAAAGGCCATATCTAAAGGGGCACATAGTCAAAGCTCTTTGTATGTTTGGGTGAGCTTCTTCACTGTGCCTGTCTGGGTGAGATTCTTCATGTGGTGTATAATCATAAGTGTGGTATTCTTTAGCACAAATCTTGCCAGGAAGTCCTGCTTGAAAGTTTCCCAATTTTTCACGGTATGGTCTTTGTGCCACTTATTGCACCAAGTGTCTGCATTGTGTGTTAATCAAATAGAGATCTCTGAAATCCAGAACTTTTGTGGACATTTCATTTCTACCAGCTTGCTCTGGGAAGATTGGATCCATGTTGTGGTGTTGTTGTTGTTGGCTTAAGCAAAGGGTTCCAAGGCAATGCTTCAAAGTCTTTGGGCTACATAGGCTGGCATAATGCTTTCATCAGGTGCTTGAGGAGTAATGGCAGGTTCTTGGAAGAACCCCTGTGCCAATAAGGCGTTGAAGGCGGGAAGGGGTATCACCATATTTTGGTAGAGGATAAACCCATAAGGTATATTGGCACCGGGTGTGTATGGTGTCCAGTCTACCAGGAGGCCAGACATGATTCTATCAAGTATTTGTTGACTGCGGCAAGTACAGGCAGCAGGCAGAATCTTGGGGGATAAAGTAGGAAGGAAAATCTAACTGTGTTACCAATATCAGAACTGTGCTGTTTTAGCAGAGTTACAAGGGGGAAACTATTTAGAAACTAGATAATATTCTTTATTGAGAGATAATGATTATATAGTTATTGTGAGTCATGAATAACAGGAACAAGATAGCATTGATCACCTGGTGGGATGGTTAATGGGGTGGCCTAATCTTGGTAATGATTCAAATACCAAAACAAGGCATCCACTGTAAGGGATCATCATTTGTTCATGTTGTTGGATTTGGTAATTTAAGTTGACTTCCTAGTTTGGCTTTGAGTGACTGATAATTGGATTGCAGGTCATGAACCCACTTACTCAGAATCTTGCTGGCAGGTTGAGCCTGCTGTTTTGACAGTTACCTTGGCTTAAAAAATGTAAAGTAGAGAATGCATTATTAAGCTTTTCCTTAAGCAGAAAGATAAAATAATAATATAAAAGGGAATAGCCAGCATTCAAACTGTCTACATATAACATCCTCCATGTTGACAATATCAAATTTTATTTGGGCTTTGTTTTTTTAAAATTTCACTCAAAACTTGAAAATTTAAATCAAATTTAAATTTTGTCATTATGAACAATTATTTAGGTAAAAAAATCAATAAACATGTAATAAAAATACAAAAATATGTTTTGGGAATTGTTGACATGTATGATGTTACAGTAGACAGTTTAAATGCAGATTGTTGCCATATAAAAGAGTCTTATGTTTATTGGGGAAATTGGGAAAATTATATCATTCTCAACATGGCAATTGAACCCATACATACACAGGATATAATTGGAACAAAGTGCCACAGAATAATGAACACTGATAAGAAATAAGTGGAAAATGTGAAAGGACCTGAATTTAAATGAGGATCAATTGGGGTCTTGGAAACTCATGTCACAGAGTGTTCTAAAAACAAATCAAACTCTAGGATTTCATGTCTCAAATTTGAAGGACTAAAGCACCCAAAGAACTAATTGAAATACTGTAAATCAGAATCTGAAAGTAAAAATGCGGGATTGTCAAATCCTTGGTCCAAATTTAGAATCACTTTTGCGGGCAACTCAGCTGAGTGAAAATTAAAATATTTAATAAAATCAACCATTTAATTTGAACTTTTTTGATTTATTTAAATTGGCAAAATTTGAATCCCTTGAGCAGATAACTCAACTAACAAAAGACAAAACTCAGCAAACAAATGCAGGATACATGAATTAGAAATGCGGGATTCTTATGTACAATTTGAGATTTCCTGTATTTAAATGAATCATAGACATCATGTAAAACTTAACAAATCTGAAATTGTGGGATTGTCAAATCCAAGAACCAAGTTTCAAATAAAAAATGAGGTGAATTTGAAATAAATATAATTTATGGGCATCTCAAAAAGGATGCCAAAGGATCTAGAGTGGATTTGTGCTAATTCTTTTAGGAATCATAGGCATTTTCAAAAATTGCCCTATTCCATTTTAGGACAGCTAAAATTTAGATGCTTGATTACAGTAGATTTTAAAAAATGCTAATAATAAAATAGGATTATATATTACAATCTATCTTATAATGTTGTCTTTTCCTTGATGTGTTGATAGCTCATTTGCTGTTGATAATTTGCTTGCATTTAATTGGATAGTCTCACCTCCAGTTGCCTTGGCAATAGGAAATCAAGTCACCTCCCCGAGACCAGCTGTGGTTGCAGAGGCAACTTGATTTCCTATTGCCAAGGAAACTGGGGGTGAAACTATCCAATTAATTGCAAGTACATTATCAACAGCAAATGAACTATCAACACATCAAGGAAAAGACAACATGATAAGATATATTGTAATATATAATTCTATTTTATTATTAGCATTTTTTAAAATCTACTGTAATCAAGTATCCTTAATAGCAATACATGAATACATAGTGTAGTAAACTGATAGTTTATCTTTCCCACCTCTCCTTCCTCAAAATAAATTTTTATGGCTCCTGGCTACCCTGGGGGCCAAAAAACTTTTAAAAAATTTCTTTGTCATCAGGAGGGTAGCTCATATATCATTATATGGTTTTGTGGTTGCTATATTAGTGATTTAGAGTGCAGAATATTGCATCATTTCCAGTTTAGACAGCTTAAATTTCACTTAATTTCATGTCTAAACATGGTTGTTGAGATTGTAATTTTCATTTGATTTTATCCAGAGTGGAGCTTCTTGATTTGGGTATATTTGTCCCAGTTTCTTACTGTACATTTAATTTGGATTCCAGTTCCCACAATTATTATTTATGTTTACTAGTGGTATTAAAAAGTGATTTGAAACTTGGTTCTTGAATTTGAAAATCCTGCAATTTCAAAAAAAACATAGTAAACTTAATGAAAATGGTTGATGGATTTGAACACTTCAAATCCAATTCCAGTTAATTAATTTTGTCCATAGGAAATATGCAGTTCAACTTGAACTTTTCAAAGTGTCTATGAGTTCCCGCATTTTTAAAAATCCAAATAAAAATACAAAGAATTGAATTTGATTGAAAAAGGGCCATCCTGTAAAAGTGATTTGAAATTTGGACCAAGGACTTGATAATCCCGCATTTTTACGTTCAGGTTCTGAATTTACAGTACCCAAGGATTATAAGTTCACAACAACCCCATACCTATTTGCATCTACCTATACAACTACAACAAACTGGGTGTTGCTTGTTTAACTATCTTGGTACTCACTAAATGATTGATTTATTATATGTGAGTTATGAGCCACTGGGTTACTTCTTTCAGTTATTTAATGAGGCTAGCTCAGTCATATATTGGTATTTCCAGGGAGGCCTTCACTTTAATCTGATTGATCCCCTGCTAAAGAACCTGGATGTGACAGCTTTTAGAAATAGCTGTGAGTACTTCATACATCAAGGTGCCACGGCTGTAATCCACTAAAAGTCTTATTACCAGGTAAGATATTAAGAAATCAACTTCCATAGTTACAGAGATCAAATCATTTATCTTTTAAATGGGTTGGATAAAATATATTTCTTATTAAAATAATAATATATTTATAGAGCTTAAATCAATTGTTGATAGTTTTTAGCCCTCATGACCTATGGTTTAGGGGTTGGATTATAATCACTAAGTCCGTAACTGTTGCAGAGTATCCTATCACAGAATAAAATCTATTGGGTATGTTGCAACATATTTGACTACTCCCTCTTGGAGAAGTAATTCCTTGAGTAATTTCCCAACTAACCATTAATTCAGTGGCACTCTTATCAATTGCCCATCTAATATGGGGATCAATCCTTTTTATTCCTAAGCTGAACATTACCTGGAAAATCCCCATGACTGCCATGATCTACATGGACAGCATGTGGAATATCATGATACTATATAACCCTCAATATTCATATCAATAAATTAATATTATCTTATTGATTTTACCCTTTATTTTGTTTCATATACTTCCAAGAAGTATATACTTGACAGATATCAAAATTTTAGAGCCTTGCCCAAGTGGGAGCCAAAATACATACCAAAGACAAAATTCATTTGGGTTTAGGCTTAAAAGATAAAGAGAAGTTGGAATAGTCTGCAAAATTAATTTAATAAAAGCAAGCTAAAATATTTACTGTATAAAAAGTGGTGGAGAATAGTTAAATACCAGGAAACATAAGTTTAACTGGTGTTATGTATAGAGAATAATCATTAACTAAAAGGGGATTAGTTTTAGGACAATTTTCAGCAGGATATGCATATGAATTGTTAACTAGAAACTATTTAGCTGTAAAATAGTATTAGAAAGTGACTTAACAGCTTGACGCTGGATCATTGAGAATAGAGCAAATTTGGGGTTAAGGACTAACCCTTATAATTTGAAGATCCAAAATATAGATATGACATATTCAAGTAAAAATGAAGAATGTAATCAAAAGAATATTCTGTAATGTTGTAACTGTGCTGTTTTAGCAGAGTTACAAGGGGGAAACATTTAGAAACTAGATAATAATCTTTATTGAGAGATAGGAATTATATAGTAATTGTGAATCAAGGATAACAGGAATATGATTGTGTTGATCACACAGTTGGATGGTGAAGGGGGTGGCTTGATTCTGGTATTGAGTCAAGCACCAAAAAGAGGTATCTACCATAAGGGATCATCAATTGTTCATGTTGTTGGATTTGGCAACTCAAGTTGAATTCATAGTCTGGCTTCAAGTGACCAGGTAATCAGATTGCAGGTCAGAAACCCGCTTGCTCAGAACCTTGCTGGCAGGTTGAGCTTGCTTTTTTGACACCCCCCCAACTGAAGGTTGGCCTCCTCTGGGGGTAGGTTGTCAGGAGCCCGGGCGCCATACTGAACTAACTGTTGTTCTTTGGCGGGCAGAGCGGTTTTGCGTTGTTTTTGTCTTGCCTTGCAGGGTCTCAGGTGATCATGGTGTAGGGTATTGTCTTGTTTGCGCTTCCTGAGTCCTTGTACAAGGTAAGTGTTATTTTTGTTTACCTTTAGAATGATTGCTGGACCTAATTTCTTGGGTTGTAGTTTGCTTTTATCAACGTTCATGACCCAAACTTTGTCCCCAACTTCATGTCTATCTTGGATGGGGCAAAGGTTTTTTGCAGACGTTCATTTTCTTTTTCTTTTTGCTTGCTGTTGGCCTCTATAACTTGAGGGTCCAATTGTGGGGGGACTTTACTTGGAATTTTCTGTTTGGGTCCTTTTAATGCTTGAATGATATTTGGCTGTGTGCTGTATATCAACTCAAAAGGGCTTTTTCCAGTGGATCTGTTCACTCAGGTCTGGAACACAAGTAGTGCAGTTGATAGCTGCTTATACCAGTCTTCAGGTCTCCTGACAGTAATTTTGGCTAAGGCTTGCACAAGGCTGCCATTAAGCTGCTCTACACGTCCATTGGCCTGTGGGTGGTATGGTGTTGTCACAGTATCTTTGACCCCATTTTTAGCAAGGTATATGTTGGTGGTTTTGGAGGTCAATTCTTTCCCTCCATTGATTATCAGGAGTTCTGGCTTTCCAAACTTGCTGATTATTTCTCTTCCTATGAATTGTTGTACATCATTGCCAGTGTGTGCCTTTACTGCTTGGGCTACTGGCCATCTTGTAGCAAAGTCAATGGTGGTGATGATGTATTTCTTATTGTTGTGTTTCCCTGACATGGGGCCAACAATGTTAAGGGCCTAAACCTTGAAGGGTAGCAGTGTGTGGATGGGGAGTAAAGACTTTGGAGGGGTTTTGCTTTTGGCAAATTTCTTACATACCTTACATTGGTCTAGGACTTCCTGAACGTCACAATACAGGGTTGGCCACCAGGCCTTGTGTTTAAGGAATTTGTATATGTTTTGACTCTTGGTGTGTCCAAGGTCTCTGCAATATTGTAGGATGGTGTCTAATTGCTGGTGTGTGGGGATATAAGGAGTGGTAGTACCTTTGGAAATTTTTCTGTGCAAGGTACTGTAAATGTCAGCAAATAGGTGTTTGTTTTCAATGACTGTTTCCTTTGTTATGTTGGTTGTACAAGGAGGAAAACCCTTGTATTTTTTTGTAGCACCAAGAGAGGCCAGTCTGGGTCAAGCCCATTTTCCCCTCTTGCAGTGCGGACATATAGGCGTGAGAGGGCGTCTGCCATGGCAAGCTCGGGACCAGGTTTGTACTGTATGAGCATATTGAATCTCTCCAAGAGCTCCATTCATCAGGCTTGGCAGCAAGATAGATTTTCTTGGGTTTTAAAGTATCTGAGCAACTTGTGGTCGGTCAGTGCCATGAATTCTTCCTGTTGTTCTAGATAACAACGCCATTTGTATAGGCAGTGTACAATGGCCAGCAGTTTCTTGTCGTGAATAGGGTACTAATACTCTCCATCTGTCAACTTTTGTGATTTTTAAGCTACAGGCAGGAAGTCACCATCATTATTTTTGATTTTTAGTACTCCCCCAATGGATGCATCTGAGGTGTTGTTTTCCATTTGGTATTGGACGTCATGTTTGGGGTATTGCAAGATAGGAGCCGTTGTGAGCTTATCCTTGAGGCGTCTAAAACAGAGGTCACATTAGGGGGGTCCACACAAACTTGGATTTGGCGCCAGTTATGGCAGATAAGGGGGCAGTTAAAATGCCACAATCAGGTATGAAGTGGTGTATATAGACCACCTTCCTAAGAAGGTGCAGAGTTCCAACTTATCCTTGGGTGGCGGCATCTTGCAGATGGCCTATATCTTTTGACTGTCAGGTTTTATGCTGTCCTTTGAGACTATGTATCCCAGGAAGAGTAATTGCTTGCAGAAGAGCTGGCACTTGGATGGTTTAGCCAACAGTTTTTGTTGTGCCAGGGTAGCAAAAACTGCCTCTAGGTAATTATGGTGCTGTTCCACCAATGGACTGTAGACAATGATGTTGTCTAGATAGACTAGGACATGCTTGCCTATGTGCGGAGCAAACACTTTGTTCATGAAGGTCACAAAGGTAGAAGGGGCGTTTGTCATGCCAAAGTTGAGCACCACACACTTGTAGGAGCTGTATTTAGTGTGGAAGGCTGTTTTGAGGATGTCTTCCACCTTAATACAAATTTGGTTATGGCCTGCAGTCAGATCAATCTTGGAGAAGACAGTGGCTCCTCCCAAGGCATCAAAGAGGTCGTCAATCAGTGGCAGTGGGTAACAATTCTTAATGATAACTTTGTTAAAGGCGCAGTAGTCTGTGACCAGACATAAGGTACCGTCCTTCTTAGCCACAAAGAATATGGCAGCTCCAAAGGGAGACTGTGAGGGGCAGGTAAAGTCCCTTCTCCAACGCTTCCTTGAGGTAGGCACAAGAGTGTTGTCTTTGTTTGGAGTCAACCTGTAGATAGGACGTTCTTTGGGTACAGCCCTTTTGAGTTGGATGGAGTATTGAATGTGTTTCTCTGGGGGCAACCCAGGTAGAGCTTCTTTGAAGATTTCTGGATGGCGGGCCACAATTTTGCAATCCTGAGGTGTGGAGGTATCTTGGTGGCCCTTGAAGTGTATGATCTTGTATTGGCAGGAGTCCCAGTCAATTGCCTTCAGGCTTTCTTTTTTGTCCAGGGTCTCTGTGATATGCACAAAGATGTGGTTGTGTAGGAGTTGGTCCACTGAGTCAGGGTAGATCTGGTGATTGACACCCTCAGCTTAATGGTCAACACCAAGGTTGCCCAGTCTACGTGAGGATTGTTCTTTTGTAACCAATCCAACTCCAGTACAATGTCAAACTTTGGGAAGTCAATGGCAGGGCCTTGGATGGTGGAGTGTAGGTTCTTGAGCATGACAGAGAAGGGGGTGGTTTCCCTTGTCACAGCAATGTGATGTTCATCAGCCAAGACCATGTTTTAATCTGTGAAGGATTAGTGGCTATCTTGAACTTGTCTACAAAGCTGCTGTTGACTAGGGTTTGATCCAAGCCCAAGTCCAGGAGTGCCAAGTCTGTGTAACTGCAAAAACAGAAAGGATAGGACATCAGTTTATTGGGATGTCTGTCAATGGTGTTCAGTAACGGTCCTCCAAAGGTACTTGGATCATTGGACATTGGTCCACATTCTTGGGTTGGTACTCATCATTGGGAAAGTCAGGAGCTGTTTGAGGAGAGCTTGGCTCACTTAATGCTCTCCCTGGGCTTTTCCCTCATCTTGATTGCCTTGTGTGTCAGTGATACAGAAATGAGTACAATTTGACTGTCCATTGTTTCCATTCTCATGTTTGTTTGAGCTTGTGGGTTTATGGTTGGTGTTATTCCTGTTGCTTCCTGGGGATGGCCAAGTGGAGCTGTTGTGTTCTGAGGCGCAGCACAGACACACAACGGGAAATCCTAACCTTAGTATTAGATTTGTACTAAGTCTTGGTTAGATGACAGGGAAGGCAAATGTGTTTACCTTGCGGCCCTGGAAGAATAATCTCTACTAGTTGTGGCTAGAGAGAAGCGCAGAAGTACAGAAGACACAAAGACAAAAATGTGAATAGAACTTCCTTTATTGGATAGACAAATTGGGAATATATACTGTGTAGCTTTACCAAAAACAGTACATGGACGGTAGGATCACTTGCCACCAGCACTAGTGGGGCAAGTGAGTTGCGCAGGATCAAGAAACCAAACAATTGTATTTCCTGATTCAGTCATCAACTCATTTTGAGAGGCAAAAGCAAAAGCAAGCAAGCAATTTGTCCTCAAAATAGCCCACCAAAGGCAAAATTGAAACACAATGAATAGCAGTATTCACAACAGGAGCGTCTGCCTGTGTGAGAATCCTTGGTTCTCTCTTGTTTTCTCATTTGTGTCTTATGGAGAGTGTTGGATGTTTGTTCTGCTTTCTTTGCCTTGTGGTTCAGGCTTTGTAGGTTGGTCACTTGTTCCAGGTTCACATGTCTCATTACATGCAACTTAAGGGCGTCATAGTACATGAGGTGTGTAGCTGGGGTGTCAAAGGCCATGTCAGAGGGTGCACAAAGTTGGAGTTCCTTGTAGGCGCGGGTGAGCTCCTTCACAGTACCTGTCTGGGTTAGGTTCTTTACAATGGTGTATGATCATGAGTGCTGTGTCCTTAAGCACAAACCTTGCCAAGAAGTCTTGTTTGAAGGTATCCCAGTTCTTTTTGGCGTGTTCCTCATGCCACTTGTCACACCAGGTGCCAGTGTTATGGGTTAGTTGAATGGATATTTCCGCAATCCAAAATTGCTGTGGGCATTCCATCTGGGCCAGCTTGCTCTGGGCGGACTGGATCCATGTGGCAGTGTTGTTGTTGTTGGCCCTGGCAAATGGTTCCAAGGAAGAGCTTTGCAGTCTTTGGGCTAGGTAGGCAGACATGGTGTTTTTGTTGGCTGGTCGCAGAATAGAGGAGAATGGATGCCTGAAAGAATCCTTGTGCTGACAGGGCATTGAACGCGGGGAGTGGTATCATCATGTTCTGGTAAAGGACAAAGCCATCAGGTATCTTGGCACCAGGGGTGTACAGGATCTAGTCCAGCGGGAGGCCAGACATAATTCTGTCAAGGATTTGTTGCCTGTATCAAGTACAGGCAACAGGCAGAATTTTACAAGATAAGGTAGGATGGAAAATCTACCTGTGCTACCAATGTCGTAACTGTGCTGTTTTAGCAGAGTTACAAGGGGGGAAATATTTAGAAACTAGATAATAATCTTTATTGAGAGATAGGAATTATATAGTAATTGTGAATCAAGGATAACAGGAACATGATTGTGTTGATCACACAGTTGGATAGTGAAGGGGATGGCTTGATCCTGGTAATGAGTCAAGCGCCAAAATAAGGTATCCACTGTAAGGGATTATCATTTATTCATGTTGTTGGATTTGGCAATTTGAGTTGACTTCCTAGTCTGGCTTTGAGTGGCCGGGTAATTGGATTGCAGGCCACAAACCCACTTGCTTGGAACCTTGCTGGTGGGTTGAGCTTGCTGTTTTAACAGCAAGGTAAATAATTATAATTTCATCTTAGCAGCCTAATCCAATGATTTAATAATTTTAAGTTAGAAACTAGGAATTAAAAAGTGTTGCAACTGAACCAATCTTAGTTTGATGTTTGTAATTGGGTAAGAAACAACCCAGAAAGAAAGGAAAAAGAATAATGATAAAATAACAGCTTTATTGGGAAGCAGCAGTTAGAATACTGCAAAAGAAAGTCACTAATCCACAAAATGGTGGAATAGTGAAATGATTCAAGTATGATGTGAGAGACAAATATCTATTTGAGATATTGTTGCTTGGAATTTTCTACACTCCTAATTAGGAGATGTTGCCTGCATTTTGAAACTGGCAACAGAAGTTCTGTGTTATTATGTATAACATGAGGCAGCTCTGTGAGCACCCCATGTGTGTTGTAAGATAAATTAGAAGGCAAATTACCAATCTTGGTTGCAGCACAAGTATCAGTTGGGTTGGTATAAAGTGTTTAAAATAACTGCTTAAACAGTTGAAGTAACTGAAAGAACACTCAAATCAGTTTAACAACAGAAAATAAGAGAAATATAAGTAAACTCATGTAAATAGTATGAACTAATCCAAAATAAAGCCCAAAAAAGATATTAAAGAAATACAGGGATAAGTAAAATGAAGAAATACATACTCTTAGAAGTTTAAAAGCAAGGTAAACAGTTCAAATGACACTAACCTTCTTTAGTAGCATGAATCAGACGTCTGGGAATAACAAAAAGTACCAAATCACCTTTCTTGGAGTTTTTATTGATTCTTGTGACTTCCAGGGCTAAATTTGATGGTCTCCCAACTGCTTAAATACAGCACATTTATTATAAATGGATTGTTTAAAGTCCACATACAACTTTAAAAATATGCAAGCATTTTTGATTAAACAACTTTAAGCTTTTAAGTCCATCTGGTTTCAGATTTTATGAAGCTTTCCATGATTTTTTCTCTCAGGTTTCCCTATAATTGTGTCAGGAAGCCAGGAATGTTTAAAGGCATTGGATGACATAGGCAGAGGAACCACCAGGCCAGTAGGAAGAGCCCACCATAATATAGGTGCTAACTTGATAATGTAACATAGGGATTGTCCAAGAAAGGACCAGGGACCAGATTTTGGCACCATTAAGTCCACCAAGCCTCTGAGAGTAATGTAGAGTACTTCAAACAGCTGGTTGGACATATTGTTAGCAGCTACGGTAGGTTCTAATGAGCAGTCAGGGTATGGGGTCAGAGGTGAGTCATTGGTACAATGTAAGCAAGCAGATAGTTGTACAGTAGTTTTCAAAGCTGTGGCGCTAAGCAAAAAAACTCAAATTTAAAACAAAAATAACTCAGATGAAAGCAAAATAAACTCAGATGGAAACAATACAAAATTAACCCCAAACCAACTATTAATCAATATAAAATAATTGGTTTTTGATTTTCTTGCATCTGAGTTGATTTTGTTTGAATTTGAATTGTTTTTGCTTGGCGCCATATCTTTGAAAACTACTGTATTTGTCACAGAACAATCTGGGCGGCCTTACATACCACTTTCCTTCACAACCAATGGTTTTGGTGACTCTAGTTCTTGCCAAGAGGTTGTCAATGAGTATTTTCTCCAGGTCAAACTCAGAGTAGGCAGGGTTCAGAGGGTACTCAGTAAAATGTATGGGCCCAAAAGGTGATCCAGGAAGACAGTATGGCATAGGCAGAGGGACCAAAGATTGATCACTAGGAGGGGGCACTGTTATATGAGGGAATAGAGTGGAAAGGAAAAAGTACTAAAACTATATAGGGTAAAATTAGCTTGAACCAAAGGTTCATTAATCTTTATTATCAGAATGACAATACTGCCATCCTCATACTGCCAGGGTTTTTATATTATCAGTTTTTGCTTCTTCAATTTTTGCAGACTTTGGGTCCATGGGCAATTTTCTGGCAGGGTGTGGGCAATGGGGCAGGGCTTTGAGGACAGCAAATTCTGGATTGACTGGCTCTTGTGAACAGAAGTGGTGAAGCTTCATTTCACTTCTTCTATTATTTGTGTTACCTAGGTTGGCCAATTGTATTAAAAAATTTGTGCTGGGGACTGACAGCGGCTGGTGCCTATTGGAGGTTTTATTTCAGGTCTTGTTTTATCCTCCTTTTGGCAAGCAACACCCTCTGAGTAGGTCTGGATTCTTGGTGACACACACTTGGTGGTAATATGGTCTCCATTTGGGGGATCTCCTTCACTAAGCTGGTGGGTTGTGGGGCATTTTATTGATTTCAGTCTGCAACCCAGTGGTTTGGCGGGTCCCTGTCCATTCTGGTTGGTGCAAAGTGTTCCCTGGGGACCAGGGTTTGATTCTTGGATTTTAAATACTAGTACAGTAGTTTTCAAGCCTGTTGAGATAAACGTAAAATCTCACTCTAAAAATGTATACAACTCAATCTAAAAACAGAATAAAAAATTAAGGAATTTATATTAAATTACAATAGATTTGGATCCACTTTGATTTCAATTTTTAGACTGAATTGTATTTGTTTTTAGACTGAGATTTTTTGGTTATCTCAAAAGGTTTGAAAACTACTGTACATAGAACAGGTAGACTTTATGACATTAGTCAGGCTAGCTAAGTTGTTAAGACATCCTATAAATTTTAACTTCCAAATAAAAACTATTATTTCTTCTCACCAAGAACACTATTACGTCTAAAAATTCTTCTTTTACAAATAAAGTAGTCAATATAAAGGCTAAAAATATGTTTAAAAAAACTCCTACATACTTTAGATTCAGAACCTGTTAGGGAAAATGCAGGGTTGTCAAATTGTTTTATGTAAACTCACCAACTTACTGGAATATTTTTCATCCTTTTTTATAAAAAAGTAAGCTTTTCTGGGATGAAAATTACTCTATTAAGTTGATGAGTTCATGAAAAAGAATTTGCCAATCCTGCATTTTTCCCAACAGGTCCTTAATCTACAGTACTGATACTACTATCTTAACCATTTTTTTGTGTGCATCTTAGGCTTGCTCTTGGATGGCTTTAGCTTTTCTATCTCAATAGCCTTGAAAAGTACATTACCAATATCATAACTGTGCTGTTTTAGCAGAGTTACAAAGAGGAAAAAAATATATTAAAATAACAATGGCTTTACTTAAAATGAATGTATTGCATAGTTTGTGATGTGGCTCCAGGGAGACAAGTATCCTCTTAGCTAAGGCACTATTCTTGAAACACATTTTTATGTGCTCCTTATTTATGAGATGTTAGCTGTGAGGTCCCAGTTGGCAAGCTTAGATTGATATGCCTTGACTTCAGATCTTTCTTGGATTGAGGCAAGACATGGGTCTTTTTGGTTGATTCAAGGACTTCCTGGAAGTTGGCTCTACTATTTCAACAACTGTACAGTTTTTCACCCAAAAAATGACGCTCTGAACAGTGAGTTTTTATAATTTGCTTTTGATTAATTATATTAATTCAGGTGCCCCAATACCGCAGCAGAAATCTAGCTGATCCATCTATAGTCTGGATAGGTTCAGCAATGGCTGTTTGCTTATAAAATTCCTAATTGGCTGGAGTTTTTTTACTGCAGTGGGTTTGTCTATTTCACTATCAAAAATTTTAGTGGATATAGTCAATCCTGGAAGTCCTTAGTATAAATTTGGTTGTGATCTCTCAACCATATTAAGCTTACCCAACCAAGGTTATTTTGCAGATATGGGGTTTGCTGTATGCTTGAGTCTGTTTGCCTGTTAACGCCTAAATCCTTGTTAAAGGGGTAGAGGCTTGACCCCAACTGATGGATCTTGTTTTGGACTGAGTTGATTTTATTCTGGGCTGGCATGCTTTGTTCATCTCAGTAGCTTTGACGTTTGCTGCATCTGCCATAAAAGTACCCAGTTTATTCTGATTCTCACTTCCCAAAACTCATGTTTTGTCAGTGTGATCCTTGGAATTATCTGTAGCTTGGCTATTTTGGATTTATTTTAGTAGCTGTTACACTGTAGAATGAATTATGGAGGTGCGAGCTTTAACTTCTATTGAAGCTTCCCAAGCATTAAGTTTGTTGGGTTTATACTTCTGGGAAGTATAATAAACAGAAAAAGGGGAAGATTTAAGAAGATAACGATACTTCATTGAATATAAATATAGAATAATATATAGTATCATGAGTAGCCACATGCCACCCATGTACGTCATGGGGGTCATGGGGCTTATCTGAGTAATGTTCTTCTTGAGTCACAAGGCTTAATCAAGTTGTGTTCCATTTAGGACCTGGATTGAGTGATCCCCATCATAGATGGTTGACTGATAATGGTGCCACCATTTTATTGACTAACCAGTGAACCATTTGTGGTCATTTGGTGATCTGCTTGGGGTGTTAATTCCCCAAGAGGTAGTAATCAAAGATGTTGTGACATCTTCCCCTGGGGTGCTGGAAGGCAGAGCCTTGGGAATTTTCTTAAGAGTGTTGGGAATGCATGCCTGGTATTAATCCAGTTTGGCATTGGGAACAGGGAGTCTGGAATTTTGTTGGGCTGTTCTTTCTTTGCACAGGCAGAGGCAGTTATGGTGCATACGTTTCAGTTCAGTCTGAACTCCAATCCCTTTGATGAGGTAGGTGTTGTTGGGCTTGACTTCCATGACAATGCCTGGTCCACGTAATCCTGGGTCCAGCTTGTGTTGATTATGATAGACAACCCAGATCTTGTCCCCAACTTGGAAGTCTCTCTTGCTGTAATGGGATTGCTTCCCTTTTGACCCTTTGGTGCTCCATCTTCTCTTAGTCTTTTATGGCGCATTGTATGTCAGGGTTGCTGTTGTCTGGCAATTTCTTGGGTAGAGGTAATTGTGGTCCTGAAGCTGTACTAACAAGAGCAGGCTTTTGTCCATAAACAAGTTCATAAGGGCTTTTACCCATATTGTGGTTAACTCTTGTTCTACAGACCATGAGCGCGGTTGGAAGCATGTCAACCCAGGCCTTTTGGATTGTTAGCAGATAACTTACTTAGGGCTTCTACAAGCGCATTGTTTAGTTGTTCTACTTTTCCATTTGCTTGAGGATGGTATGGGCTAGCCGTGATGTGTCTTATCCCATTCTTGGCAAGAAAGATATTGGTGTCAATAGCCTTAAGTTTGGTGCCTCCATCTGTGATTAGGAGGTCAGGTTTACTGAACTTGGCTATGATTTCTTTCCCAATGAATTGTCTCACATTGTTGCCCTTGTGTTCTTTAGTGGCTTGCGCTATGGGCCATCTGGTTGCATAGTCAATAGCTGTGATTATGTACTTCTTGCCCTTGTTTTTACCAGGCATTGGTCCCACAATATCCAATGACCATACCTTGAAGGATTGTGTGATGGATATGGGTACCACTGACTTGGGTGGTACTTTGATTTGGGCGTACTTCTCACAGACTTCACATTATTCCAGTACCTCTCTGATATCATCTGGCATGCTGGGCCACCAGTAGCGTGCCTTTAGGTATTTGTGTAAGTCTCTACTGTGGGTGTGTCCAAGGTCTCTGTTATATTGGAGGATTGTGTCAATCTTTTGCGTTGACGGGACGTAAGGTACAGTGTCACCATTTGGAAGTATTTGGTACATAGTACCATATACGTTTTTGAACAGATGTTTGTTCTTGAGGACCTTCTCTTGGATGTCCATTGGTGTTCCAAGCGGGAACCCTTCCTGGAGATTCCCCATGATTAACATGGGCCAGTTGGGGTCACCATCAGTGCAGAGGACATGTTTGCTGTATAGCCTTGACAGGGCATCTTCAGTAAGCATCTCTTTACCTAGTTTGTATTTGATTTGCATGGGATATCTCTGTATGAGACTCATTCATTTGGCTTGTCTCCTTGATAGGTGTTGCTGTGTTTTGAAGAACACTAGGTACTTGTGGTTGGTAAGCACTTTGAATGTCTGGGCCCCTTCCAGATAGCATTACCACTTCATTAGGCAGTGTATAGTGGCTACCAACTCCTTGTTGTGTATAGGGTATCTTTGTTTACTGTCAGATAGCTTCCTTGAGTTATATGCCACGGGAAGGAAGTCTTTTTCTGGGCCATGTTTGGATACAGAGGACTCCTCCTATGGCATAATCAGAAGCATTGGTTTCTAGTTCATAGATTCCATCATGATTTGGATATTGGAGGATAGGGGCAGTGACCAAGTGTTCCTTCAGTTGGCAGAAGTGCTGCTCACGTAGTGGTGTCCATAAAAACTTAGTTGTTTTATCTGTGATTGCAGATAGGGGGCTGTTAGGGTGCCCCAGTTGGTAATAAACCTTCTTATGTAGGCTACCATTCCAAGAAAAGTGTGGAGTTCACTTTTATTTCTGTGGAGCTGGCATCTCAGTTATGACATGTATCTTCTCTGGGTCTGGCTTAATTCCGTCCTTGCTGATAATGTGCCCAAGGAATGGAAGTTCTGTTGAGAAGAACTCACACTTTGACGGTTTTGTGACTAGTTGGGTTTCTTCAAGAGTGCAGAGGACCAGGCAAACATATTTTCCAGTGTTGCTCCAGGTTGGGGCTGTAAATGATGATGTTGTCCAGGTAGATGATTGCCTGTTTTCCAATGTGTTCCTTGAAAACTTTGTTCATGAAGATCACAAAGGTACTGGGAGTATTTGCCATGCCAAAGCTGATAACAACACATTCAAAGGATCCATATTTAGTTCTAAATGTGGTCTTTGGAATGTCTTCAGATTTTACGCAAATTTGGTGGTAACCTGCTGTCAAATCAATCTTTGAGAAGATTTGGGACCCCCCAGGGCATCAAAAAGGTTGTCAATTAAGAGTAGGGAATACTTGTTCTTAATTGTGACCTTGTTGAGCGCTCTGTAGTCAGTGACAAGGCAGAGTCCTCCATCTTTCTTTGCCACAAAGAAGACAGCAGCACCAAAGGGTGACTTTGATGGTTGTATGAGTCCTTTTTCAAGGGCTTTGTCAAGATAAGCCTTTAGGGTGTTGTCTTCTTATGGTGTGAGGCATTAGATAGGCTGTGCTTTAGGTACACTTCCTTTGAGGTTGATTTTGTGTTGTATGCTGCGATCAGGAGGTAGTCCTGGCAGTGTTTCTTGGAAAACAGTGGGGAACTTGTTAACTAGCTGGTCTTGGATGGGGTTCTTTTCATGTTGAGTCTCTATATTTTTAAAGTGGATGACTTCATATGTGCAGGTACTCCAATCAATTTTGCTAGGGTTGACTTCATTTTCTCTCTCCATGATTTTCACAAATACATGGTCCCTCATAAGCGTGTCAAGGTGAGTTGGATAAACATGGTGGTGTACTTCTCCTTGTTGTATGGTGAGGGTAGCACTGTCCCAGTCAATGTGAGGTTTGGCCTTTCTCATCCAGTCCAGGCCAAGTATAACATCATACTTAAGGATTGGTAAAATTGGGCCATTGAGCGTGGTTTGCACATCTCCAATTTGGGCGTGGAAAGGTTTTGCCTCTTGGGTGACTGGTGTGCTTCTGTTATCCACCATGATAAGCCTCCTGATACTGATTTGGGTGGTAGGTAGTTTCATGAGGTCAACAAATTTCTTGTCAACAAGAGATTGATCTGATCTAGTGTCAAATAGTGCAGTGCCCTGATATCTGCAAAAACAGAAAGGATAAATGAGGAGTTTATTTCCAGTTTGGGCAGCAAACAGTAGAGGATTGCTGGAGGGTACTTGGATCATGGTGATTGAATACACATGCCTGGTCCCTGTACAAGTCTTGTAGGTTGGGGGAGGGCAGCTTGCCTAAGCACTCCCCTGAGCTTTTCCCTCCTTGTTGGTATCTTTGGTACTGGCCTGGTTGGCTTGTGCAGTGCAATTCCTGGTTCAAGGATGGGTATTGTTGGCTTGGTTGCTTTGCTTATTGGGGAGAGGTTCTCTCTTAGCTGCAGGGTTTTCCTTGCGCTTGTTGGTGGCATGTAGATCATCAGACTTCTGAGCTGTGCGCTTTCCCTCTAGGAATACATCCTTGAGGTTCTTGCAGCAAGTCATGTCAAACTGACGTCTAATGTGTGTGGGAAGGCCATTGTAGAAGTCTAGGCGTGGCCCAGGTTCATCAAAGTTGATGGTGTTGGGTGCTTGGTCATGTAATCCTTCATATGCCGCAATGTACTCTTCAATGATTCCTGTCATTTTCAAGGTTTGGAGCTTGGTCATGATCACTATGTCTGAGTCCTTCATGGAGAACTTTTTGAGGAATGCGCTCTTGAATAGCTCTCAGTCTCCCTTTTGGTTGGGGTGTTGGGCTATCCATCTGCTTACAAAACGTGATGTAGTTCCTGTAACGTGGAGGGCAATTTCACTGACCCAGAGTCTTTGGGGGTATTCCACTTGCTCAAATTTGCTTTGTGTACTGTTAATCCAAAGGGAGGTATTTTCCCGGTGTAGTCCTCCAAAGGCGCCAATTTCAGCTGTACACAGGCGTTGGAATATGATGTTGGGTATTTCAGGCTGCTGTGGTGCTGTGGTGATTGGAGTTGTGGGTAACAGTCTTCGGGCTTTGAGAGTGTTGTATTGTTTGATGGGTACAAGGATGTTGTAGTAGATAACAAAACCTGCAGGAACGTCTTGTCCTTCTTTGTAGTCTCTCCAGCTGTTAGGGAGTACCATTGCTTGGGTCTTTTTCTTAGGAGGAATTTTTCCTTTAAGTTGGGTAGGTATGGAAAACCTACCTGTGCTACCACTGTCAAGTTTATACTTCTGGGAAGTATAATAAACTGAAATAAAGGGGAAGATTTAAGAAGAGAATGATACTTTATTAGATATGAATATAGGGTAATATATAGTATCATGACAAGCCACATACCGTCCATGTACGTCATGGGGCTTATCTGAGTAATGTTCCTCTTGAGTCACAAGGCTTAATCAAGTTGTGTTCCATTTAGGACCTGGATTGAGTGATCCCCATCATAGATGGTTGACTGATAATGGTGCCACCAGTTTATTGACTGGCCGGTGAACCATTTGGTGAGCCATTCAGTGATCTACTTGGGGCGTTAATTCCCCAAGAGGGAGTAATCGAAGATGTTGCAACAAGTTGATCTAACTTATCAAGTCTAGATGTTATAACTGCTCAATATCCAGGCAAACATGAATGTTTAGCTCAATTAAAAGTGACTTGAATCCACTTATAGGGTATTCAGGTTTAAAAAGAATATCAATAGAACAGTTAATGAAATTTAACTTAAACCTGAGGAAGCATAAACTTTATTCAAAAAGCCCATTGGCTGAGCCAGAAGCAACGGCAGCCTGGACGCGAGCCTTCAGCTTAGAGAGGGCTTGCGTATCAACGCCGGCTGATTCCATAGCTTCTTCGAGTTTTTTCAAATTTTCCTCGGAGCCAACTACAGCGGAAGTCTGAATCAAGTCACGGATAGCCTTCTTCTCTTTTCTGACAGCCTTTTTAAGGGCTTCCTTGGCCTTCTTTTGAGAGGCGGAAGACTCCTTGGCAGCCTTTGCCTCTTCTTCAGCCTTAAGTTTAGCTAGGCGCTCTTCTTCTTCCTTGCGAGCCTTTTCTTCGGCGTCTTGCTTTTCCTTAGATCCCTTGGCATTCTTCTTGGCATTTCTGCGAGCTTTGTCTTCCTCCTTGAACTTCAAGATACGAGGATCGACGGAGATGGCGGTATCTAAACCATGAGATTTGAAAGTAGATCAGATTACCAATGAGCTTAAGTATACGAGCATTGTCATCCTTCTTACGCTGAGCACGCTCAGCCTTGTTCTTCTTGTCCATATAACGCTTGTTGTCACGGCTGAACAGATTAGCACTTGAAGAGAGAATTGTCTTACTTATCAGAATCGGTTTCCTCTTTGTCTAAATATTCAAAGGACCTCCATGAATCCATGTTGTACCTAGAATATGAATAAAGATAAAACTATGTAGATACCAAAAGTCATAGAAACTCTCAACTTCTGAGCGAGGAGTATCAGCGTCGCCAAGGCTAGGTGTAGGTTGCTTCTTAGAGAAGCGAGCTTCCCGCTCGAAAACAGGGCGCCAAAGTTCAAAGAAATCACCCTTGGCCTTGGCGGATAGGGAAAGTATCGGGGAAGTAATCGTCAACGGAGTCGAACTGGCGCCTTTTGACGGGATCGGTTAGAATTTCGTGGGCCTTCTGAATGCATTTAAAGAAAGCATCGTCGTTAGTATTTCCTGCGGCAGCCTTCTTGTCGGGATGATGGCGCAGAACCTTCTTGTGGAAAGCAGCCTTGATCTTAGCACTGGTGGCCTTGTAGCGATATTTAGATAGACCAAGTACTTTGTAGTGATCTTGTTCCTTCCAGTTGCGGGGGTCAAGTCTAGCAAGCTCGGGTGTTTCAACTTCATCATCAGAGAAGTCCTCGACTTCAACGTCACCACTTCCATAGATGTCTTTCTGGATTTTTTCATCCTCGGAGTGTGTACGATTGTGGAATCTACGTCTAACAAAAGCTTGGAATTTGGGGCCAAGAAGCTCGAGATCACGCTTTTTAGGTGCTGAAAAATGTGAATATACTTTCAAGGTAGAAACTTACCAGCAATACTTCCTTTAATCACAGCTGGTTTGCTGATATCAAAGCTTGAAGGTACAGGAGGCAAAGAGCAATTTAGAATGGTAGCCATGTTCTGAAATAGTTAGTAAAAAAGTTAAAATTATATTGGTTCATTTTAATGAAGGCGAGAATGAACCCTTAAAGTAAAGAAACTTTTTAGATTTGACCTTTTGTTCATAAGCTAAAAATTTGCTCTATTACAGAGGAAAAAACGAAAATATTGCCCAGTTTAAAAAAGTTGAAGTTTAAAAAAGTCTGCACTAAATACTAAGCTATTTTGGGAATAAAAAGAGATTGCTTAAATCTTAAAACTGAAGCGTTGCAAAATAAGATTATATAGAAAAATTAATTAAGAAATTATTGACGCAAGAGAACTTCAGTGTTTACTTTATGGGAAATTTTGAAAGGTAGCTTTTGTATTGCGTGAATATCTTTTAAAAGTAGTGCTTACAATGATGATATATCCAAGAACTGAATCGCTGGCGGATCTCCAAGTTATTGAGTTGTTTTCAAAAATTTGCCAGGCCCATTTGACATCTCGTTGGTGATTTGGCTCGATCGTCGAAATGATTTGTGGATTGATATGAATCCATAAGTTCGACTGGATAAGGTGGTTCAATAAGCATATTTTGCTGAAAGCTTAGGAAAACTTGCCCAGCATGGATGCAGATTCAAGCAGTTTTGAATAAAACCCAAACAAAAAATTCAGTTATCAAGTACCAAATTAATTTTACTCAAAGTGTTATCCTGCATTTTTGAACCTTTCAAGCACTTATGATCCTATCAAAACATACAATAGATTAAGTTTTTAAAAAATCAAGTAAATGAATAAATAAAAACAATCAATATGATGACAGCGCTTTACAAACAGCTTTGATTGGCAACTGTGGTGAAGTTGACTCCCTGGTACTTGACACTTTGTTGAGTACCAGCGAGTTGACTGTCGCATATGCAAATCTATTAATATTTTTGGCTTAACTGATTTTAAGCTAACTTTACTAGTAATATAGGGGTTTGAAACCAAAATCTGAAATTAAATTCACTTAAATTTGACTTTGTTTAACAAATCAGTTAGCTCAAAGCCTGATTTAAGGGGCAATTTATAAGTAAATTTACTAATAAAAATGAAGATCACTTGTGTTTGACACTCTAAAAGAAAAGGTGGCTAGTTCAACACTTTTTAAGCCAAATCTTAATTTTATTAATAAAACACATATGCACTTATATAAATTTTATTATTCACTATTATATTTTCATTATTAGTGTCCATAGTCATTGATTAAGCTCCCAAGCACCACTATATTGGATTTAGTGGTATATACATTAAGGGCAACAGTGGCAAAATTGACTGTAGAGATGCAAAAGTGAGAATTCAAAAGAGAGAATCTAAAAGTGGCCAAGTTGACACTTTTTAAATTTTCAAAATGGCTTTTTATAATAAAGTAACTACTTTTTCTTGGCTTTTTTAGTTGAGAGAATGAAGAAAAGTATTTTATATGGCCATAACAATTTTTAATTCCAGATGAGTTGTTTTAATTTAATTTTGAAATTTTAAAATTGTTGACTTGACCACTTTTAGATTCTCACTTTTGAATTCTCACTTTTGCATCTCTACAGTCAATTTTGCCACTGTTGCCAAATTAAGCAATTATCTCACTTGTTTTACATTATGTCATTTCCAGGTTTGTGGATTAAGTGGTGCCACATAAATTAAGCCCAATTTATTAATAGATTTTATATGTAATTTATAAAAAAACAGAAACTTGACTCTCCCACCATTTGACACTATCCACTTGCCACATGATTGGTTTTGGATTTAACTAATTGAATGTTGCAACTGAACCAATTGGAGTTCATTATTTGATTGGGGAAGACAACAGTCCAATAGAAAGGACAGAAATGAATAAAATAAGGTATTGTTTATTATAGAATATTGTGATTAATATATTATATGGGGAAAGCCACAAGGCCACATGGGATGGCATAGTGGCATGTTCCATGTAAGGTTCAAAGCTGAGGAATAACTTGTGCGAGGATCAGCAAGTTGAATTGGCAGCACTCCTAATTATGAGATAGTGCCCACAATTTGATATTGCCATCAGATTGATTCATGCCGTTAGATACATCAAGGAGCAACTCATAGTGTGCCCCCTGTGTATCGTAAGATATGTTGGCAGGCAAGGAGAGAAACCTGGTTGCAACACCCCCCTTGCCCCCTGCTTGTCGTCAGACACCAGGATCAGAGGTTGCAGGAGATCTGGGAAGGTCTGCAGGAACAACTTTTGTGTGGGGATGGTGCAGCAGGGGCGCAAGCAATCAGGGTGAAGCTTTTTGGTTCTTCCTTGGGAATCTTCAAGTTGATAGGTGTGGTTAGCATAGACCACGGCTATCTTGAAGAGTCCCAGGTGGTTGGGTTCTAACTTGGCAGAATTGGGGTTGAGGGTGTAGACGGGATCACCTACAGTGTATCTGGATTCAAGGTGCTTTGCCCCTCCTTCAATTTGTTTGTGTTTGATTTCTTGGGCCTTGGCACGCCATTGATTCAGGGATGGAGTTGTCAACAGGGGGGCTTTCAGGGAACTGTAGACTGTATCTTCCCCAGTTCAACATCTGTCAAACTGTCAGGCATTCCAAAGGCCAAGGCGCTGGGGCTGAACCCAGTACCTCTGTTGATTCTTGCTCATAGGATAAGTAGAGCAATGGGCAAGTGTTCAGTCCACACAGTGTTGGGATGCTCCTGCAAGAGCTTGGCAATCAGTTCAATCAGTGAATCATTCAATTGCTCTACGTGTCCATTGGCTTGAAGATGATAGGGTGTCATGACTACTTATTGGAGGGCATTCTTGGCGCATTACGCCTTCATGACATGTCCAACAAGCTCAGGGTCACCATCTGTGATGAGATGTTTGGACTGCCCAAAGCAGGCCACAATTTCCTTGCCAATGAAGCAGGTGATGGTGGTGGTGTGGTTATTTGTTGCCCAGGCTACTGGCCAGCAGGTGAAGTAATTGATGGCAGTTATGATGTAATTCTTCCCCAGTCTGTCTTTGGGGAGGGGACCAACAACATCAAGGGCTCACTGTTTGAAGGGTTCCATGGCCTTGATGGGTAGGACAGACTTGGGAGGTGCAGGTTTGGATGTATTCTTTTCGCACAGCACACATGTTTTGAGGAGGTCCAGGATATCCTGGTGCATACCTGGCCACCAAACCTATTGTTTTATGATCTCAAAGAGGTTACATCCTCTGATGTGACCCAAGGTGCGGTGATAGTGCAGTATTGTGTTGCCTCGTTGTGTGGTGGGGATGTAAGGTTCTTCTCACCTGTCTCTGCCTGGAGGCAGACGTTGCCAGCATTGATGATGAACTGACTTTTGTTGTCCTTCAGCTTGGAGATAGTTACTGAGTTAAGGCCTTTGTAACAAGTTGCTTCAGGACAGAGGTACAGCATTGATCAATCTGGATCCAATCCATTGTCCCCGGTGATGAACGCTACATAGAGTTGTGAGAGGGCGTCAGCTGCGACAAGTTCCTTCCTAGGCTTGTAATTGATGCACAACTGGTAGGGGGATAGACGCTCAACCCAGCCTGCTTGGCGGCACGTCAAGTGGGACTGCGTGTTGAAGTACTGGAGTGACTTGTGATCTTTCAGAACGCGGGGTGGAAGGGTAGCCCCTTCCAGGTAACAGCGCCATTTTTCAATACAGTGCACAATTGCTGCTAACTCTTTATCATATATGGGGTAACATTGTTCTGAGTTGGTGAGCTTCCTGGATTTGTATGCCACAGGGAGGAAGACACATTTTTCAGTTTTCACCTGTAACACACCCCCTATGGCTCTGTCAGAGGCATCAGTCTCAAGTTTTTACTGGCGGTTCTGATTTGGGAATTGCAATACAGGTGCAGTTGTAAGTCTTTGCTTCAGCAACAGCGCCCATGTCAACATTAAGAATTTCAACAGTGCCCATGTTGACACTTTTAATGTTGACACTATAGTAAAGTGCCGACCCGGTTTTACTTAATGTTGTTTCCTGGATGTTGACACTTTTTTAATTAACAAAACACTTTACCCTAAACATTTTTAATATAAAAAATATTTTTAATATAAATTATTATACTAAAATGACACCAGAAAGTTCAAAACTGCAATAAAAAATTATCATAAGTAATAAGAATAAGTAGATATAATCAACTATTTTTCAATTTACTATATAAATTATATTCTTTATTATAAAATTATTTTTTTATTCCCATAAAAATTAAAATTCCAATGAACCAATAATAAAGATATTTAATATATAATAATAACTACAAAATATAGGAAAATTATAATTTAAATTTATTATACTTCATATAAGCATAACTGAAAAATCTCATAGCTTAAAGATAAATTACCAAAATATAAGATATTTCTTACTAAACCACATTAAAACTGTATCTGAAACTTACCATTTATACCTAAAAAGATTATTACTATCCAAAAAAATAAAAAAATGAAAGTTTAAAAGTAAAAAATATGTAGGCAAAGCAAAGCAAAGTTTATTTGGCTAATTAAAGCCACCAGCAAGAGCAGTGGCAACATCTTCAAGGTATTTCTTAATCTCCGCCACCTTATACCTTTTCTTTACCACCTTCTGCACGTCCTCCTGGTATTCTTGCTCTTTGGACTTTTGCTTCTTGGGGACCACCAGGTTGGCCAGGTCACAGAACTTGGAGACAGTCCGGGCCTGCTCCTCCTGTAGCTTAGAGAAGAACTTGTTATATTTGGGGTTGGTCCCAAACTTCACCTTCAGGTGCTTATGCCAAACCTCAAGGCTAGAGGTGGTCTTCATCTCCCTCTTGAGGTAGGCGCCTTGAAAGTTCCAAGGGGCAGTGGCCCTGCTCTTACCTCTCCAGACAGTCACCTTCTTGCTCACCCATTGGCGCTTGAAGTAATCCAAGTAACCTTTGAAGATGGTGGAGTGCTTCTTCACGTAAGCATCCTGCAGGAGGGCCTCAAAGCCAATCCCAGTATGCTCCGGGCGCACAAAAGCCAAGGCAGCAAACTGGGTCAGGGCAAAGCGGCACTTACCCTTACCATTGTTAAGATACTTGTTGAAAAGGTCCTTCTCATTCTTGAGATTCTTGACAAGGGCCTGCCAAAAATGGAAGAAGCAGCCCTGGACTTCTCCATTGAAGGTGGCCTCAAAGGCTCTGAACTGAGTCTGCTCAAAGCCCATAATAATAACCTTTGGCCCAAGTGAGCGCACATGAGCTGGCTGCTCAGCAGCTATGGTGGACTCATCCTTCTCAGCAGAGGAGGGATTTGCCCTTGTGGCGTGAGTGGGAGGGGGAGCTGGTTAGTGGGAAGGGAGCTCAAAGCATTCTGGACAATCTTGAAGGCTCTGGTGTAGACTTCAGTCTTGGCACCAGGAAGGAGAAAGAATACAAGGGGGATAACCTGGTCATTATACTGCCCATGAAGGACCCAAAGCTGCTTGAATAGGGAGGGACAAGTAGCAAATGTGCCGTCGCACAGCCAGGTGGTAGCAGTGTTCAGCTGCTCCAGGTTTTGGGTTGTGGCATAGGCTACAATCCTATCCTTCACTTTCTGCCCATTGTCATGGAGCAGGAACATCTCACCATCCTCTGTCTTCTTGAGAGCATCTGTGAGGATAAGGCCCTTGATGCTGGTGATACTCTTGGCCAGGGGATTGGAGGCTTGATCCCTATCAATTACAAACTTGACCAACTGATTGTGAGTTGGAACCCTCTTCAAGTTGGTTGGGGAGAGGTACTTGCAAGCAAGCACGGCCAGCTGGGTGGCAGAAAGTTCTTTGGAGGTGGGCATCACCTGCACCAGATACCACTTGAGAAGGCGGGCTATGTTGGTGTTTGACATGATGCAGGTATGCTTGCCCTTGATGGTTTGGACCAGGTCCCAGCGCTCAGTGTTGAGCCGCACTGGGCAGGAGCGTTCCTTGCAGGTGTAATGGCAGCTCTTGAAGCCCCGCTTGACATTGTTGCAGCTGAAGATATACCCATTGGCCACCATGACCGGCCCACCCTTTACACTCATGATTAGGGAGTATTTGGGCAAGGAAGAGAGAACCTTGAATTTGCCATCAACATTGCAGATGTTGTGGGCCAATAGAGTGTCACGGTAAGTTCCATAATACCGGGTATTGTCTGTCCAAGTAAGAAGGCACGGAAGGCCGGGAAACCTGTATCAAAATTGACCAAGTTAACGGATTTAAACCAAACGGTCAATAAAAAATGGGTCACGGCTGCTCCAGTATGCCAACTGAAACCAGCTTCCCCTTGTAAACTGACGTTGATAAATCAGCGTAATATGAGGGTCACCCAATATAAGCTCACTAATCAGCATGGTTATCAGAAACTGGTCACACAAGGGTTCTTTGCGACCTGGACTAGATACTTACTGGAAGATGCCAAAGGAATAGGAGATCAAGACTCAGGTGGTATTGCTTAGTCAATTTTTCTGATATATATTGAATAATTTTCCCTGTTTCAACTCTAAGAGTTGAGTCCTCCTAAATTTACTCAATAAAAATCAATTATCCCAAGTTCTAATTTTAAATTTTAAAAATGCATCCTGTGCTTGGGTTGTTGCGGTATATCCCATACAATCTGATTCTGAACAGAATCATTTCAGGAAGATGGGGCCCAGCATTGGGAACTTTGTTGTTGGCGCCGTGAAATGTTAACTTCATGCCAGCCAATTTTGTAGCTCCTCCCTCCATTCCTGAAGATGAAAATTGGGTCACTTCTCAATGCCCAGAATTCTACGCTGAAGATGCATTGATTCTTTCCCAGGTCATTTATCTTGGTTTACTCTGGTTAGGATTGATTGTTCTACTTAATCCTGGAGTTACAATTGGAAAATTCACAAAAAAATATCTGAAGCCGCGTTGGTGGTTAATCATCAATTCTATGTGGATTTGGGTGGTTATTCCCCATCATTTAGAAATGGCATCATATTATCCAGTTATTTCCGTTACACAGAGGATCCCAGGGCCATCAGGAGCATGGCAGAAGCCAGGGAAGTAATCAGGGCAGGCCTTTGAATCATCCCCAGATGAGCTTGAAGGGGGAAGTTTGGCAGGGGTGGGGAAGCAGAAGGGGGCTTATTGTGGTGCTCCTCATGTGCAGGAGACTTATCTTTGGGTGGGGTCTTTTTGCCTTGCCACTTCTTCTTGGTTGGCTCCTTGTCAGAAGCCAAGTTGTAGAAACTGTGCTCTGTAAGAGAGCCATCAGTTTCCTCTCCCCCAGTGGATTGAGCAGGGCTCTTCTTAGGAGAGGGCTCAGGGGAGGGATTTGGTGAGGGCTTTGGGGATGGTTTGGGGTGGCCTTCTTTGATGAGACAGGCTTCTTTTTGGTGGGTTTGGTTGGCTTTGAAGGACGCTTGATTCCTTTGGGCTGTTTGGAAGTGTTCTTGTCCTAAAATAATAAGTAAAATGGTTTAAAATAAAGCAATGTATGTAAAAAACAAACAAAACAACTTAAAAAGCATAATATATAAAAAGTAAATCTTAGATGGCTTTTCTTGGCATTTAAAAGTTAAAAAATACTTGTATAGGTTTTAATTTATTATAGTTTTAAATAAAAAATTAAAAGTTAAGATATTTATGTGAAAATATTATATTTAGATATAGATTTTATTTTAAAAATTAGAAAATATGAAAGAGGAAAGTTAAAAATACAACATATCAAAAAATGAGAAGTTTTTATTATGTAAAACATAAAGTTTTATATGTGAGAACTGAAAAGCGTCAACATTATGAGTGACAATTAGTAAAAAAAGCTTAATTCTCACTGTCAATTACAAAAATTGTAGATATTATTTTTGACAACATTGTCACTGTTGACATTTTTTTTGAAAATTTACTATGTTTTTTCATATTACGCTTAATTAAATTTAAGCAGGCTAGCAAAAATTAACCGTTTTCTGTGTGTTTTTGTTCACATATAAAAATTAAAAAACATATGAAAATAAATAAAAAAAGTATCAAGGTTCTTTATTTCTTTATTAAAAATTATATTTTGGGGGTGGTAATATGATATTTTACCATTGCGCTTATATGAAGTTGTTAAGAAGTTGTATTCAAGTATTGAAAAGGGTAAAGTGTCGACAACGTCACTTACAACATTCTTTATATGAGGTGGCATATTAATCTAGGCTTAATTACGCCACTCTAATTTGCTTAACTCCACCCCAGGGGATGATCATGAGCAAATAAACGACATTTACAAGTGTCAACATTATTTTTAATAATAAATTCTATAGTAACTTATATAGTAACTCACACTTAAATTATTGGATCACCATTAGCCACTAATCCATTTAATATATTGAAACTGTAATAAGTACCACATAAATATTTATAAAATGAACATTTCAACAATCAAATGTATGTGCACTGTCTTTTTCAATATAATAATTCAATAAAAAAATATTTTTAAACACACACTTTTTTACTGTAGATGCTTTGGTTGTTATTAAAAATAAGTTTGGCTTAAAATGTTGACATTGACACTTTTACGTTGTGAAAAAAAATAAAAAATAAACTAATTTTTATTAGTAAAAGTAAAGAAAAAAACAGGTTAAATTGAGTTTTTTATTAAGCTTAATATTAAATTGTGTCAAGATGGCCACAATTTTGTCGTGTTTTCTGGGTTTGCACCCCTGAACGCTTTTAAAAAAAAGAATTAAGCTAGCACAACTAGCAAAAAACATAGAAGATTTAGAGTTTTGAGTCAACAGTGGCCATATTGACAAAGTGTTGACATGTCCACTGTTGACATTATTATTGTCAACATGGGCACCTTTGCCTTTACTTCAACGTCTCAAAGGCTTTATCTCTGGAAGGGGTCCAATGAAAGCCCTGTTTTTTGTTTAAGAGCTCAATGAGAGGTGCAATTAGTTCTCTGCAGTTGAGAATAAACTTGCGCATGTAGGCAACCATGCCTAAGAATGTACGCACCTGGCCCACATTGGCGGGGGATGGCATGCTTGTGATTGCCTTAATTTTGGTAGGGTTGGGCTTTATCCCCTGGGCAGAGATGATGTGCCCAAGGAACAGGAGCTCTGACCTGAGGAATTTGCATTTGGAAGGCTTAGCCTTCAGCTGGTTTTTCCAAAGAGTGTCAGGGACAGCACAAAGGTGTTGGAGATGAGTGGTTTGATCTTGACTGAAGACAATAATGTCATCAAGGTACACAACAACACATTTTCCAATCAAATCCTCAAATAATTTATTCATCAACAAGGAAAAGAGGGAAGTAGTGTTTTTCATTCCAAAGTTCATGACACAACACTCAAACAACCCTTAGCATGTACAGAAGGCAATCTTTGCCTCATCCTACTGGTGCAATGCAGACCTGGTTGTACCCCACAGTGAGATCAATCTTACTGAAGACTTTTGCACCCGTGAGTGTGTCAAACAGGTTTTTGATTAGTGGTAAGAGGTATTTGTTTTTGACAGTCACTTTGTTTAGAGCGCAGTAGTTGGTTACCAAATGAAGGGACCCATCCTTCTTGGCTACAAAGAAGACTTCAGCCCAATATGGCAAGAGGGAGGGGCAAATGAAGCCCTTATAGAGCGCATCCATGTGGTGTTGACAAAGAGTCTTGTCTTCCTTGGGCGTCAGACAATAAAAGGGACATGCCTTGGGTAGTGACCCTTGCAATTAGACAGCATGATGTATTTCTTGGGGAGGAGGAAGTTGGTCCAGTGTTTCACTGAAGACCTCCTTGTATTCTTTGAGGAGTGTGGCAAGTGCTGGTGGAGGTGAGGTGGTCAAGGGAGGTAACTGCAGGTTTGGTGCAGATGACTTCAACTGAGCATTGATTAAAGTTGAGCTTCACCCCCTTTAATTTGTATGTACCTATTTCTGTGAGTCTGACAAATACAGTGTCATGGAGTAACTTGCTCATTTTGATAGGATAAATCTGGAAACCCACCCCATTTCTGTTGAGGGTAATTACAGATGTATCACAGTCAATTTAGGGACAGTTTTACCAGAGCCATTCAAGACCATCAATGACATCATGGCTAATTCCTGCCATGATTGGCCCAGAGAGCTTAACCTGGATGTTCCCTATTCTCACAGAGAAGGGTACTGTCTCATGGGTAATCACCACTCTATGGGAATCAGCTACTTGTACTGCCTTAAATCTGCTGGGCACCCAGTCTAGTTGTTGAGAGTCAGCAAACGCCTGATTGACCATGGTATGATTGGCCCCAGTGTCTATCAACAGTTTGTGGGTGTTCCCACGAAAACAGAAGGGGTAGGCCAAGCAGTGTTACTTTATTTAAGGAGTGGCTTGCTTGCAGATACGGGGTCGTCACTGTAGACCTGGAAGACATCAAGGGTTTCAACTTCATGAACATTGTAATTGACAGGGGTTCTTTGCAAGGAGGGATTGAGAGTAAGGGTCAAGTGGGGTTGTAGAACCTCTTATAGCTACAACCCCAGGCTTTTCCTTGGTCCTCAATTTGTGCTAGCTGGAGTTCCCCCTTGTGGGGGCGCTTAACCCCATTTTCTTGTTGACAGGACTGGTGGCGGCCTACCTGATTGTGGGCACTGCCAGGTGTGGGACAAGGCTGGGGTGGTGCATCATTGGATCTGCAGAAGCCCATTGAGGCCTGGTTATTGGCCTCCACAATGGCCTTGTAGCAGTTGTTGATGGAGGTATAGCAACCTACGGGAACCCACTTGCAGATATGGGGTTTTAGCCCATTAACTATGAGAGTAAGGAGCATGGCATTTCCTGTTGGTAACGGCTTCTGGGGCAGCGGCTAGGGCTTGTTGCCAGGCGGCAAGGTATTCAGGGACAGAACCTGGTCTGTTTAATGGCCAGAAGAGGAGTTCCCACCACAATGGGAGAGAAGGTTTCACTGTAGCGAGACTTTGTGGCGTCCCTGAATGAAGCCCAAGTGACTTCTAACTCTTGGCTGGTCCAGTTGGTGAACTACACTGCAACAGGCCCTGTAAGGCAACCAGAAGCAGTGGCTACCCACATGGGCTCAGGCATTTGACAGATACAAAGGCAGGTCTTGGTAGAATGGAGCCAACTGACAATGTCAGCCCCTTCAACACCACCTGCAAAGGATTCAAGCTGGAGATTTAGCATGTGTTGAAAAAGGTCCAATTGGGGCAGGGTGACACTTGTGTTGCACTGCCCAAGGCGGAGTTGGTTATACATGCTTGTAAGCACCAGCTGGTCTTGATAGATGAAATATCCTGTCAGGGATGTACTCCCTTAGGGATTAGCAGGAAGGTTTCTTGTTGGGGAGTAGCCATACAGCATGTACTCTATCCTTTCTTAGGGGGATTTTTCTTTTAGATAGGCTGTTAACCTACCTTCTGCTACCACTGTTGCAACTGAACCAATTAGAGTTCAGTATTTGATTGGGGAAGACAACAGTCCAATAGAAAGGACAGGAATGAATAGAACAAGGTATTGCTTATTTTAGAATATTGTGATTGATATACTGTATGGGGAAAGCCACAAGGCCACAGGGGGTGGCATAGTGGCATGTTCCATGTAAGGTTTGGAGCCAAGGAATAACTTGTTTGGGGATCAGCAGGTCAAATTAGCAGTGCTCCTAATTAGGAGAAAGTGCACGCAGTTTGATATTGCCATCAGATTGACCCATACCATTATATACGTCAAGGGGCAACTCCTCACGTGCTCCCTGTGTATTTTAAGATATGTTGGCAGGCAAGGTGGGAAACTCAGTTGCAACATTTTTAATAAAAATTAAGCCTATTCTTAGTTGGTGTCAACATTGGCTTTGTTTTATCATCAATTATATATTCTTACTATGGAATACAATATAAAAAAATTAGTTTATTTAGAACACAGCTAGTAGGCTTTGGCCTAAGTGCCAAATTGAAGTTGACTGTCTGCATGCCAACAAAGTGTTGACATGCAGACAGTTTAAATACTGACTGTTCCTGTACTGAGCCACCTCATTGTTAACCATCAAATGAGAAAGAGTCAACCACAAAATTTACCCTGACACAGTTGACCAACTTCTTCAGGACCATGTGTTTGTACACATTACAGAGACCCAAGAGGGAAAAGATAACATCAAAGTAATTGATTGGGACTCCTGTCAGTAAAAGGTAATAAATTTCAAGGGCTACCAAGACACTGCTACCTCCCAGGATCAAGAAATTGTAGCACAACACCCAGAGATCTTTGAAGAGGCACTGCCAGGGCTACCTCCCAAGAAACACATACAACACTCAATACAACTCAAGAGAGCAGTACCCAAGGCGCAACCCATATACTGACTCACCCCCAACAGGGATAACACACTTTGTGCTTACCTTAAAGAGGCCTTAGAGAAGGGCCTAATCCAGCCTTTCCAATTGCCCTTTAAGGCCGCTGTGTTCTTTGTGGCAAAGAAGGAAGATGGGTCTCTCAGGTTAGTTACTGACTACCAAGCATTGAACAAAGTCACCATTAAGAATATATGCCCTCTTCTGCTAATTAATGACTTTTTTGATGCCTTGGGTGGAGAAACTGTCTTCTGAAAGATCAACCTAACAGCCAGATACAACCAAACTTGTATAAAGAAAGAAGGTATCCCCAAGACTGCCTTCCAAACCAAGTATGGCTCATAAAAGTGTGTCACACTTAACTTTGGAATGATTAAAGCGCCTTCAATCTTTGTTGCCTTTATGAATGAAGTTTTTTTACCCCATATTGGCAAGCACTACATTTGTATATCTGGATGACAACATCATGCATAGTCCCAGTGGAACAACACCACAAGGACCTAGAGGCAGTATTTGGGTGGGATACACCATCTCAAAAGACGTCATCTCCCCCAAAACAAAACACCATCTAGAAAGACGCCATCTTGTACCCTATCTTGGATTTCTGGCTAAACTGCGCCAGATAACTTAAAATATTGATAAAAGCCCAAAAACATTTCAAAACCCATAAAAAACATATGAATAGACTCAAAATCATCCAAGGATTCCAAATCCGCAATAAAAATGTGAGGTCAGCTAATACCAACTATAGTGCACAAAGCTCCAAAGTCAACACATCCTAAAACAGTGATATTTTCTTATTAAATTTCAAACCTATATTAAACATGTATATACTAAAAATAAAGTTAAAATCAAATATTTGGAAGAAAGAAGTTTATTTTTAAAGAAAGTGGATTATACATTAGATCCAAGGGCCGTGGAAATGCCTTTGAGATGGGTAAGGCGGCCCTCTCTGGTGTAATAGGCCAAAACCTCTTTGGTAACACTTGCAAACTTGACCTGCTGGCCAGCATGCTTGGCTACAAAAGCTTTGCCTTTGACAGCCTGGGAGTATAGCTGATCTCCATGAGCATGCTGAATCTTCAGCTTGTTGACAATCACATTGAACATAGGCTTTTTTACCTTAACCAGGCAGGAAAATTGATTGTGCCAACCTTCAAGTGATGAGGTGGTCTTAGTTACACCTTCTTTGAACCTGCTTATAGCAGCTCCAATTAATCAAGTTGCTGCCCTTGTAGATGCGGCAATGTCCCTGGAACACACCCACCCACTGGTGCTCAAAATACTGTATGAAAGAAGCAAATGCTTCTTGGTTCCCAATAATGTAATTGTTGTTGAGAAGCTTGTCATAAAAAAGGTTACCCTCTTCCTTTCTGACCATGGCCAGAGCAGCAAAGCAATTGAAGATCTTTCTGGCCTCCTTTGTACCATCTTTGAATACCAGCTTATTGAGGGCTGGGTTTTTGATCAGCTTCTTGCGCAGAGCCTGGCAGTAGTGAAAGAAGAAGCCTTGGGACCTGCTCCTAAACACCTTGATAAAGATGTTGGCCTGTGCAGCCTCAAAGTCAACAATTAACATGGTATGGTAGGGAAGGGACTCTGGAGCCTTTCTGGTTGTGGCCTGTTGCTCCTGGGTGGCCTCTCGGCTGACCTTCTTCTTCTTACAGCCCCTTTTCTCAGTTGGCTCTTCTTCAAGCGTAGGCAAGATGGCATCCAGTTTTTTCTTGAGTATATCCAAGGCGTGAATGTAAGTCCCTTCCCTTTTATTAGAGAGAAAGAAGAAGAAAAAGGGGATGATATGTTCATTTACCTGACCATGGATGACCCAAAGCTGATAAAATAGCTTTAGACAAAAGGCAAAAGTCCCATTGGCAAACCAGGTATCACACTTTAGAAGTCGTACAAAATCCTCTTGTGTTGAAAAGCACAAAATACAGTTTGGTGAACCTTGCCCATTGTTGTGTAGCAGAAAGGGCTTTCCAAGCATGGTAGTCTTCTGGACTTCCAAAAGTACAAGCTCATTGATGCTTCTAGCGCTGACACCAATATTGGCATCAATTGACCATTGATCAGTCACATACCATTGGAGTCTGGTCTTTTCTCCAACCTCCTCTCTCTGATCCTCATTCAGGTAAAGGAGATCATGTGTTACCAGCTCAGTTGAAGTCAAGTCCTTGTTAAAAGGAATGGCTTGGCAAAGGTACCAGTGCATAAGATAGTAGAGGATCATATCAGAGCCCAAACAGTCATGCTCAATGGTGAGCTCCTTGACTTGGGTAAACCCAATTGTAGTTAATTGCGCGGGGCAGCCTGGACTATCACACTGGTAGTGATGGTGCGCCATATTTTTTCTCTGGTCATTGCAGGTGAAAAGGAAGCCGTCCTTGACAAAGCCAGCACCCCCCTTCTTGTTCACAATGGGAAAAGAGTCAGGGAAAACAGCTGGAACTTTAAATTGCCTGTTGATGTTGCAGATATTGGCAACTGCATGTAAGTCCAACTCTAGGATGGGCTCCTCCTCTGAGGCTGCAGAACCATGGTCACCAGAGTTGTTTTTGGAGACTCTTTCATTCTCATCTTCATCATTGGAGTGGACGTGCTCCTCTTGGGGATCCGAGGGGGAGTAGACAAAGGGAGAGTGGGGAGGGGTGGGGCTATCAGCCTCAGGCTTGGGGGAAGGTGTGGGGGTCTTGGCAGGCGTTTTTTTCTTTAGAAGGCTGTTTGGAGAGGGTAGCCTTGGTCTTTCTTTCTTGAGAGGGAGCAGCTGTGCTCTTGGGAGCCTTGGAGGCAGCGTTGGTGGTAGGTTTGGGAGGCATCTAAGAGTGAATTTGCATCAGAAAAGTTCAAATTTGGGGACAATTTTTAAAGAGAAAAAAATGTTTTAAATATAAAAATTAGCCAATATTTTTACTTGGAATTATAGAGAAACTCTCAAATTATATACCATCAAAATTATTATGTTTTTTATTATGTAAAAATTAAACTTTTATTAGTAGCGCAAGTATGCAAAAAGTGTGAGTTTAGACTGAAAACTTGCAAATGCAATGGTGTTTTCAAGATGACGTAATTGAGATGCTGTAGCCCAAAAATATAGTGATTTTAACCATTTTTATATTAAATTAAGAAGCCTACAGTGGAGCTACCTCAACCAGGCCAAAGAGTAAAACTAGAATATTTTTAAAACTAGCTTATACAACTGGGGTTAAAAAGTACCCAGTTGGTTAGAGGAGAAAAAAATATATATATGCAAAGTTTCAGACGGTTTCTTAAATTTTTTATTTAAGTGAGCTTTGGCACTGAATTGTACTTTTTAAAAGTGGAAACATTCAATTTGTGATGGCGTGCTCTTTATAGCATCCTATGACACCATATGTTAAAACAGGTTGACTCTTAGTGCCACATTGGTGGGCGCCACTCTTATTAGACTCTTATAAGCTTAGTAAATTTTGTAATGGGCGCATTTTGCACAACATAAATACCCTCATTACTAAAAAAAATCACTATTAAAACATTGTATTGTTGAAACCCAAATAGCAAAGTTCATACTATTGTCAAGGGTCTGGATGTACAAGCATTCTGGCTACCGCCAACCTACTTAACATCCAGTCATTACCCAGATTTGGTCCCCTTCCAATATACTGTTTGACATACCAAGAATAGTAACCAAGCAATATCACATGACAATCCAAGTATCCAGTGGCCCAAACCCATCCTGCACATGACCAACCCCTAGGTTTGATCCAACTAAATCTCTGCCACAGCCCAATCTATATAAGTCTAAAATATTATCCAATAAAATATACTTCCCTTCTCTCCTAATTCCATATTTGAAGCTTCCCCAAAAGGCGCTCCTTATCATTATGATAAGAAATAAGGCAAGCATATTAAACGTGGTTTTTTGAATGGCTATATTATAGGGGGTAGTACTATAAAAGTGGTGCTAATTTAGGTTGATTTATTATTTGAGTCTTAAATTAATACCAAACTTTATTCCCAATAAAAAAGGAAAAGCCTTGGATTTATCACATAAAAGTATGATTATTTAGACACACAAAATCAAAGATAGCGCCGCCACGCCATTTTTGTTAAAGCCTAGGCACCGCCAAGTGCCACAGCGCCAACTGAAAACTATTCCAGGCGCCACAGCGCTGCTTTCAAATATTTTATGCCGCAGCGCTGATTTTCAATGGGTTGGATTTTGTCATTATAATTATAAATCTACTACTGATCCAAAATATCTTTTTTTGATTATCCTATTGAGACTAGTGCTTAGAAATATGATTAATAATTAGATTGACATTTTGGGGATTCAAAAATTGCGCTGCAGCAGCGCTTGATGTAAAAATAAGGTGGCATTTTGACATCTAAAATATTTGCAAGGGGGGCTGCGGCACCTGGAGTTTTTTTGGGTGGCACTTAATATATGAGAGGGACAGCACAGTGGAGCATGTCATTGGGTATTCTTTAGTAATGATCCAAAATCTACTGCCAATTGAATATATATTTTATATTATAAATTTATGACAATGAGGTTGCAGAAATTCTATTCTGTGAGCTCTGTCATGATTGGCATCATTAATTTTTTACTGCTAATTTATGGAGTTGGCTGCTGTAATCCTAATCTGTGAGCTCTGTCATAATTGGCATCATTGCTTGGTCAAAATTTCCAACATATCCCCCCACTTGACCAACCACTACTTTCTTTCTTCATCAGATGAATCCCAACTCCAGCAACAACAACAACAATATGCGCCAAGCCTACAACAAAATGATGGCTTCAGTGGACAAAGCAGAGCATAGTGCTTATCAAAAAATGCCATGCTCAGTTTGTATTGGTTTCTTGAATTGACTTTGGGCTAGTGACTCTCAGTTTTGCTCACAGGACTGCACGACCACCATGGCTGGCTCTGAGTGTAGTACTGCTTTAAACCTCAGCGCTGGATATTTCCCTGATGAGGACTCCATGTTTGGGGATCCTCTTCCTATCATCAGTGCGCCTTCTAGTAGCAATCCTTCTGGTGCTCAGCACGCCTTTCCTCAACACCTTCCTTCTACTGGCGTGCTTCCCCCTACCCCATCCACTATGCTCCGCGCCTGCCGTAACTCTGACAATGTGGTGATGAACTACCCTGACCTTCTTAGCAAGTTTGGGATCTGCCACCATGAGGAGACAATTTACAGCTTTGTACATGCACTTCATTCTGATGAGGATGCAATGACCCCTATTTGAGCAGGGGAGTTATACCACAGCTGCTACAATGCCTCCTGTTTGGCTGCCAAGGTGCGTCTAGGGCTGAAGTCAGCTACCTTGCTTCCCAGTGAGATCTCTGCCCAACACACTCATACTATTGCCATCCACAATGAGTATATTGTCAAGGTAGCTTGGGTTTGGGCTCTTGAGCTTCACGCTGACCCCTCCTTCCATCAAACCTTGGACTTGCCCATCCAAGCCAATAACAACTGTTTCTTCTCTGCCACGTTCAAGGTGTTTCTTCAGGCAGTCAGTAATGGCAATGCTTCTTTGTACCTTCCTTTGGCTGCTGAAACTTGCCACTTTATGTGGTATCCTCCTGAGAGTTTCTGGCCTGGCCAGCCTGGGTACGTTGGTTGTTGCTTGGAGCATTACTGCTCCCTGGCTTACCAGCTCTGCGTCCCCCTACCCCTATCCTATTCCTACATGGAAGATGTGTTGATGGACTGCTTCACCATAGGTGCTACATTCTCTGCTTGTGATGACTGGGGCCATTTGGTGCCAGTTAGTCAGATCCAACTTTCCTTGTGCAACTGGTCTTCTATGCCACGCAACTCCCAGTTGGCCTGGGCCCAAATGCTAGTGATCCTGGACCACGTGCGCCAGCGCCTGGACAACAACTGCTATACAATCCCCACCCATAAGTGCCCAGTGATCACTATTCAGCGCCCTGCCAAGCATCCCTGCCCTGCCAATTGTCAGGCCTCTCCTCCTGCCATGTCTTCTGTTCAGAAATGTGGAGGCGCCTGCAACATAAGGGACCAATCCCATTGAGCCTGCCTTTTCCTTTTATTGCAATAAACTTGCTTTTGCTTATCCTCTTTTTTATTGTTTTTATTATTTTTTAGTTCTTAATTTTTATTATATTAAGTTTTTAATTATTTTAGTTATCTTATAAATTTATTGCTTATAGAAATATTATTGATTAGCAGAGTTTGTATGTTGGGGATTTAAATCTTGCACTGCTGTGGCATAAAAGATGTTTGTAAGGCGGCGCTTAAAGATGGGTAGTTCTGTAGTTGAATTCACTAAGTTTTGGTAACCTTATTTTGATAACAAACTTTTTATTTTGATTCAAGATAGTGTTTTTGTGATGCAGTTTTTTGTGATGGCGTATTTTAGGGTATTTATTAAGTGTTTTTATACTCAAAAATCTTATTTGGATAAAACTCTTTTTATTTTGATTTGAGATAGTGTTTTTGTGATGCAGTTTTTTGAGATGCTGTATTAGAAACCAATATGTAAAAAATAACTATATAATAATTTTTATTGAGTTTTTTAATTTTGCTGATGTAAATCCCAATGCCATCTCAAAATTATTTTGAGATGGTGTTTTTGAGATGGCGTATTGCACCAGTATTTGCAACCCTGGCATAACACAAATTACTTGCAAAGCCCTCCAAGTGCCAATTCTACCCAGGGCAGCTCCCCTTCCTTGGGTATGTGGTGTCCTAACTGTGCCACTATCTGCCATCACAGATGCCAAATAAAAAAATTATTGACCATCAACAAGGCCTTTATTTTTGTTGCTTGAAAGACAAACTGACATTTGCCCTCATCCTACAATACCCAAGAAGGGATGGTGACTACCAAATGGAGACTGACGCCTCTGATGCCTCTATTAGGGATGCACTACACATAAAAACAGACACTTTCAACTACCTGCAAGTGGCTTATGAGTTGTGTAAACTTACAGATGGCAAGTGCTGGTACCCAATCCACAACAAGGAGCTTCTGGTAATTTACCATTGTCTAGTCAAGTGGTGTTGTTACCTGGAGTGGCAAGAAGCTTTCACCACCCTAACCAATCATAAGTCCCTCATATATTTCAAGACCCAAGCCAACTTTTCCAGAGGCAAAAATGGCCTTGACCCAGACTGGCGCCTCCTAGTACTTTGAACAAAAGATGAAAGTTTCTCTCTGGGCACCACAGATATCACCAGAGATACATTGTCAAGGACAAACACTTATTCACAGACATCCACAGAACGTTACATTGCAAAATGACGGATGGGGTAACTATCCCTTACCTCCCTCTACACCAGAGGATTGACATAATATTTCATTACTGCCAAAACCTAGGGCAAACAAAGAGCTGAAACCTCTACAAGTTCTTGAAACACAAGTCCTGGTGGTCAACTCTGTATAGGGAGGTGCAGGAAGCCCTTGAACAATGTGAAGTATGCCAGAAGTCTGCAAAGAGCCACACTCCCCCAAATCTAATATTGCTGATCCAAACTCAATTACCCTTTAAAGTTTGTCCCTTGACACCATAGGCCCCAGGCCAGGAAACACAGCGGCAAGGAATGCATCACCACCACCATCAGCTCTGACACCTGCCAGTCAGCAGCCCAAGCAGTTAAGGCACACCCTGGCAATAATGCACACCTATTCATTGGCAGAGAAATTATTGGCAAGTCTGGAAAGCCAGAACTGCTGATCACCAATGGAGGCAAAAAGTTGACCTAGCAGAATACCAATGTCTAACTCACCAAGGATGGGGTCAATCACATGGTGACTGCACCATACCACCCTCAGGCCAATGGCAAAGTAGAGCGGCTGAACCAGAGCCTTGTACAAGCCCTTGTCAAGCTCACTTCTGAGAGACCTTAGGAGTGACACAAATATTTGGCAGCTGCACTTCTTATGTGCTGCGCAGGGGTTAACAGATCCCTTAGGAAGAACCCCTTTAAACCTGTCTATATAACCCAACCCATCATTGTTCAAGCACAGACTGGGTACATGTTAGAAATAACCAACAAGATACCATCCCTCTCTGATCCCCTAATGCCTTAAGCCAACAGTGACTGAAAGGGAAGAGAAAAGATGGCCAACAAGATATGTCTATCCCCATCCAGGAACAGCACCAAGTTGGCAACAAAGTATGGGTAATGAACAGGGCAAAAGTAAGCTGCAGCCTGAGAAGATGGGCCCTGCTGTTGTATTGAGGGTAAACATCAGCAACACTTACCTATTACAAGGACTGAACATGCATAAGCAAGATAAGATTCTACACTTTGACCAGCTACAACCCTTCAAGGCCGTCATAAACATTGCAAGACAGTCCTTGTTGCAATGTGCTAATATGTGATGAATTTGATGGACATTAAGTTCAAAGTCATATCTGGAATGAAATTACACATTAGACAATTGCTCGACCAATAGATTGCAAACTAGTGGATTACAGAGCATTCTGGACTCCACTTAAATCCTCTTGGCAATTGGATATTTTGGAGGCTGCAAATTGGGACAACAAACAAAGCATTTAATTCCATAATTGAAGCCCATACTTGGTGCCCAAGTAGGGAAACCTAAATGGAGGCAATGTCAACAATTTGATCAATTGATTGATCTCTACTTCCAGGTGCAAAATCAATAGCCAATATTGGTATTGATACTAATATTTGCATTGATGCCAAACCTGGCCTAATTCCCTGGCCTTCTATCCCACCAATTTCCCCTCTCCCAATTTCCCACCTCGCTATATATACTTGGTTTTTATATGAAATAAAGATAAGTTTTTACCCCAATCTATTGTTCAATCCTACTTTGGTTTTACTATCCTGTTTTCAGGTATAGTAATTGAACAATTACCAGGGCTAATTCTTACTAGATTAACCCAACAGTCTGCACATACAAAATTTGGCGCTCATGGCAATCTTCAAACAAGCACCTGGTCCTTCTCACCCCCACAATTCCTTCTTGGTGGAGGGAGGGCTGCCTTGTGGCAACAATAATGCCTACCAAGACCTAACCAGTGGTCTTGCCCAACTGCAATAATTTATGGATGATGTTCCCCGGCCCTTACAACTTGAAAATCAGAGTTCACTACTATTGACTGTGCCTGCACCCATGGAAGTGGACACTAATGCCAGCCCCTCTGAGGAAGCCATCTGGCAATCCATGACCAGAATGTGCAATGGAGCAGACAAAAAGGCCAAAAATCACAACTGCTGTCTATCCAACATCCATCTGCTGAGATATCTATGGAGAGATTCCGTAACATAAGCATGGTAAACGTAAACCATTTTTGTAAGGACCTCTGAACTGTGGAGCATGTGAAGGACTATATCCAACACTTTGCCCACTCAGCTATATGCCATAATCAAGTACACTTGGGGCACTTACAGATACTGATAAAATATCAGGGAATACTAGTGACAAACTAGCAATTATTTCTTCAGCTTTTATACCATGATCTGACTACCAACTTTGAGTTAATGAACAACCAGCTTTCAGAAGCAGTGACAGTTCAGAACAGCATTATCTCCTGGTCCAAAGCAGTAAAGCTAGGACTAAACTCTCTGGTCCCCCATCAAGTGATCCAGACCCTTTGTCACAAAGGTTTGGACTCTAACTGGATTGCCACAGTGGCAGCACACATCAAAGAGAATGGGCCGGTCATCCATGAGCTGGTCCAGGAGGTGATCATCTTGAGACAACTCCTAGCAGTCCTACCCTTGGCAGGGCCCATTCAACCTGTGACCACTACTCCTTCCTCTTCAAGCACAATGATGAATAGAGATATATTGGAACTCTATGACCATCAATCAAAATTACAACATGAAGTGAAGGAAGCAGGCATTGACTTGACTTTCATCTATTGAGAGTTTGGAGAAGTCAAACACAAGGTTGATGGATTCCAGGCTTAGAAGGCCATCTTGTCTAGCTGGTGCCATAGCCAGGACAAAACCAATGCTGAGAAGATTTCAAAACTCCAAGAGGCACTTACCAACCAGGAGAAGAGGATAGGCCTACTGGAAGAAGACTTATATGTCACTTGCCTGAAGAACCAGGCCTACACAGATGAACTAGATGAGCACAGGACCCTGATGGCTTCTATCCAAGACCAGTTGGAGAGAGCAAACATCAAATGGCTTCACTGGAACTGAAGCTGGATAGTTTTCTTAACCAACATCAATACAGTAAGACTGGACGTCAATCCCAGGGCAGCTACCGGAACTCATCTGGGCAAGAAGAATATTACAGCCTGGACAGCAACAAAGAGATCAACCGGAGGCTTTCCTGTTCTATCCAAGTGCTAGAGGTGGTGACAGAGAATGGTGGTCTAGCCACGGTTACCATTGAATATAATGTACAAGATCTTGAAGCACAACAAGAAGAGGCACATAAGGCTGCGTCTGAAGCCCGCTTTACTGCCTCCAAGGCCAACCACAACAGACCTGCTTCCCCTAGTTGGCAGGCTGCACCAGCGGCAACTGCTCCCCACAACTCTTTGTCCTTCTTCAAACCAGCCAACTTCCCCAGGCTTGACAGAAAGATTAATGTAGCCATGTTCCTCCAACTATACCAGAACTCAATTTATGGGACAGATGAGGCTATTAAGAGTGTTATTGTAATCAACTGCCTGGACACTGACACAAAGACATTGATACTACCTTGCCTCCCAGAAAATTGCTGGACTTACGCCAACATCTCTCGGGTATTGATGGAAGAGTTTGGTAGCCAGGAAGCCCTCCTAAGACAAAAGATGGACTTCACAGATACTAAGATCAAGGTGGGAGAAACCTTGGAGGATTTCACTTCCAGATTCTACTTGGAAGCACAGACCTTGGCTTCCATGAAGGCAATGCTGTTCATTGATGTGCAGTCAGCGCTTCTCAATGCAGTACAGATCAACAGGGAACTATTGCTTGCACTAAAATATGGGGTTTACACTGCCCAGACAGTCCCTGACCTGATTCAATTGTTGAAAACTAACAAGGAAGAGTTTGAGATCCCCTTACCTAAAGGAACACCCAAACCTCCCACTGAAGCCAGAACCAGAAATTTCAGTACAGATGATTTAAAGCCGGTTGATCTCAATCCTGATAGTTTGATTAAGTACCACGCCTTTGCTTTAAGTGTAACAAACTTGGAAATCTCTCCTGGGATTTTAAATCCCCCTGCAAGGTCTTGGTGGTAGGCGTGAAACCAGAGGAGGAGGACTACACTGAGGATGCTGATATCAAGGAGGACAATGAAGACCTGTCAAAAAACTACTAAGAAGCCAGGACAAGGAGAAATCCTTGGCTGCCTTTGTAGTTTGACACCCTCATCTCCCATCATACCTCTGCCCCCTGACAAACCTATTCAGAAGCCTGCTCTCTCACAACCTTCTGAGTTGAAACCTAAGGAAGAACCCTCCCTGATTGACTTCAACTCTCAACCATTACATGAGGATACTGACTTGGAAGGAGTCCAAGAGGACCTTCTACATCAATTTCTCACAGTTAATACTCAAACCCATCAGACAATGCTTTACCCTGAGGTGGTCATCCCACAGATAGCTTGGAAAGCGGTCTCTTTACTGTATGCCAAACAGCTGGCTCAACCAGGTGTGGAAGTCACTCACAAAGAGGACAGCACTGAATAACTGGTCAAGCTGCTGCATACAGTAAATCCCTTGGCCCCTCTGGAATCCCTCAAGGAAGCAAGCCTAGCTGTAGGAGCTTCCATGACTACCTTCCTAGAGAAGTTCAAAGGACTGAGTATTGTGAATGCTGCTATTCACACTGTTTTGATTTTGCCTTTGTTGGGGTATTTTGAGGACAAAACCCTTGCTTTTGCCTTTTCCCCTTTAAATGAGTCTGTTTCTGAACTGGGGATTTCAATTGTTTGGTTTCCTGATTCTGTGCAACTCACTTGCCCCACTCATGCTTGTGGTGAGTGATCCTACTGTCCTAGTATTTTTTGTGGTATTGCTAAACAATATATATTCCAAATTCTTATTCCCAATAAAATTTAAGTTACATTCACATTTATTTATTTGTGTCTCTAAGTACTTTGGTGCCTCTCTCTAGCCACAACTAGTAGAGATTTATCATTCAGGGCCACAAGGTAATCAGATAACCTTCCCTGCCAACTAACCAAGACTTAGTACAAATCCAATCCTAAGGTTAGGATTCCTGTTGTGTGTCTGTGCTGCGCCTCAGAACACAACAAAAATGGTGCTCACTACAGGGGCTGTAAGCCCCTTGGTTATCCCTTTTTCTGCCACGTTTTTAGGTATATTGCCTCCTCATATACAAGAGCCGTCTTCACCTGAAATCACAAGGCCTTCTATCAAGGAGGACATCTCAGACCCGCCTATTGTCCCCACTGTATTGAATCTTGGAAATGGTTCCTTTCTAGTAGCATATCTCATGGGCACCCCTGACCTAGAAAAATTCATGACCATTGCCCTTGGGATAGCCCATGATGGGGCCATTCCTTGCCTTCAGTTACAGTTCAACAGAGCAGAATACTACAAGCTGAGTGTGGCTCCGCAATTTCCACAGCATATCCTCTCAGTGGATGGCTCTTCTGAACACCTATTGTCCTCCTTTGTGCAGCCTGCTTTAGCTCATCACCAAATGGTGTTGGGGCTTCACGTCCAGGAGATTTTGTCTCTGCAAGCCGCTGTCACTCATCACTGGGATCAGTTTGCTGCTTACCAGCAGTGGATTCACTCCCTGTTTTCCTTGGTATCCAACAACCAACACAACTCCATTACCTCCTAGGCTTTCTTGGTTACTTCAATAGAAAAAATGTGCCTGTTCATCCCCAAGTACGTCAGGGAATGTATACATGAGTTTCACCAATTAGAACAGCCTTGGTAAACTCAAGTAGACTCCACCCTGAATGCCTACCTCTCTGACTTTGAACAACTTGTGCAACAACTCAATGTATTTAATACCTATTCCTTTGACCAATTGCAACAAGTAGCTGATCTTTCCGCTAAAGGACTCTGCAATCTCAATGAAGAGTTTGATCAAGAGAGGACTACCACAGCTTCTGCCATTGCCAAACTTCAAGCTCAAGTGAATGAGTTGTCTACGCCCAAGCCAGATGCCCCTCCTTCTCCTCTATCTGATGATCTGATGGATAGAGAACATAAACTATGGGACGCCATTCAAGAACTACGTGCGTCCACTTGTAGCCAAGGACACCCAGCAGATCCGCCGCAACCAGACCCTCAGGTGCTGGTGTTAACTGCCCAGGTTGCTGAGCTAGAGCAAGAAGTTGCCACTCTTTGTGAGATTGTGGCTGCTGCCACTAGCCCAGTTGAGGTTGTCAATGGAGATGACTGCTGCCCTGGACTGCCAGGGAACCCCCAAATCCAATGTTCTAGAGAGTTGATTGCTCTAGCCAATGAGGTGGGCCATTTGAAGTGGGATTTCTCTATTCTTGACAAGGATGTTCAATAAATGAGTGAGTTAATTGAATTGGTAAACAACAGGTTTTCCCCTTACCTCTCAGTGGGATCTTCCCTGACCTCCCAGTTAGCTGAGCTTTCTACTGTGGTAACCACACATAATCAACACTTAGATAATACCAAACAACAGGCCAACAATGTGGGTGCTCACACCTCTGAGACCTTGACTACACTTGAAGAGAGTGTTTGCTAGTAGTGGGCATAACAGCCCTCTTTGGAATCTGAAGCTGAATTCTCCCTGTGTATAAATGTGCTCAATAGCAACAATGGTGGCCCTACCCCCAAAGCACACTTCAAACCTACTTGCAAACAAGTCTTTGACCCTAAAACATCCACCATTGCAGCATTCTTGACCATCTACAAAACAGCCATGTGAAGGGCCTCTGATTAGGTTAAGAAAAAGCACATTCTAACTTGCTTGCACCCAACCTGTCAAGAGGTGGTGGTTCCAGAGCTGCCCACAATTGAGACTTGGGAAGAGATGAAACAGCTTTTGATTGATGAGTTTGGCGTTGATCTTAGTTTGGAAGTGAAGAAGGATGTATTTATGCACATCTTCTTCAAACCCAAGGAGACAATGGCTGAATTTGCGGACAGGTTCTACATGGAAGGACAGCAGTTGATAATTAGTAGACAGTTGATAGCTCATGAAGCTTACATGGCTTGCAATCAAGCTCTCAAAGTTATTCAGCTTCTGTGCCTCCATTTCAAAGCTCACAAGGCCATAATCTCCTTGATGAAGAGCATAAAGACATTGCTTCAGGATATGCACTTGAACCACTCTGGAGCTGCCTTACGTGAGAATTGAGCTGCCTCTAACTCTGGTTCTTTGTCCTGTGGTCCACACATCTTCACTATGAATTCTCAGAGCCCTCCTAGACGTCAAGGTTGCCATAACTGTGACCAGATAGGTCATCACTCTTGAGTCTGTACCAATCCTCAAGTTAAAGGTGCCAATCCCAAGGAGCAGGCGGGAAAAGAGCAGTCAACCTAGAGGCAGAGATGCTCTTGGTTGACAATCCTTTCCAGTCTCCTCCAATTCCCCCTTTATATCTAACTCTGAGCCTGCTGACACTGAGTCTCCTCCCATTCTGCTGCTTTTCCACTATATCTCTGATGACTCTGATATGGACAACTCAGACATTGATGATTTCAATCCATATAGATATTCAGTTCTAGCAGTTCCCAAAATTATTGCAGTCCCTTATAAACTAAGCTCTGTAAAGGCTACAATAACTACAAAGCCTCTTCCTGAAGCCAAGGAGATTGTATCTTGCCCTTACCTCACACAAGCTAAGAGGTCTCATGTACTTGTAAAATCTTCCAAAGAAGCGGCTAAAATAGCTGATGCTGTTTTCAAGAATGTTTTGGTCTTGCTTCCTCTTCAGACTGTCTATAAGGAGTTTCCAGGATTGAGATGCATGATTGAGAAGTGGGAAAAGGAGCTAGCAGAAGCTCAAGATATCCTGGTTGTCCTCCCTCCCTTTGTTTGTACTACTACTTGTTTAGAGATATCCATCCAAAAGGTGAAGATTAAGGTTACCTTGGACACTGGATCTCCTGTTAATGCCGTCTTATTAAAGCTTGTCAAGAAACTTAAACTCACCCCTGACCTTAACTACCACCAGTCTTATAGTACAGCTGGGTTGTCCATGACTTTTGCTATAGGGGCATACTCTGCTCTCCCTATGCAATTTGGAAAGCTACTCTTAGCCGCGCCTGCTGTGGTCCTGGAGAATGAGAGTTGCAATCTTTTAGTTGGTACCCAACTCCTTAGGAAGTTCAATGGGATAATCAACTTAAAAGACAGCTATCTCTCTATTTTAGGGTAAGAAGTCCCTTTAATCTTTTAGGAGTCTTTAAAAGTTCCTGGAAAGCGCCTCAAGACATGTGCCTTAGAGTACCCCACTGGTGTCTTCATACTAAAGTACTGTACCCATTTGTCCAACATGAAGTGTCCTCCTATGGCCTGCCCTGCGTCTGAAGGGATTCCACTGCTGGCCACTTCTTCTGTGACCATTCCTCCTGGTTCTCAAGCCATCTTATACTCTCATATATCATATGAGTTTCCTGAACATACTTTCTTAGAGTTGTACTCTCCTCCCTCTCTAGGTCACAACAAACCCTACCTCTGCCCAGGGATCTTGTATGTCTCTCACAAAGATCCTGTTCAGCTGTTGGTAGCCAACTTAACCGCTCTCCCCATAAATGTGCCTAGAGGCTAGGTTATTGGCTATGAAAAGTTTCTAAACGCTCCTGATATGATATCCCTACATCCTTTTAGTACCTTCCAGGACTTCAACTTACCTGAAGACAAGCCACAGGTCCTATCCTGTTCACCGCTCAAGACTTCCCACAACTGTCCCCAGTGCAACAGAAAGAGGTGCTTGACCTGCTAGATCAGTTTTCCAATATCTTTGCTAAAGATAGCACTGATTATGGCCTAGCTAAAGGAGCTATTCATCAAATAATACTGGTGATTCTCCCCCCTTCTGAGCTAAACTTTATTGCTGTAGTTGAGTGGAAGACACTCAGATGTCTAAGGAGCTCAATCAACTATTTGACTCTGGGTTACCTGCTCCTTTCCAAAGCTCATGGGCCTTTCATTTACTCATACTGAAGAAGAAAGATGGAGGTCACTGCATTGTGATAGACTATTAACGGTTAAATTCCTTAATCAAGAAGGATTCTTACCCCTTGCTGCGTATAACAACGCACTCTGCCACCTTGGAGGCTCCAAGTTCTTCTCAGCTATAGATTTGACATCTGGTTACTGGCAAGTTGAGCTCTCTCCAGAGGATAAGCAAAAAGCTGCACTTATCACCTCTGAAGGACTTTTTGAGCCTACCTGTATGCTTCAGGGACTATGCAATGCCCCTGCTACCTTTCAGCAAGCCATGGACTCCATCCTTTGCAATCTAAAGCTCTCATGCGTCCTAGTATACTTGGATGATATCACAGCCTTCAGTACTATCTTTACTAATAACCTGGCCCACCTCAAAGAAGTGTTCCTAAAAACCCAAGAGGCTGGCCTTAAACTAAAACCCTCAAAGTGTGCTTTCTTCAAAGATTTTCTTGAATTTTTGGGCCATGAGGTGACCCAGACTGGGATTTATCCTATGACCAAGAAAGTTGACGCCATTAAAAAAATTCTTCCACCCACCAAACTGTGTGAAGTTCAAGTCTTTCTGGGCATGATGAGTTACTACAGACAGTTTATCCCTGACTTTGCCAACACTAGTGAGCCTCTGGTTCAACAGCTATGCAATGTCCCTTTAGAATGGACTGTTAGTCAACAACAGGCCTTTGAAACTCTTAAACAAAAACTCAAAGAGGCTCCCATCTTGGTGTATCCCAACTATGATAAGGAGTTCATCTTATACACTGATGCTAGCTACCTTACTATTGGGACTATCTTGGCCCAACTAGACAACAAAGGTGTGGACCATCCTGTGGCTTATACTTCCTGTGTCCTAAAAAGACATGAGAAGAACTATAGTGTCACAGAGAAAGAATTCCTTGTTGTACTTCATTCAGTTAAACAATTCCATCATTAAGTTTATGGCATTCATTTCACTGTGGTTGCTGACCATGCCTTGCTCAAATGGCTGCAGCATCTCAAAGAACCAGAAGGATGGCTAGCCATATGGGCTCTTTGCTTACAGGACTGTGACTTCACAGTGTTACACTATCCCAGGATTGTGGGGTTCCTGGTCATCAGTCCCCAAAGTGTGTCCTGGGTCATAGCCAGGGACCGGCTTGGAGGAGTTGTTGTTTCCCAACAGTGGTGAGTGGTTGATCAGCAGCTTGTACTTGGCTTTCATAACTGTAAGCTCTTCCAGCACCTTTCCAATCACTAGGCAGGCATCCCCACCATGCACCTGTACTTCAGCGGGCGCCAACCCCTCTGTGGGTCTATACCACTCTTGTAACAACCTGGTAAATTCATTCTCTATAAACTCTCTTCCCCTATCTGTCATCTCAAGATGCCTAGTCAATCTCTCCCACTCCTCCTTGGAAGACTTACTAGTGGCAAATATCCTACAACTCTGAAAATAAGTATCCTCTTCCCCTTGACTAGGGTAAAAGATATGGGGTAGTTCACTTATTGGGCTTGTACTATAATTATTAGAAATTTGGGCATGGGTTGTAATAGGCCTTTATTCACAGTCAGAAGAAAGATCCCCTTAGAAACCTTCTGATATAATGCCTGGGTAAGGGAAACAATATGGGTTTTCTAATACTGGGAGTCCTTCAACAATCTCTTGGACTCCTTGTACTTGGTCTTGGGCACCTGCACCTTGGTCCTGGGCTCCTGCATCTTTGTCTTGGGCTCATGTGGTCTGCTCCAGCTCTGTCTCCTTCTTTCTAGCTCTGGCTTCTTTATCTTGGGCTTCTGCACCTTTAGCTTGTTCTTCAGCTCCTTCTGTAGTCCTTGTGGCCTTTTTTAATCCACTTGGTCCAGTCCCTGAAGAGTCTCAGATAGCTCCTCTTTTTATAGCTCCTTTTTTCAGACCAAAAATCTCTCTTAGAACTCTGGCTTTCAAAAGCTTAAACTATCCAGTTTTTCTCTCTCTATAATATATTAAACTTTAGAGCTTACTTCAGCCAATTAAAGCCCTGAATTTTTTGCTTCTGCTCCCCATTTTTTAGGCCTTAACTCTTAAGTTAAAGCCCTCAAAACACTGATTAAATAGACTCTGGCTTGTAGCCAATCATACGCCTTGATTCAGCTGTTTTTCCAAATAGTTTCCCTGGATGACTTGCTCTTGACTATGGTTCAAACCTGAGGCTGTCCTGCTCCAGGTAAGCAACTGCTCTGTGTTTCAAACGGTTTTGCAGTGATTTCTGTCACGTTTCCCCGGAAAATCTCAAGCGCTTCCGCATATGGGCCATTATTTTTCTTGTTATGCCTAGGTGCCAGATTGATTATTTTATAACTTAATCACATTATTCATACTCAAATTTTTCAGAAAGCTTACATTACAATCAATCCCAAAACTTTAATTGATCTTGGGCTTAGATGATTTTTTAAAAATAAGTCAGCAATTTTAGAATCAAAAATTGCAACTTATAGTATTACTGAAAATATCATAAGTGATACTACAAACTACAAACCAAAAATATTTATGATGAGTTGCATGGAAAAGTAATAGCAGCCTCAAAGCTATAAATACTATTACCCTATCTTTGGCTCATCATAAATATTCTTAGTTTGTTTCAGAAAAAAATGTTGTTATTTTTGAAAGACTGATAACTCTATTTAAAATACACCCTCTAGTAAGTTGCCCTACTTCATGAACTTGCCCCAATACATCACTAGCATATTCTGATATTTTTGTTTCTCTGGTATCATCACGTGATTTCAAATGATAAGTTATCTCAGAATATTCTGATAAACTTTCAAATGTTAGAGGTGAAGTATATAACTTCCCATCTTTCATCAAACATGAAATATTAATGCGCAGATTTTTAACTTCAAGCTCTCTTTTTGTAGTCCTAACTTTTCTTTCATAAATAAGAAAGAATGACTTTTGAGAAATGTTTGATCCTGATAGCACTGATTTATATAATTCTTTTCTTTTTTCCTCTTGCTCAAAAATATTTTTAAGATCATTGATGATTTCAATATAAAGCTCATTTTCATATTCCTTTAACATTTTTGATATTACACCAAAGTGACCATCAACAATGCTTTTTCCATGGCATTCAACAAAAAAATTATATTTTATAGAACCCTTAATATATTTAGGTGTCTCTTTAAATAAGTGATATAAAAATTTGTATGATCTAAAATGATTTCCATTATCAGTCCACACTTTTATATTTTTTATTTTTTTAAATCTATCTAATTTAAGAAAACTGATTAGACATTCACCTGAAAATAAAGAATCATGTGATAATATTTCAGACAAAAAATCATGATATTCATATTTAATTTTATTGTTTTCTTTAAAAACTAATGAAACCCTAATAATGAGATAGCTTTTTTGAATAAAAATATTTATTGGTCTCAATTGGACTACTTCCAACCTTTAAGTTTTCTTTATAATCTATAACTACAACACAAGACTCATCATCTAATTCATAAATATCTTTTTTATATTCCCTATTTTGATGAACATAAAAGCCTTGGTGCTGATTAATAGTCTTTAAGCATTGTCTATAGATTCTGGTAATGGCAAGTTTTTACTTTCACATTCTTCCTTCTTTTTTTCTAGCAAATTTTTTAAATTACAAATATTGCACATATCAGTTTGTTTTTTACTTTTTATTATATTTTTAGGGGTTAATTTATAGTAAGTAGAAATTGAAACCAAAATTTCATTTTCTATTTTCATATTTTCATATATTTCTTTTTTTGTTTTAAGTAGAGAGTATTTAATTTCAGTTGAGTAATTACTCATCTCTTTTTCTATATCTTTATAAAAATTTTCAGGCACTTTTTTGTAAACTGGCTTGTTTTAAAAGAATTTTGCAGCAATTTTTTAATTATTTATTTAATCATTTCTTTTTTTAATGAATAGTTCCTATTTTTTGCTTTTTTTGCTTTTTTTGTTTAAGCTTACATTTTTATTTTTATTTATTTTTCTTGAGTATTCAAACTCACTTTTGGTTATATTAAACCCCATATCATTAAGTTCTTTTAAAGAGTAGCTGGAAGTAAACAGAGATCATAAGGCTGGGAGATGCTTTTGGGGAGAAGATTTCATGAGATCCTTTAAGTTTTCAGTGAACTCATTGCTTTTTTGATTTTGAATAGTTGTCAGGAACTGAGCTTTCCCAAATCCAGTTTGAGTAAGGAAGTGCTTGATGAAAGTATCAAGATCATAACCAGCAATAAAGAGGAATGCCTTTTTTAATATTGAAATTCTTTCTCTTTTTGTTAAAGCTCCCAAGGAAAAAAAGGGAACATGGCAGAAGTAAATTTAACTGAGGGCATGATAGTATTTTGAATCTGTAATTAGGTCAGATCTCTGAAATGTGCCTTAATGATGGAGTAGTTCTGATCATAATGTGGCCTTTGAATACAGTCTTTTGGATTAGAAGCTTTGTGGTGCTTTAGCTCTTATATACCAAGCTAAATGACACCATTCTGAAAGAAATGGTGTGACAGCTTTTACTATAGTTTGAACTTGAATTTATATTTGCAGAATTAATTAAATACCCAGTTTTCATGCACAAGTGATATATGTGAAGCAGCTAAGCATTATTATTACATCTTATCTTCTTTGTAATCAATGCAAATCAATTAAAATGATGTATTCAGTTAATTGTAATTCTTCTGTATATTTTTAAAATGATAAAATAAAAAAGTCCCATTTAAAGAATGCTTAATTTGAGGTTCAAAGCTCACTTGAACCTTAAAATTAATCTAAACAGTGATAAAAACAACCTAACTTCAAACTACCATAAAATACTATATAATTGAGCTTTTTGAATAAAATAAAATGCCAAAATAAAGCTCTCAATCTTATTGTTAATTTTGTTAGATAAAAAAGAAATTTTTCAGGTTAAAAAAGAGTATTTATTAGCTTTAAAGTGATCTACTTTATATCATTAGATAGAATCATATAATAAAATCTGGATTTTAATCTTTTAAATTACTTTTGCTTTAATATTGAGTATAGTATACATATTAAAGCTTTTACATTAATAAAAAGATGAGATCCTTGGCTTCATTTTGATAGTTTACAGTGTGAACAGATATTAATTTTTCATTGATTTATTAATATTTTAAATATAAAATGTGTAACTAGTTACTTTTTCAAAATCAAACAGTGTTATGCTGCGACTTGAGCAGCATGTGCATTAGAAAATGGCCTAATACCTAAAATAATGACCCATATGTTTTACTTAAGCAAATTCCAACCCCTTGATTTTACAACGTTTCTCCGTGTTTCTCTCAACGTTTTGCAATTTTGAGCCTGCTTGCTGCTCGCCCATTTGCCTCTCCTAGTCGTTCTCAGCAAAATTTGCTCTTTTGCCCTCACAGTTTCTCCATCCTGTTTCCAGCTTTTTCCTGACTCAATTCTAACCCAATAAATTCCCAGTTTAAATCCTGTAATTATTTTTCTTTCCTCTTTTCTTTTCTCTTGTAAGATTGGTATGATAATTAATTCTTTTTCCATACAGTAGTTTTAAAAGCTATGGCAACAATCAAAAATACTTCAGATTTAAACAAAATGATTTCAGATTTGAACAAAATCCAAGTTGTGCAAGATTCAGGATTCAATTAACTTATAAAATTTCAGTTAATAAATAAACTGTCAAACAAAAAAACAAAATTTCACTAGCCCATTATACAAAATTATATCAAACATCAAGCAATGTAGTTCAAACCACAAATAAAATGAACTGACACAACAAGTGAAATGGATGGATGCTGTTCCAGAGTATATTATAATCCAATCAGGATTCATATGAGGCACTGACAGAAGGACTAAAATTAAACAAAATTAGAGCAATCTATAAGTGAGATTCCACAAGCACAAAACAAAAATAACTCACACAAGATGTGTAGTGTGAGCAGCCTAAAATAGAAAAGTAACAGTTTAACAGACAATCAACAGCTATCCAATTTAGGAACAGAGGCATTTTATTCATTTTCATGGCTCCAGATTTGTATGGAATGGTTTTGAGAACCTTCTGAATATGGACTTGAGATTACAATAAAAATAAATCATTAAATTTTAAAATTTCTACTTTTAGTGATTTTATCCTAGGTTTTTTTACAATGATTTTCAACAGCAACATCCTTGATGGCACAAGCAGCAAAGCCAGCAGCAGCCAAGCCAGCTTCAATGGAGGCAAGGCTCAGAGTGTGGAGGCAAGGCTCAGGGTGTGGAGGCACCTGTTTACACCCAAGCCTTTAAGGTGGGTAACAAGGAAGCTGACCTGTACCTGACCACCAATCCCTATGGCTTTGACTTGTTCAGTAGTCACATAGTGTCTAGTTCTGCCCCTGCTCCTGTACCCACCCACACACAAGCTGACCACCAACCAACCAATCAGGATAGCAACCTTGATTTGGAGCAACTTCCCACCACCAGCCAACCTGCCCCCCTACAGCCAATCAGGCTTCAGCTCCCCCGGCCCAGCGCCCCAAGCAACAAATCATCACTGCCCAAATTCTTCAGGAACTTGTGGCACTGAGTCTACAGGGTCTGTCCTGGGAACAGATTGTCACCCAGTTGCAATTTACCCAAGCTACTGTCATGCGGGAATTCAACAACCTGATGAACAGGGGGAATCTGATTGGGACAGCCAAGAAGCCAAAGAAGGCCCCTGAGTCACAAATATCTGAGGCATACCCAATCATGCTTGTCCTCCTTCAGTGGGACCCCAAGCTTCCCTTGACCCAGGTCCAGAAGCAACTTATGCACCATGGCATTTAGGTGTCTGAGTGCATGGTGCAGCTCTGGATGTATGGGAAGGTGGCTTTAATACAGATTCTTACCAATTTTGCCAACAACCAATGGGATGGCGCTGAGGATTCCCCATATGACACTGCCATCAAATCAACCCTGGTCTAATGCCTGACTAGTCTAACTGATGATGTCATGTTCATCTCCTATTACAAGCTATCAACAGCTTTTGATGATTTTGGCAAGCAAGGAAGAGCTGCCACCCAAAAGGAAGGAAGAAGGTCAAGAAAGGGACGTTCACTGGTGCATTTCTGGCTGTTTCAGTCAAGGGTTTTGTCTACTATTGGAAAAACCCTGATTTCATCAATGGGTACTCATATGGCCACATCCTTGGTGGATTGCTTGACTCCTGGGATGGCTTGAATTCCAAATACCAGGTTTTCTTGAGCCACCAGATGGAGGGTAGCTCCACCGCCCTTGAGGCCATCCAGCAACGCAGGCATCAGGCCTCCATGTACCCTGCTGGCCATGCAGACATCCATTTGGCTGATATTGTCTTCTTCAACATGGGATCCACACTACAGGAGCGCCGCCCTCAGGCTTTCAACAACCTCTATCTTGGGGTCCTTGACCACAATTCTCTCTTTGGTCACCAATGGTGGCTGACTTGTTTGCACAAATGGTTTTCTATGTGAACATGGGCAACCAATCACGTAAGGATAAGCGCCTTTCACCTTGGGCCACTGCCACCTACCATCCCATCCAGCCAATGACTGATGAGGAATATGACAAGCGTTATATGGCAGCCATCACGCAAAATCCTCCTGCCTCCACCCCCGCCACCAACACCTCTCACCTGCAAGCCCAACCCACCCAATCCCAGACCCCTCAGGCCAGCACTGCCTCTACGTCTTCTTTCCTGTGTTATTCTGCCTCCTAGGCCTCACTCTTCCCCGCCCCAATAACCCCCTTCTGCCAAGCATTTTCTATTTATATTATCTTTATTTTGAATCTCAATTGTTCATGTTCTCTTTATTTATAGTTGATTTAATTCTTTATGTTCAGCTTAGTTCTATAAAATCATATATTTACTATGCCATGTATCTAGATCTAGAAAACAGTTAGTTTTAGTACCCAGACACAGCCCCTTGTGAAAATATTAATAAAAATTTGGTGATCAGCTAAATTTGAATTAGAAAATTATGTGTTAACTCTTTATAGATAAAGTTGTTACTGAGCCAAATTCAAAACCTTAATGATAAACTTTAAGCCAATCAGGAGCCTAGTGATAAAGTGATTTTTGTGACATAAAGGGTCATTCAATAATTCTGTGGTGTATGTGCACTAATTAATATGATTGGCTAGATGTTTTGCCATTGTACGCCATCACCGCTGTGGCAAGTTGTTGATGGACTAGTGCCCAATCAGCTGCTGGGTTAGCACTAGTCCATCAACAACTTGCCACAGCGGAAATGGCGTACAATGGCAAAACATCCAGCCAATCATATTAATTAGTGCACATACACCAAAGAACTATTGAATGACCCTTTATGTCACAAAAATCACTTTATCACTAGGCTCCTGATTGGCTTAAAGTTTATCATTAAGGTTTTGAATTTGGCTCAGTAACAACTTTATCTAAAAACAGTTAACACATAATTTTCTAATTCAAATTTAGCTGATCACCAAATTTTTATTAATATTTTCACAAGGGGCTATGCCAAGCACCAAAAATAATATGGTAATCAAGGAAACAATTCCAACACAAAGAAAATGACACATATTGAGATGAGCTTAAAGCATATACAAAATGGGTAAAAGAATGTGATAATGTAGTAAATGGGAAAACAAAAAGGAATAAACAAAGAGGCAACAGTATCAAAACAATACCAAATTTATTGGGGCAAAAGCTATAAAAACATATGAAAAGGTTAGTAAAAAATCAATGAGAGAATTGGAGAAGCTTCTGAAGGATCTCAACTTGGCAATTACAGGAATCACAGACATTGACCGCAAGGTCAAAGCTAAAGTGAAGTCTGTCATCCTTGACGGAGACAAAATAGACAAGGTGTCTGAAAAGGCCCTAATGACAAAAATGCCAGACACCCCTGAGAAGAACATTGAGCGTCTTCTCAACATCCAGAAGACAGTGGTTGAAGGCCTGCAATTTAAGGCATACAATCTTTCTACGCCGTCTGTCTGGGCTGACAACCCAGAGATGTATGAACATCTCAAAACTGCCAAGTGTGGCAGAACAGAGGATAAAGAACTTCCCTCACAACTGCTTGCGCCAAGAATGGCCAAGCCTGCTGAAGCGGCCGGCAAGGAAGAAACACATGAAGGTAACATAAAAAATAAAATTAATAAAAATTTGTAAATACTTACCTGTTTTTTAGAGAACATAGACAGTGAACTCCGCCAAGTCTTGGTCCCCTTTGTCCCTGCCACATTCTACACCAACTACACCACTCATGTGGCCAAGAAGCTGTATCTGTCTCCCCTTGTCTTGAGGGAGCTGGAAGACTGAATCCACGGGTCCTTTCCAATGTTGCGGGAGGCAAAGGCTGGGCTGACGCATGGCAAGGGGGCATCTGAGTGGGCAGTTACTGCCTACAAGGATGCCCAACTGATCCGCCTGGACCTAGTTAACCTCAGTGGAGGTTACTGTGTAAACTCAATTGAGCTTGTTTGGTACGTCCTGGCAACGCTCCCATTTAATAATGTACCAGAGATGGGCGGGCTCATGTGGCTGCTTGCTTCTGCTACCCCTTGGAGCACACCCTATCTTATCTTCCGGGAAACTTTGGGCGTGCAGTGGGCAAATTGGCTGTTGCAGACGCAACAGCCGTCAAGAAGACAAAAATAATCCTTGCCAACAAGACAGGGATCCCTTCAGCCATGGAGCTGACCTTTGTGAAGACCAAGAACAATAAGAAGATCAGTGTGGTTTTTAATAAATTATGCAAGTTTACAGAAGCCTTTGCTGGGAAAAGGCTTCACTTGGTGGTTTACCTCAGGTATCTCTTCTACTTTGGAATGGGTGCCAGCATGGAGGATCTTGACAGGGTCCTTCTAGGAATTGACAAGGCCTGGCTCTCACTTGACAGGAAGAAGGTCCCCCCGGGTATGACTCAATGGATCACGTCATCCAGGACGCCCTGGTCCTGGCTGGTATCTACAGGTTTGCAGCCCCGCCAAAAAAGCTGCTCCTCAATTTGCACCTAACCCTACTCCCCTTCACCAGCAGGCAGGAGTTTTTTAATAAGGGTGTATCCACTGTCCAGGGTGTGGCGGTGGAGGTTGTGTGCCACCTCCATTGTGGGGTGGGTACATACAGAAGAACTCACTACAGGTGTTCTTAATAAATTCCCTCTTCCAATAAATTTCATTACAATTCATATTATTTTTATTATAATAAAATTTTCTAATTCTTATTTTAGAAAACAGGATTTGCAGAATATATCCCAGAGAATGTCTTAATAAAAGCATTATAATACATTTTAATAAAATCTACTTCTGATTTGTACACATTACATTTAACTTTTTTATGATTATTATATTTATTTTCCAAAAGTGATATTAATGCGTTTGTATAATCCAGTATCAAGCGTTTGGGATACCCTTAGACAACACAATAAAAAATGATTATAAATAAATTACTAACCTTCATTGATTGGCCTACAGAATGTGATTGCAGGCTTGGAAAAATCTAAATATAAAATGATAATTAATAAATCTTGAATAGTAAATTAGAGAATATAAAAAAATTAGACACACTAAGCCTTTAATTGATTGGCTGTTTGGCTAGGTACGCGGGGATGAACAAATCAGTGTGGCCATAGAATTTGGCCACAGTCTTGGCTGGGAGGATGTGGATCCCGGCCTGCAGCAAATTAAAGAGATCCTCAGCCCCAGTTGAGGTTCCTTGCTTGACAACTTGCTTGAGCCACCCAAAGACTTCATTGATGGGATTTAGGAAGGCAAATAAGCAGGGAGGAAGAGAATGCACAAATTTGCCGTGGCCAATTGCTGGGGGCCCACTGCACTGTTGGTGTCAATCATTGGGAATTCCTTGAGAATGTCAGCCACTTTGTGGAGACCAACATTATCCAACACAATGACATTGGTGAAGCCAGGGCTTGTGCGCCCCAGGTGCTCCTGGACCAATTGGAGAAATGATAGGAAGGTACAGCTGTTGTGGGAGCCCAGTATCATTTTGTATAGCTCAACCCCTCTTTGGACCAAGGAGAGCCACCATTGAGTAGGCTGTGGCGCGGACTGCAGCACACTAAGCCATCCTGTCATTGGAGCCTTTGGGGACATAGCCATATGCATTGCACATAGACAAGGCAAATTCCAATTCATCAATATAGTAAAATTTGACCTTCCCCTTGGCTCTGAGGGCAGTGTAAGCCTCTGTGTTGTTTTTCCGGGTCTCAATGTTGGTTGGACTATTCCAATTGCACGGAGATACCCCAAGCTTTTTTCAGGAAAAGCGCATTCCCTTGACCAAATGATAATAGAATGAAATTGAGGCCTCAACCCCAAAAGCGGATTTGACTGTGGCCTGTTTCTTTACCAGTTCAAGATGGCAATCTTGGGTTATTCACTGGTGGATTGCCCATTTGTGCTCCTTGGTGATCATGGAAGAAATATGCAAGAATTTCTCCGCGGCAAGGACTTGGCCAGTATCAATGAACTTGTTGAAGGTCTTTGAGGCGAACTTGAAATCCACCCCAACAAGGGCCGCGGCCACCTTGTAATTGCCCAATTCACACATTAGCTTAAGAAGGATGATCTGTTTAATGTTGGGGATGCGCTTCTGAGAGGGCTTTTTAGCGATGGGGATTGACTCATTGGCATTGGGCACAACACATGGCATGGGCACCTTGGTATAAAACTCAGCAACCTTTTTGAGCACCAATTGTCCCTCATCAGTTTGATAGAACTCAGGCTCCTTGTCATCCTCCTAATTGCCATCACTGACATAAGGCTTGTAGCTAGTATCAAGTACAGGCTTCACCTTCTTCAGCATGGCTGACGGGACCAACTCTTGCCGGTACACAACATCAAACACATATGAAGTAAGTTCTACCTCCTTGTTTCTAACTTTCTTTGTAGTGGTGACCTTGGTGGGCTTCCAGGTCAGCTTTGGGACCCAAGGGTTGATGCTCTGCACCCTAGCAGCTTGTGCTTCTTGAACCAGCTGTGTCAGTGCAGTGTCACTATGGAACTCTCCACTCCTGTCTCCTCTTTGAGTAGGCACTTGGGTTGCACTAACTCTATTCTTTAACCTGTGGGGGCAACTGCAACCACAGCGCACAACAGATGTATTGGTACTCTGTTGTTGTATTCCTTCCATTTTAAAATTTAATAATGTTGTAACTGTGCTGTTTTAGAAGAGTTACATGGGGAAAAATATTTATAAGATAGATAATAATCTTTATTGTGAGATAGTGATTATATAGTCATTGTGAATCAAGGATAACAGGAACATGATTAGTGATCACACAGCTGGATGGAAGAGGGGGGTGGCTTGATCCTGGTAATGAGTCAAGCGCCAAAATGAGGTATCCACCATAAAGGATAATCATCTGTTCTTGTTGTTGGATTTGTTCATTTGAGTTGACTTCCTAGTCTGGCTTTAAGTGACCAGATAATTGGATTGCGGGTCACAAACACGCTTGGTTGGAACCTTGCTGGCAGGTTGAGCCTGTGGTTTTGACAATAAAATATTAAAAAAAAATTCAATTAAGTTACTCCCTAATTTTATTTTTTGCTTTTATCTGAATATGGATATTTAATTTGAATTTTTCCCAACCAATATCCCAATTATAGATTTTTTATTTCTTAATTAGTTGTTTCTGGTTTTACAACGCCTATTTTAGAATACCCAAAATAATTTCCACCCATTTCCCCAGATTTTACGCCAAATTAAGCACCCAACACAGTATTTTTAAAATTTATGTTTCAGATCTTTTTTCTTATTTTAAATACCTTGGTATCATTCATGATTACAATCCATTGCACACATTGCAGGAGTGATTTTGTTTCTGTAGTGAGTTGCTATTGTGTTTTGTTTTTGGTTTGAGTTTTGACTCACCCTGCTTGGGTGTATTTCATCACTGATTCACATAGTAAACATATGTACACTGAAAGTCAACTCAAACCATTTTGTTTGTGAATCAATGTATTTCAGATTGTATTTTGAATGGTTTTGCTTTGCGCGTGAGCCCTTTGTTGCTGTGTTGACTCATTTTGCCCATTAACGCCAATAACCACTTTTAACAGAGTGTATAGTTTAACCTGATAGTTGGATTTTGTTTAAATCTGAAATCATTTTGTTTAAATCTGAGGTATTTTTGGTTGTCACCATAGCTTTTAAAACTACTGTACTATAATTTTGGTAGTATGAAATCCTTATTTAACTTCTTCTTTTCTTAATAATTCCTCTTTAAAGACACCAAAATCAGTCTTTCAGCCTTTACTTCCAGTATGACTAGTCCTTCTAAGTCATCTTCTAGTCTTGCACTCACATCTTCTGGTCCTTTTTCTTGTTCTTTAGCCATATCTCTCAGCTCATCAGTTTAACCAGCAATCAGTCCATCCTAGTTCATAGAACAGCTCCTTTCCAGTCTTTAAATAGCCTATCAGTCCTATAGCTTCTCCTTTATCATGACCAGCTACTCCTGCATCATGATCTTTTGAGCCCTTTGGCTTATCCTTACTAGGAACCACCTTGGTTTCACCTTCACAATGAACCATTTTGGTTCCAAACTTCAGTATGAACCAACAGTTCCTCAACTAGTCTTCTCTGCTGATCCCAAAACCTGAACCAACTCAGTCCTTTATCTCAGTCCTTGTTACCAGAACTGTAGACCCAGGCATGAGTCTACATTGAGCTGGCGTTTGACTGGGCCCTTGCAAGTGGTATTCCGCTTAGGCCATCCAACTATAGATCATCAAAGTCTATCCTGTTGTTTTTACTCACCCAGGTAATTAAGTCTGGGCTTTCAGTTGCAAAGTAATCAGCTTTACTTCCAAGAGGCCTGATCACACCAAGTTCTTCAGCTGCTTCCCAGAGCAAACGCCTTTGTGACACCTCTGAGCAAATCTATGCCCTCTGTTGTGAAGTGATTGGTTGTAAACTAGCCTTTGCTGTAAATGCACATTGATCCATTAAGCTTGGTGATCAATAGTATGTTGGTACTCTTGTACTGGATGATAATTAGTCCAATTGATCAACTAAGTTGCACTTTGAGCTCATATTAACTAATGATCATCCAATCATTAGATTAATATTGGGCTAAGTGATAGAGGAAACTAGGCTGTAGACAGAAGATCCTGACACTCTGCAGCTCTTATTAATCCCTTCCTTACTATATAACTCTCTCCTTGAATTATTAAATAAAGATCAAATTTAAATAACTTAAACTTTATTATATGCATTAGGCTGAAGAAACTATCTTAGCTTAGTCTTTAATAATAACTAAGGTCATGTTTGATTTAAGTGTATACAGCTATTTCCCACATCATAGCTAGAGTCACGACACCCTTCAATGCTCACTTGGGATCTCCCCAAAGCTCCCATAGGGAAATAAACAAGGACACCCTACCAGTCTGTTAGGTAGGATTCTTGCTCACAGACCTCCTGTAAGTGTATCAGGGTATTTAGAGCCTTCAGAGCTCTTCCCCTCCCTGGCAGCCCGCGCTACTTACAGGGGTCCAAAACTTATAGCCCTGGTAGGCATCCCCTACCATGCTGGCACATACTTCTACCCTGGCAGCCTGCATTACCTGCCAGGGTCTAAACATTCTCCAGCCTGAGCAGCAACTGCTATCAATCAGGCTGGATCACTCCCCACCCCAAACAGACAAAGTTCACTGCTGAGCTATCTCATTCTCCACCCCAAGCAGCCACAGTCCCCTTCTGGGTGAAGACCTCTAGTCCACAGCAGCCAAATCTTCTGCTGGGTGGAGACCAAAATCTGCCCCCTAGTAGTCTTTACACCTACTAGCTAGGCCTTACCTTTCCTAGTAGCCATCATTTCCTACTAGGCCTCTACCTGCAATCAACCCACAACAGATTGTCAATCTCTAGCATAGCGTCTTTATTTGAAGCCAAATCAACCCTTGCCTGCAAACCCGTTCACATGTGGATCATCACAGGGATCCAACACCAAAACGCTGATGGCTTATCCAGAATGTCCATCCTTGCTTGGAACCCTTCTGAAGCTGATTTATTATATGAACTAGTTGGAATCCTTCTTCTTGGGAAAACAAGACTGAAGAGGTTTGAACTGCCCTGTCTAAGCTATCTGAGAACACTCTCATTTGCAATAACCAGCTCTTTAAAAGGGTACATGACCAATGCCTGCCTTATTTACACCTAGCCTTTGCCTCTTGTTGGTTCTTCAAGATCATAAGGAGACTGGACATGGAGGCATTGCCAAGACCTATGACTGGCTCCAGAAGAACTGCTATGACGGTACACATGTTTTATGATTTGCCTGCAGGGCTAATGTTGGACAAGCAAAAGTTTGGTTGTTTGTTTCAGGTGGAGGCCTAGTAGGGAATGATGGCTACTAGGGATAGTAAGGCCTATCTAGTAGGTGTAAAGACTACTAGAGGCAGATGTTGCCTCCTCCCAGCAGAAGATATTGGCTGCTGTGGGCTAGAGTTCTTCAGCTATCAGGGAACTGTGGCTGCAGAAGGGTGAAGAATGAGATAGCTAGCAGGGAACTTTGTCTGTTTGAGGTGGAGAAGGTTTTAGACCCCTGGCAGGTAGCCTGGGCTGCCAGGGAGAGGAAGATCTCTGAGGGCTCTATGTACCCTGATATGCTTTCAGGAGGTCTGTGAGCAAGCATCATACCTAACAGGCTGGTAGGGTGTCCTTGTTTATGCCCCTATGGGAGCTTTTGGGGGAACCCAAAGTGAGCATTGGAGGGTATAGATTTGCTTGGAGGTGTCACCAAGGCGGTTTGCTTGGGGAAGCAAGCTTCAGAACTTGGTGTGATCAGGCCTCTGGGAAGTAGAGCTGATTACTCTGCAGCTGAAAGCCCAGACTTAATCACCTGGGTGAGTAAAAACAACAACATAGGCTTTGAGGATCTATGGTTGGATGGCCTAAGTGGCATGCCACTTGAAGGGCCCAGTCAAACTCCAGTTTAATGTAGACTCATGCCTGGGTCTACAAATTCTGGTAATGGGGGATGAGATAAAGAACTGAGGTGGTTCACAAAATCAGCAGAGAGGACTAGTGAGAGGAACTGTTTGATCACAGAGAAGGATAGTTGAAGGACTGTTGGTCCATATTGAAGTTTGGAACCAAAATGATTCATTGTGAAGGTGGAACCAAGGTGGTTCCTAGTGAGGATAAGCTGAAGGGCTTAAAGATCATGATGCAGGAATAGCCGGTCTTGATGCAGGAGTGGCCAGAAGACTGATTAAGTTGTCTGTTGAGTGGAAAGGAGATAGCTGAGAGATATGGTTGAAGAACTGGTTAAAGGACCAAAAGATGTGAGTGCAGGACCAGGAGATGACTTGGAAGGACTAGTTATACTGGATTCAGAGGCTGGAAAGCTGATTTTGGTGTTTTTAAAGAGGGAATATGAATAGAAAGAAGCAGTTAAATAATACTTAAATACTGTCTAAATATTTTAGAAAATAATTAACTATCATATGTAAAGGAAAAAAGAGGAGATAAAATGGTTTACAGGGTGTTAAAACTGTAAATTTATTAAGTGGGAATTGAGCCATAAAGGAGCAAGAAAAAGGCCAGAAACAGGACAGAGAAACTGTAAGGGCAAAAGAGAGAATTTTGCCAAGAACAACTAGGAGAGGCAAAAGGGCAAGCAGCAAGCGGGTTCAGAGTTGCAAAACGTTGAGAAAAACACAGGAAAACACAGAGAAACGTTGTAAAATTAAGGGGCCAAAATTTTCTTAAGTAAAACATTTGCGGAAGCGCTTGAGATTCACTGGGGAAACGTGACGGGAATCACGGCAAAACTGTTCAAAAAGCGGAGCAGTTGTTTAACCAGAGTGAGACAGCCTCAGGTTTGAACCAGGGTCAAGAGCAAGTCATCTGGGGAAACCTTTTGGCAAAATCATTGAATTGAGGCGTATGATTGGCTGCAAGCCAGAGTCTATTTAATCAGTGTTTGAGGGCTTTAACTTAAGAGTTAAAGCCTAATAAATGAGGAGCAGAAGCAGAAAATTCAGGGCTTTCATTGGCTGAAGTAAGTTGTAAAGTTTAATATATTATAGAGAGAGAAAAACTGGATAGTTTAAGCTTTTGGAAACCAGAGTTCTAAGAGAGATTCTTGGTCTGAAACAAGGAGCTATCAAAGGGGGAGCTATCTGAGACTCTTCAGGGACTGGATCAAGTGGATTAAAAAAGGGCACAAGGACTACAGAAGGAGCTGAAGAACAAGCTAAAGGTGCAGAGGCCCAAGATAAAGCATCCAGAGCTAGAAAGAAGGGGCCAAAGCTAGAGCATACCACAGGAGCCCAAGACAAAGGTGCAGGAGCCCAAGATCAAAGCGCAGGAGCCCAAGACTAAGGTGCAGGTGTCCAAGACCAAGTACAGTGAGTTCAATATATTTTTGGAGGACTACAAGTATTGGCAAATCCATATTGTTTCCCTGATCCCCTGGGCTATATACCAGAAGGTTTCTAAGGGGATCTTCCTCTGAGAGTGAATAAAAGCCCATTTTGACCCCTATACATATTTCTGAGATACATTTTCTCTTACTAGATAATGATAACCCCTTACAGCTGGTCCCTGGCTATAATCCAAGACACACTCTGGGGACTGTTGGACAGGAACCCCATAACTACTTCTGGGAGAACCTCTGCCTGCTAATTCCAGACGGCATTGCTAGTTGTCATGACTGTCAGCTCCAATAACCTTGTGCTGCCTCTCACAAGTTCAAACTAGTCCCTCCGCAGCATGCCTTCCACACGGTCAGTATTGATGCTGTAGGAACTCTACCCCGCTCATGCCCAGGTTGCTGCTTCATCCGGATTGCTGTTGATCATTTCAGCATATGGGTAGAAGCTGACCCTACTACAGATATCACTGCTAAGACAACTGCAGCCTTCCTCCTGCAAGATTTATTCTGCTGCTATAGATGCCCTCAAGTATTGTTGTCAGACAATGGGACCAACTTCAATGCCAAGCTGGTGACTTCTGTTGTTGAGGCTCTTGGGTCTCATCAGTCCTTCTCTGCTCCCTATAACCCTTCCACTAATGGGGCTGTAGAGTGTGCTAACTCAACCTTGGTTTCTATCATGAGAAAGCTCACTTACTCTAATGCTGCCAACTAATATTTGTACTTATCTGCTGCTCTCTTTGCTTATTGTCTCAGCAAACACTGTGTCCCTGGGTATCCCCCCTTTGCTATGCTTTATGGTGGCATGATCATCACTCTGTTGCTCCTGGGCCCCCCTACTCTCCTCTGACAAGGTCATGGACCCTGAAGGCCACATCAAAGACCTATTCAACTGCATAATCAACCTACTGGCCACTGTGTATACTTCTGTGTATAATGCCAAGATGCTGGAGCTCTCTCCTGACAATACTGAACTTTCTCTCTTGCCTGATTTTAGCATTAGAGATCATGTTCTCTATTATCAGCATAGAGTAGGAGGATGCGCTCAGAAGCTAGATACGTTGTGGGTCAGGCCTTTGGAAGTAACCTTCAAATGGTTTCATTATTTGTTAGATTAAGCCAAGGCGCCAGCTTAAGAATTTCAAAGCCTTTTAATTTCTTTGGTATCATTTAAGTCATAAACTTATGTTTTTTGAACATTAGTATAATGCTTAGTTTACTGAAGAAAAGTTTAAAAGTGTAAAATATACAAATAATAGAAATAAATCTTATTTCTATTAACTGTATTTTTTGCTAAAACCCTTTTTTCTATTTTAATAAGCCAAGAATTAAATATATGAGTTGCATGGGAGAGTAATAGCAGCCCCAAAGCTATAATTGCTATTACCCTATCTTTGGCTCATATAATTAATTTCTTAGTTATTTTTAGAAAAAAGGTTGTTGTATTTAAAAGACTATTTACCCTATGTGAAATATAAGTTTTTGTTATGCGTCCAACTTCATGAACATGTCCTACTAATCCTTTAGTAGTATCAGCTCTCTTTGTTTCTCTGTCATCTGTGCAGAACTTTGCACAATAATTTATTTTCGAGTATTCCTTAACATCCTCAAATGTCAAAGGTGAAACATACAGCTCACCATCTTTCATTAAATATGAAAGATTAACATAAAATGCTTTGACTTCAAGCCAGCTTTTTTAGGCCTAGATTTTCTATCATAGATGTGAAAAAAGGTTTTTTGGGAAACATCTGAATTATTTACAAGTGTCTCATATAGACCCTTTCTTTCTTCCTCTCTCTCAAAAACCATTTTGAGATCATTTATATTTTTATATACATCTCATTTTCCTTTTGTTTAAATATTTTAGATAATACACCAAAATGACCATCAACAATACTTTTGCTATGACACTCAACAAATCTATTAAACTTAATTGTTCCTTTTATAATTTTAGGTACCTCTTTAAAAAGATAATATAAGAATTCATAAGATCTTAAATGATTACCATTATCAGTCCAAACTTTAATATTTTTAATATTCTTAAATTTATTATTTTTAAGCAGACTTATCAAACACTGACCTGAAAACAAAGAGTCATGAGATAAAATTTCAGATAAAAAGTCATGATACTCATATTTAATTTTCTCATTTTTTTTAAAATCAATTGCAAATCCTAATAAAGAAATAGATATTTTCTCATAAAAACAATTATTTGTCTCTATAGGACCCCCACCTATTTTAAAGTTTCTTTATAGTCTATTACTATAACACATGAATTATTATCAAGATTATTTATATCACTAATATATTCTTTATTTTGATGCTTATAAAACTTTTCATGTAGGTCAATAGATTCCAAATTTTCTTTAATAGATTTAGGCAATGGCAACTTCTTTATACTCAAATCCTTTTTCTTCATTTCTAATGACTTTTTTAAGTTGCAAATATTACACATATCAGTTTGCTTTTTGCTTTTAATTATATTATTAGGAATAAGCTTATAAAAAGTGGAAAGTGAAATAGAAATATTGTTTTTTATTTTCATATCTTTGTAAATTTCTTTTTTTGTTTTCAATAATGAGTATTTTATTTTAGTTGAGTATTCACTCAACTCTTTTTGTAATTCTTCATAAATTAATCCAGGGGACTTTTTAGTGAATTGGCTAGTTGGAAATGAATTTTTTAATATATTTTTTAAAATATTTTTTATGTTTTCTTTTTTTACTGAATCATTTTTTCCTTTTTTATTTTTTGAATTTAATGATGCTTTTTTAGCATTTTTTATTTTTTTAGAATATGAATACTCATTTTTTGTCATTTTAAATCCACAATCCCAAAGCTCTTTCAGACTGTAGCTTGATGTTACCAATGCTCTTAGGGAAGGAAGGTGCTTGGAAGGGGACTCTGACATCAATTCCTTTGGGTTGTTAAGGAGATCATCTGTCTTAGAATTTTGTATGACAGGTAAGAAGGTACTTTTTCCAAACTCTGTTTTTAATAAGAAATGCTCAACAAAGCTGTTAAGATCACTGCCAGCAGTAAAAAGGAATGCTTGTTTAAGCATAGAGATTATTTCTCTCTTAGTAGAAGCCCCCAGTGAGAAGAAGGGTGTCATCTGAGGTGCAAACTTGATAGGTTCCATAATGATAGTGGTTGGGTTCCTTGGCTTGGTTCAGGCAGTTCTTGCTTGGAAACAGATGTGCAGTTATCAGAGAGGAGTAAAGGTGTGGATTGTAAAGTAAATTTCTGTAAAGTTGAGCTGTTTAAATACCATGTTAGCTGAGCTTTTGCACTACAGGCATAAATCCCCAACTGACCCCCAACTGATCTCCTTAATTTATCAATATCACCCCTGAAGTCTGATATCATTGTTTATTTACCCCTTTTTATATTCTGGTTAACTGTTGATATTTCTGCGAATAGTACTTCAATCTCGCTCAAACTAGTATCATTAGAAAGCCCTTAATCTCAGCTTTTGGAATTGTGCTGCAACTTTATATTTCAATACCAATTTAGTATCTTGCAGTGGCTTTGAATGTAAGCTTATAAAATTATTATTTGAAATAAAATATGCTAATTAACTCTTAAAGTATGATATTTTAATCAGTAAACAAAAATTTAAAGTATAAATCATTATTTAGCTTACTTTTAGTAACCAACTCAAAAACCTTTTTTTAAGTAAACTTAAGTTTATTATAACCTTTAACAGTTCTTAAAAAATGAACTTTATATATCTTAAATCTATCAAAACAAAAATGTTATTTTTAATCACATATAAATATTTGCTTGTATAAATAAATTTGTATCTTATTTTTATAGATACAATGACTAAGATCATTTTCCATTTAGTTTAAATAAATTTTAACCTTTATAAAATTTAATTAAATAAAGCAAGATTTTGATACATTCTTTTTTATGTTTGAATTTTCTATACATATTTTCTCTAGCATACAGTATTAAAATATAATTTTATTATATAGTTGTATAAAGCTATTTTATTAATATTAAATACTTAAAATTTCGAAAAGAAAAACTTTTACTCTCTTATAAGTTCTTATTATATATTTTCTATAAAATCTAACTTAAGAATAAATTACTTATGCTAAATGAGATCACTGAAATTTCAATAAAAGTTCAGTTTTAATTTTAGTTTTAGTTTTTTTTAACTTTTTACTAGATTTTTTTTAAAAAAATCCAAAATTATTTAATATTTATTTATTAAATATGCAAAAAAGCTATCTGCCCTCTTTTTAAAAAGAGGGATTCAAAAATTATTATATTTTAAATTAAATATTTTAAAAAAGCTAAGATTTTAGACAACAATTTAATTTCCAACAAAAAGCATCATATCAGTTTTTATTGTATTTTTATGTTGCTCTTTTTAGAAGGATGTCATTTTGTACTAATCAGCTTTCAAGAAATAATGGTATATGAAATAAGATTGTTACTAGCTTTTAATACAGTTTAATTTAGCTGTAAGTAGAAAATGATTAATTTAATATAGGTTTTTATATTATAAGGATTAAATAAGATTTATTTTGATAAAGTTGTTGTAATTATTTAAATTTATTGATAAGAAAATTAAAACAAAATTTTAAAGTTTTAAGTAGCACAGTTAATAGGAAACAGATTAATCTAACAAATAATGACCCAAATACAGGTCAGAAAACACTGTGAAACTCCTCTCTAGTAGTTGTCTGTTTGCCCAAGTGCATGCCAAGTTCCCCTGCAAGTACTACCCCTAAGGCCAATCTAGATGGGGACAGTGTCATGAATGCTGCCATCCCCACTGTTTCAATCTGGCCTTTGATGGGTCATTTTGAGGATGAATTGCTCTCATTCACTTTTACCCTTCAGAATGAGTCTGTTTCTGAACTGAGAAATTCAATTGTTTGGCTTCCTGATTCTGCGCAACTCACTTGCCCCACTCATGCTTGTGGCAAGTGATCCTACTGTACTGGTACTGTTTTGTGGTACCATCAACCACTATATATTCCATTCCATATTCACCAATAAAAATTAAGTTCTATTCACATTTCTGTCTTTGTGTCTCCAAGTACTTTGGCACCACTCTCTAGCCACAACTAGTAGAGATTTATCATTCAGGGCCATAAGGTAATATAATAACCTTTCCTGCAACTAACCCAGACTTAGTACAAATCCAATCCTAAGGTTAGGATTCCCCAGTGTGTGTCAGTGCTGCGCCTCAGAACACAGCACTTATCACCAAGCCCTGAAAAAGAGTCACAGTTAAGAACTGGTATTTCTGGTCCTGGGTCAATAGCTATCTGATGCTTTAGCTGGGTCACAGTTCTTTGCCAAGGTTGACCTGATGCAGGATACCATCAAGCCCAATGCAATTCCAAAGGCATCCCAAAACCAGCATCTGGGACCAAGTGTGATGGGGTTGGATGTGTAGGGCTAATCTTTGGCATGACCAATGCCCTTGCCAGGTGCATGGGTGAGGTGTTCAGGGAGGGTATCAGGAAAATCCATAGCTTACCTGGATGGTGCAACTATCTACCGCCCCAGCAAAGAACCAGGCTGGAAAGACATTGGCATATAACTCACAGCATTAGAAGGCAGCCGGTTATTCATTAATCTATATGGGTGTGAGCTTGTCTCAACTGAGTTACCCTTGCTGGGCACAAGATCAGCAAAGGCAGGGTCTGGTGGGACCCTTAAGGATAAGAGCTGTAGCTGATATTCTGGTGCTGCAGACCAGAGTGAGCTTTGCACCTTTCTTGGGATAGGAAGGTACCCTGTTGAATGTTTCTCCACTGGCTGGATTTTGGTGGGATTGGATCCCCCTATGGTCTCCCTGGGATATAAAATTTTTACCTCCACAATGAATAAAAATTATTTGATTCACTAATGGAAGCTATACTTGGCACACAACTATTTCCCATCCAATCTCCTTATATCCGAGAGGCTTGATTTTAAACCTTTCCCCTTTTAAAGACTGGGTTAAATCTTGCTGCTGGGAAATAAAGTAGGACCGTTGAAGTTTAGCTTTTATTGTTAAATAGATTATATTTTTTATTGTTGCAGAGTTGTAAAATTTATATATAAAGGGGATTATAGTTGGATCAGATTTGACTGGAGATCTGTCGGCAGGAAAATAATTGGGGGATATCCTCCTGCAATAAGCGTGAGTTTCCCCGAGGATTGGTTGGGAAGGTTTGGTATTGGATACTGGCTTTGAACAAGGATCTTAGTGTGAGGTTTATAAGGTGCCATGTGATGATGCTTCTGGCCATGGATTCACCAGCGTTGGGACTTGTGGTTGGCTGTGGAATTTGGCAACGGGTAGGGAACAGCTGTTGGGTGAATATTTGGTTATTGCTGGGATTACTTATGCTTGGGCATATGGATCAGCAAGTTTAGTTTAAGCCCAGGATGCAGTTATTACTTTGGATGGATATTTTTATTCAGGGAGTAGATTGAATAGCTGTCAAGCTAGATATTCAGTTGGATCTTGGTTGCAATCTGCATGCTATAATTGTGATGTTGGTTTAGACGTTTAAATGGATTATGGAACCATGGGCTGTAACAGCATTGAGCATTTATTTATGACTCTGGGGCAAAATGAGATAAGTGCATGGATATTTAAGCACCAGAATGCATTCAGAGTTTAGATTAGCAGAGAACAAATCATACCTGGTGAATAGAGTAGCACGTGATATGGTAGATAAGCCCAAGTATAAATAGTATGCAAGTGGACGAGGTCCCTGATAGACAAGCTAGAAGATTTTGAGCAGACCAATGTGGCCTTGTGTCAGGAGAAGGCACTTGTTAAAAAGTTGGACCGGCAGATTATCCTGTATGTGTGTGTGCTGTATACGCTGTGCTTCCTTGACCGCGTCAACATTGGACATGCCTGCCTGTATAACATTGAGAAGGACTTGAACTTGGATCAGGACCAGTACTCTTGGGCATTGTTGGTCTTCTTTATTGGATACATCCTGTTTGAGGTGCCGTCAAACCTTCTGCTTAAGCGCTTCTTGCCCCTGCGGTGGATTGCGCAGATCATGGTCTTGTGGGGGATAGTTACCCTAGCAATGACAGTGGTAACTGATTTCAAAGGGATTTTGGTGACATGCTTCTTCTTGGGGGCAGCAGAGGCAGGTCTTTTCCCTGATATCATATTCTTTCTCAGCTTCTGGTTCATGCGCCAGGAGCAGGGGATTTGCATTGTGTTGCTCAGCATGTTGTCTCAGTTGGCAGGGGCTTTTGGGGGACTCATAGCTTACTCTGTCAAGGCTCTGGAGGGCAGGTGGGGTCTGAAGGGGTGGCAGTGGCTATTCTTTGCTGAGGTAGTCCCAAAAGTTGTGATGGGCATTGCCACCTGGTGGGCTTTGCCTGCTACCCCCAACAATACACCCTGGCTATTGTCTGATGAGCGGCATTTGCTTAGACAGCAGCTGCAGTCATCCCATGTCAACTTGGACATTGGTAGGTTTTGTATGCAGGAGTTTATTTCTGCCTTTACCAATTACAAGACTTACTTGTAGGTGATGATCTTTGTTGGGTTAGAATGCCCACTCTACACAATGATGCTTCTGATGCCCACCATTGTCAACAGCTTTGGATTCAGCACCTTCAACTCCATGCTCCTGTCATTGCCGCCCAATCTGTTTGCCCTTGTCATGACACTGGTTGTGGCGTGGAATTTGGATTGGGCGCTGGAACAAGGCTATCACATCATGTTCAGTATGGGGGTGGTGATTGCTGGCTTTGTTACCCTAACTCTTACTCAGAGCATTGCAATCAAGTACACCACCCTGATCCTGATCATGGGTGGGCTTGCTGCCAGCTTCCCTCCCAACCTATCCTGGTCCAACAACAACATGGTAGGCTCCATCAAGGCCGCCACCTGCTCCTCCCTGATCATTGCCCTTGGCAACGCTAGAGGCTTTGCTTTGGCCCATCTCTATTGCAAGGGTGAGGCGCCTGACTACACCTGCTCCCACCTCATCAACGCCGCTTCCCTCTATGTCACCCTTATCTCAGTCATCCTCCTCAGAGTAGGTCTTACCTATGAGAATCACAAGCGTGACAAGCTTAACCCAGCAGCAACCAACACATTTTGCTATATCCTATAGAAAATTAAAATACCCCTATGCCCACACTGAATCAGAGCCTGCTTTATACCATCAGAAGATTTCCTGTAGTACTAATCCCAGACACTTACAATTAGAACAGCCTAAAACAACCCCACTAAGGTAGTCCTACTAGTGATTATCATTGCTGGATAAAAAACCACCTTTGCTTTATTTAATTTATAACTCTTATATACATGGATACCATGATCAGGGTTTCTGTAATAATATACTTTATCAGTGATCTTAATATAAAAAAAGGTGGTAATTACGCCATTGCAATCCACATCACTTCAAATCCCACTGGGTTTCATATCACTCAATCAGTTTGATGGCTGTAATGGGTAGGGGAAACAAGGGGAAATTACATATGACATCAAGCTATATTGATTCCCCCACTGCAATTCTTGCTTTCTACTTTTTAAAAGTACTAGTTCACATCAAAAACAATATTAATAAAAAATGTAAGAAATTGCCTGAAACTTTGCAGATGTATATTTTTTGACCTCCTCTAAACAACTGGGTATTTTTTAACCCAGTGGTATAGGCTAGTTTTTGTGAAATTCAAGTTTTAATCTTTAGCCCAGTTGAGGTAGCTTTACTGGAAATTTGTTAATTTTATATAAAAAATGGTCAAAACCACTATGTTTTTGAGCTATGGCACCTCAATTACGTCACTTCAAAAACACCATTTTGACTGCAAGTTTTCAGCTAAAACCTCAAAGTTTTTACTACTTGTGTTACTAATAAACATTTTATTTTTAAAAAATAACAAACATTGAAATTTGATATTATATATTTCAAGACTTTCTCTACAAGAATATGTAAAAATATTGACTACTTTTATATTTAAAACATTCTTATTTTTCTCTTTAAAAACAACCCCCAAATTGCTCATATTTTGATACTAATTCACTTTTAGATGCCTCCCAAGTCAATCAATAAAGCTGCGTTCAAGGCCACTGAGGCCTCCAAGTTCTAGGTCACTCCTCCTAAGGCCAAAAAGGCCAAGACTACTCCAAAAAAGCAGCCTTTTCAGGCCAAAGCTCTCACCAAGACCCCAACCCCATCACCTGGACCAGAGGGAAACAATCCTACCCCTCCTCACTCTCCATTTGTTTACTCCCCTTCAGACCCCCAAGAGAAGTTATTCAACTTCAACTGCCACTCTGATTCCATCTCAGAGCCTGAAGAGGAAGAGGAGCAGGATCCTGAGCCTGGTGCTCCTGTTGATGACAAAGTTGAGCTCTGGGATCTTAACACTTTGCACAATATCTGCAATTGAAATGGCACCTTTGCTGTACCCACAACATACCCAGCCAGCTACCCCATAATGACTAAGAAAGAGGGTGCCAGCTTTGTCTATATGGGCTACAGCTTCAGCTGTAACAACAAGAATAAAGCAATCTGCCAACATCACTACAAGTGTGATAATGTTGGGTGCTCAGCAAGGCTCACCACTTATGGGGTTACAAGATTCAAGGCGTTAACTGTAGGTCATGACTGCGCCAAGCCTTTTGAGCCCATATACCAACTGATCTGCTGGTTTTTTTGCCAGGTTATTCCAATCACCAGGTGTTGAAAATGGGCGCACGCCAGCAGATTCAACAGGAGAATTAGTAGACAGTGGCACACGCTTGCTATATGCCTTGGAATGTGAATATTTGGAAGACATTGACCAACTTAATTATAATGATTGTTTTTATTGGGTCCTATAAAAGTAGGGAAAACTATCCCCTGGGTGTCTACTGCCAACGCCTTATATAGGGGTATTCTTATATTACTAATCACCAGTTGCTGGCAATGTCTTCTAGGACATTCCAGCGCACTGTAGAGTCTTGGCTGGGTTGGCAGAAGAGGGAATGACCTTCTATTTTAGGGCACAATCCTGCAATGCCTAGCACAAGGGCACCCTTTGCTAGCGCATTAATTGGTGATCCTTTTTAAGATAAGCAATCACTTCCATATCTGGCTCTAAACATAAGTCAAATAGGTCAATCAAATCAACCCTGGCGCCTCGGTGTTATTTCCTTTCAAAGCTGGTGCCCCGGCGCTTGATGTAAACTAGAGCGGCGCTCTGGCGCCAAGAATAACTAATGCTGGTGCTTATTATTTAGAGTGGTGGTGGTGTGACGCAATTAATCCTTAGCAACAAAGTCATGGCCCACTAATCACGCATTTAATTATATGGTAAGTTGGCACACATTTCCAAAAGGGTAATTGATTGGCCCTGGTTAATTGTCAATGGCCACCTAATGAATTAAGCTTTCCACAATCCCTGGTCAACAATTCTTCACACCAGGGATCAACCCTCCGCTGAGGTAGTTAATGATGCCCTTCTAAATCTCAATGACTCCCAACTTGCCGCTGTTGGTGGTGTCACTAAATTGCAGAGATACCTCACCAATCAGAGGTATGCTCTGAGCACTGAAGGTGTCAGTGCTACATCAATCAATCAGCTGATTCTAACTGAGGAGCAGAAGCTTTCACAGCATGAAGAGAGACCCCTCCTCCACAATGATGGCCAACATGCCCATGAGCAAATTATTTGTTTTTCTACCTCCCAGGATCTCTGCAACCTTCTCAACTGCAAGACCTGGCTTGCAGATGGAACTTTCTCCACCTGCCCAAAGCTATTTAGCCAGCTTTGGAACATTCCCAGGCAGGTGGAAAATCTAGCTCTTCCCCTGGTCTGTTTTCCCTCCCAAACAAGAAGCAGGAAACTTATGTACATGCTCTTTTGATTTTGAAGGCCAAGTTGGATGAGATCCTCCCAACCGTTGAAGAGGATCCAAAGGGGACTAGAGGGCGCAAAAAGAAGGCCCAGTCCCAGGAAGAGGAAGCCACCCCAACCAAAAAGCAGGCAGAAAGCCTTCCCTACCACAAATATCTGGTAGTGGATTTCAAACAGGCTCAGGCCAATGCCTTCATAAGAGTCTTCAAGAGCTCCCCCCAGGGATGCTACTTTCACTTTTGGTAGGCACTCTGCCGCCGCCTTCAAAAATGCTCAGATATGCATAAGCTGGTCAACTCTGAAGGCACTAAAGAAGCCAAGGACATTTTCAACTGCTTTGCTGCCCTTGCTCTGGCTATAAAGGAGGAGAAAAATGCCTTCTGCAATGCCCTCCTCCATCACCCATATAGTATAGCCAACCAGGCAGCCTTTGCTCTGTTCATTGAGTATTTTGAAACTCAATGGGTTGGAGTATTTCAGGGAACATGCTGCATCAGAAAAGGCGGTGACTCAATCCAGTGGGACTACTATAAGCAGGCCAAAGACAGTCTCATCAAGACCACCTCTTCCCTTTAAGGGTGGCATAGCCAGTTTGCTACAAGGGTCATGGTTCAGAAGCCCAAATTCAATAAGATAATGGTGCATCTAAAAACCCAGCAGGCCATCTCTGCCCACCTCTTCAAGACTGGCATGAAGACTAAGGGCAACCCCCCCAGCAGACTAAGGCAGCTAAAAAGTACACTGAGATCAGCAAGGTTGTTCTTGCCTACTATCCTAAGGATAAAAAGCTTGAGCATCTCCAAGCTATCTTGGTTGCTCTTTCTACCCATGTTTGAGCCTTTTTCCAATAACCACCCCTTTATCTTCTCTCTTATTTCCTTTACTTTTATCATCCTTTTAATTTTATTTAGTATTTTGTACAGATATCTTCTTATTTTAAAGTATAGATCATAGTTATAATAGATGAGAAGGGTTGTTTTTGTGTATATTTTGACTTTTGGGCTTTACGCAGCCTTGTTGCTGCTAATCAACCCCAATTTTTTATTGCATATTTGGAAGCCTGAAGCTTTTTTAAGCCTAGAAATGGTTTTTAACTTTTATTTCTTGAGGACTTTTTGGTTTTTGGAGTTTGAAAAATCTAAAACTTTAACCTCTGTTTTCCTTAGGCGCAATGCCATAAATCAAAATGGCACTTTTACAATAAAATTGGGATAGCTAAAAATCAAGGTGCCGCAGTTGGAGCTAGTGTCTTTCAAGATGCCAGTTTTAAACTGGCGGGCTGTACTGTTTATTCCTCAGGCACTTTATCCTTCTTCATCTTTTCCCCTTCCACAATGGCAGTTTCAATGAGCTCACAATGCTGCTTGAGCTCAGAGGCCTTACACTTCACCTTGGTAGTTTCCTGGATGGCCTTGGTAAATAGGACATATTTGATTATGTGCTTGGTAGAAGGAACACAGCTGGTCAAATCTCTGACCCTGGAGATAGTTTTCTCTTGCTTATGCTAAAAGAGGAACTTACTAAACTTGGGGTGGACCCCAAAGCTGGAATTGAGGTGCCTACAATAGGCTCCCAATGCTAAAGCTGTCTTCAGCTCCCTGTTGATGGCATCCCAGTACATTTTCCAGGAGGCCTTGACTCTGGCCTTGCCTTGCCTTTGAGTGACAACCTTTCCAATCCACTGGAGCTCAAAATACTCCAGGAAAGGCCTGGACAACATATTCTTCCCTACTTAGGGATCCTTGGAGAGAACCTTGTACAACTGGACAGAGTTCTCAGGCTATAAAAAGCCAAGGCACTATGTTGTGCCAGCACAGATTTACAGATGTCTAAGGTATCCCTACAGCTCAACCTACTGATCTCAGCATCAGCTTTCACATTTGCAGCAACTGTCTGACAGAAATGGGAGTGGCACTCCTGCCCTTCACCATCAAACAGCTGCTCATATGCATTGAACTGAGCAGGCTCAAAGTCCATGATGCATACCTATGGGCCAAGATCTCTAGGTCTTACCTTTTCCTTAGCATCTAGGGTAGTCTGTTCTGTGTTAGTACCAGGGGAGTTGGCTTAGGTGTGGGAAGGAGTCTTCTTGATGTTATCATCAGATGGTAGGAGGACAAGCTGGCGACAGAGGATGGTGAAGGGGCAGGTATAAATGGCCTCAGTGGCCCTAGTAAAAAGGAAGAACACAAGTGGAATTTCCTTGATGTCTATCTGGGCATGGACCCTCCAGAGCTGATAGAACATCCAGGGACAGGTGGCAAAGGTACCATCAACTAGCCAGGTTGATGCTCTTTTCAGCTCCATTGGGTTCTGCTGAGTTATTTAGCAGATGGTCCTGCCCTTGACACTTGGCTCATTGCCATACAGGAGGAAGTGCTCTCCAATTGGGAGCTGATTGAGCTCATGAGTGAGTGTGAGCTCAGAGAGAGCATCAGAAGCCTTGGGAGAGGGGGTTTGAAGTGGTGCGCTTGCTGCTGATAAACTTGAAAATCTGCTCCTGTGGTGGCATCAACTTTAGATTGTTGGGCTTGAGGTGCTTGATGGCCAGATCAGATGCACAGAGGTGGGAGAGGGTGAGGATCATCTGCACTAGATAGTATTCAAGCTTCTTAGTGATAAGATATCAAGACTCACAGGAATGCTCCCCCTTCTTGCCTGTAACCCTTTCCCAGCTTCAGTGTTGAGGCAGGAACCACAAGTTTTGTCCTCACAGACAGATTTCTTGCTCTTGGTGGTGTGCTTTTGGCTGTTATAATCAAACATGTAATTATCAGCAACATAACCAGGGCTACCCTTCACAGATATCATGGTGAATTGACAGGAGAAGTGCTTGGGGATTTCAAACTCCCCATTCACATTGCAAATGTTGTGGATGGCTAGTGAATTCTAAGCCACATGACCAGTGGCTTTAAACTTCTTTGTGTAGCCCTTAATCTCCTACTGATAGTCAGAAGAAGGGAAGGGAGAAGAGCCACCAGGGGAGGGGGAAGGGGTTCCTTGAGGCCTTCTTAGAGGCCTCCTTCTCTTTTTCATAAGAATTAGGCTCTTTGGTAGCCTTTTCCTTCTCAACACAATTTTTTGTGGGCTCTGAGTCAGCCTCAGACTGATAGTAAAAAATGATCTGTAATATCATTGTTGCTTTTATTGGGAGAATATTGGCAGGAGATGATGATAGGAGATGGGGGAGTCTTGGCCTTGTGGGCCTTCTTAACATTCTTGGGGTGGTGGCAGTTGAGTCTGTGAAGGCAGAGAGCTCAGTCTTTTTGTTCAGTTTGTTTGATTGTGACTAAAATAAAGGTTAGGTTTGTAAATAAAAATAATAAGGTAAAATTAAAGAGCATGATGGAGTAAAGCAAGATATAAGTTGTATGCATATAAAGTTTATTGATATAAGAAGAACAGTATAAAGCAAAGAACATCAAAATAGAAGCAAGAAGTATAGATATAAAGTTTGTTAATATAGAAAGTAGATTTTACTTGGTGGGCCTAAAAGATGTTAGGTTCAGTGTAACATCCTAGGGCCAAATCTGAGGTAAAATATCCCTGAAAGTAGAAAATAATGCACAGGAAAGGAATTAGGAGAGTTAGGAGGCTAATAAAACATATTAGCAATAGAAAATAAGTTATTTATGCAGAAAGATTTATGTTGGGGATTGACCACCCAAAAGCTATTAAAGTGTTGATTTTGGCACTATTGGCCAGCTTAAGAACCCCAGATTCTCACTGCCAGGTGAGAAATAAAGCGGAATTCTTACAGTCAACTTTCTCAGAGCCAACCAAAAAAATAACATTGCTATGCTTTTACATATAAACCTTGCTTAATTTAAAAACAGCTTCAAAAGTTAACCTAAAAGCAGGGAAGCTTTGAATCTGCAAAAAATAAAATAATAAACATATGTTAACAAATTAAATATGCAAAATGGTGTTTATTAGTGATTTTTTTAAACAGGGAGGAGCTGGTAGTGGGTTGTTTACTATAGTGTGTGTTAAAACATTAAGAAGCTCTATGCAATAGTCATCATTATAAAGGATTAATTTGATGGGTGTTGACCAGCACCCATAATGTGACACTTATTGATTTTTACTTAAATCTGAGCCTTTGATTTGTTAAATTTCAAACTGCACATGTGATGAGCAGATAGTGTCAAACCAAGAGATGAATTTCTGTTTTCAAAAAAAATACATATGAAATTGATTGATAAATCAGGCTTGTTTTATGTGGCGCCAATCAATATAACAATCTGGAATAGAGTTGAGGTAAAACAAGGGGTACTTGATTTATATATATACCATTAAATCTAGTATGATGACGCTTGGGAGTCTACTTTACAGCTGTGAATAGTGTTACATCATCTACAATTACTCCCTCTCAGAAAAGTAATTCCTTGAGTGATTTCCTGACTAATCATTATGTTGGTGACACTCTTATCAACCACACATCTAATACAGGGATAACCCCTTTCAAATCCTAAATAAAAAAATTACTTGGATAAGCCCCATTACTACCATGATGTGCATGGGCAGTATGTGGCTTCTCATTATACTATATAATAGTCTAAACTCATATTAACAAAAGTATCATTCTTGTCAAAACAGCAGGCTCAACCCGCCAGCAAGGTTCTGAGCAAGCGGGTTTGTGACCTGCAATCTGATTACCTGTCCACTCAAAGCCAGACTAGGAAGTCAACTCAAATTGCCAAATCCAACAACATGAACAAATGATGATCCCTTATGGTGGATACCTTGTTTTGGCGCTTGACTCATTACCAGGATCAAGCCACCCCCTTCACCATCTAACTGTGTGATCAACACAATCATGTTCCTGTTATCCTTGATTCACAATGACTATATAATCACTATCTCTCAATAAAGATTATTATCTAGCTTCTAAATATTTTCCCCTTGTAACTCTGCTAAAACAGCACAGTTACAACATTGGTAGCAGAAGGTAGGTTTTCCATCCTACCTAATCTTGTAAAATTCTGCCTGTTGCCCGTACTTGCCACGGCCAACAAATCCTTGACAGAATTATGTCTGGCCTTCCGCTGGACTGGACCCCATACACCCCTGGTGTCAAGATAGCTGATGGCTTTGTCCTGTACCAGAACACGGTGATTTCACTACCCATCTTCAACGCCATATCTGCACAAGGGTTCTTCCAGACAGCCGCCACTATTCTGCAACCAACCAACAAAAACACCATGCCCGCCTATGTAGCCCAAAGACTACAAAGCGCTGCCTTGGAACCTTTTGCCGGGGCCAACAACAACAACGCTGCTGCATGGATCCAGTCCACCCAGAGCAAGCTGGCCCAGATGGAATGTCCACAGCAATTTTAGATTGCAGAAATCTCCATCTGACTGACCCACAATGCTGGCACCTGGTGTGAAAGTGGCACAAAGAACACGCCAACAAGAACTGGGATATCTTCAAGCAAGACTTCTTGGCAAGGTTTGTGCTTAAGGACACTGCGCTCATTATCATACGCCAAGTAAAGAACCTAACCCAGACGGGCACCGTGAAGGAACTCACCCGCACCTATGAGGAACTCTAACTTTGTGCACCCTCTGACATGGCCTTTGATACCCCAGCCACACACCTCATGTACTACAACGCCCTCAAGTTGCATTTAATGAGACACGTGAACCTGGACCAGGTGACCAACCTACAAAGCCTGTACTGCAAGGCAGAGAAAGCAGAACAAACATCCAACGCCCTCCATAAGGCACAAACTGGAAAACAAGAGAGACCCAAGGATTCTCACCCAGGCAGGCCTTCCACTTGACCACCCCCTGGAAGCAACGGGAATAACACCAACCATAAACCCACAAGCTCATATAGACATGGGAATGGAAACAATGGCCAGTCAAATTGTACTCATTTCTGTATCACTGCCACGCAAGGCAATCAAGATGAGGGAAAAGCCCAAGGAGAGCATTAAGCAAGCCAAGCTCTCCCTGAACAATTCCTGACTTGCCTAACAATGAGTACTGACCTAAGGATGTGGACCAATGTCCAATGATCCAAGTACCCTTGCAGGACCCGGTACTGTACACCATTGCCAGACATCCCAATAAACTGATCACCTATCCTTTCTGTTTTTGCAGTTACACAGGCTCAGCACTCCTGGACTTGGGCGTGGATTGAACCCTTGTCAACAGTAGCTTTGTAGACAAGTTCAAGCTAGCCACTAATCCTTTGCAGATTAAAAACGTGGTCCTAGCTGATGAACATCACATTGCCGTGACAAGGAAAACTGCCCCCTTCTCTGTCATGCTTGAGAACATTCACTCCACCATCCAAGGCCCTGTCATTGAATTCCCAAAGTTTGACATTGTACTGGGGTTGGATTGGTTACAAAAGAACAATCCTCACATAGACTGGGTGACCTTGGTGTTGACCATTAAGCGTGAAGGTGTCAATCACCAGATCTACCCTGACTCAGTGGACCAACTCCTATGCAACCACGTCTTTGTGCACATCACAGAGACCCTGGACAAAAAGAAGAACCTGAAGGCAATTAACTGGGACTCCTGCCAGTACAAGATCATACACTTCAAGGACCACCAGGATACCTCCACACCTCAGGATTGCAAAATTGTGGCCCACCATCCAGAAATCTTCAAGGAAGCTCTACCCAGGTTGCCCCCAGAGAAACACATTCAACACTTCATCCAGCTCAAAGGAGCTGTACCCAAAGCATGCCCTATCTACAGGATGACCCCAAACAAAGACAATGCCCTATGCGCCTACCTCAAGGAAGCGTTAGAGAAAGGACTTATCTGCCCCTCACAGTCTCCTTTTGGGGCCACCATATTTTTTGTGGCTAAGAAGAACGGTACCTTACGTCTGGTCACAGACTACCAAGCCCTAAAAAAAGTTACCATCAAGAATTATTACCTACTATCACTGATTGACAATCTTTTTGATGCCTTGGGAGGAGCCACAGTCTTCTCCAAGATTGACCTAACCACAGGCTACAACCAGATTTTTATTAAGGAGGAAGACATCCCCAAAACAGCCTTCCACACTAAATACGGCTCCTACGAGTGTGTGATGCTCAACTTTGGCATGACAAACGCCCCTTTCACCTTTTTGACCTTCATGAACAAAGTGTTTGCTCTGCACATAGGCAAGCATGCCCTAGTCTACCTAGACAATATCATCATCTACAGTCCCTCAGTAGAACAGCACCACAATAACCTAGAGGCAGTCTTTGCTACCCTGGCATAACACAAACTGTTGGCCAAACCCTCCAAATGCCAGTTCTTCCACAAGCAGCTACCCTTCCTGGGACACATAGTCTCAAAAGACGGCATCAAACCCGACAGTCAAAAGATACAGGCCATCTGCAAGATGCTGCCACCCAAGGATAAGTTGGAGCTCTGCATTTTCTTGGGGATGGTGGCCTATGTACGCTGCTTTATACCTGACTGTGGCATTTTGACTGCTTCCTTATCCGCCATAACAGGCTTCAAATCCAAGTTTGTGTGGACCCCCAACGTGATCTCTGCTTTAGACGCCTCAAGGAGAAGCTCACAAAGGCTCCTATCCTGCAATACCCCAAACGTGACGGGGAATATCAAATGGAAACCAATGCCTCAGATGCATCCATTGGGGGAGTACTATGAATCAAAAATAATGATGGTGATTTCCTGCCCGTAGCTTATGAATCCCAAAAGTTGACAGACGGCAAGTGTCAATAACCTATTCACGACAAGGAACTGTTGACCATTGTACACTGTCTAGTCAAATGGTGTTGTTATCTAGAACGGCAGAAAGAATTCACGGCATTGACCAAACACAAGTTGCTCATATACTTCAAAACTCAAGCAAATCTATCTTGCCGCCAAGCCTGCTGGATGGAGCTCTTGGAGAGGTTCAATATGCTCATACAGTACAAACCTGGTCCTGAGCTTGCCATGGCAGATGCCTTCTCACGCCTGTATTTCTGTGCCACGAGAGGGGAAAATGGGCTTGACCTAGACTGGCCTCTCTTGGTGCTAAAAACAAAAGACAAGGGTTTCCCTCCTGGTACAACTGACATAACAAAGGAAAAAGTCATCAAAAACAAACACCTATTTGCTGACGTGTACGGGACCTTGCACAGAAAAATGTCCAACAGTACTACCATCCCTTATATCTCCATGCACCAGTGAGTGGACACCATCCTACAATATCACAGAGACCTCGGACACACCAAGAGCTAAAACCTATATGAATTCCTTAAACACAAGGCCTGGTGGCCAACCCTGTATTGTGATGTTCAGGAAGTCCTAGACCAATGTGAGGTATGCAAGAAATTTGCCAAAAGCAAAGCCCCTCCAAAATCAGTACTACCCATCCACACACAACTACCCTTCAAGGTATGGGCCCTCAACGTTGTTGGCCCCATGCCAGGGAAACACAACAATAAGAAATACATCATCACTGCCATAGACTTTGCTACAAGATGGCCAGTAGCCCAAGCAGTAAAGGCGCACACTGGCAATGATGTACGACAATTCATAGGAAGAGAAATAATCAGCAAGTTTGGAAAGCCAGAACTCCTGATAACCAATGAAGGGAAAGAATGACCTCCAAAAACACCAATGTATACCTTGCTAAAAATGGGGTCAAACATACCGTGACAACACCATACCACCCACAGGCCATGGACATGTAGAGTGGCTTAATGGCAGCCTTGTGCAAACCTTAGCCAAACTCACTACCAGGAGACCTGAAGACTGGTATAAGCAGCTATTGGCTGCACTACTTGTGTACCAAACCTGAGTGAACAGATCCACTGGAAAAAGCCCTTTTGAGTTGGTATACGGCACACAGCCAAATATCATTCAAGCATTAATAGGACCCAAACTGGAAATTGCAAGTAAATTCTCCCTGCGTTCAGACCCTCAAGTTATAGAGGCCAACAGTGAGCAAACAGAAAAGGAAAATGAATGTCTGTAAAAAACCTTTGTCCCCATCCAAGATAGACATGAAGTTAGGGATGAAGTTTGGGTCATAAACGTTGATAAAAGCAAACTATAACCCAAGAAAGTAGGCCCAGCAATCATTCTAAAGGTAAACAAAAATAACACTTACCTTGTGCAAGGACTCAGAAAGCGCAAAAAAGACAAAACCTTACACCATGATTGCCTGAGACCCTGCAAAGCAAGACAAAAACAATGTGAAACCACCCTGCCCGCCACAGAACAACAGTTAGTCCAGTATGGCGCCCGGGCTCCTGACACCTCCCTGATAACCTGCCCCCAGAGGAGGCCAACCTTCAGTTGGGGGGTGTCAAAATAGCAGGCTTGGCCTGCCAGCAAGGTTCTGAGCAAGCAGGTTTGTGACCCGCAATCCAATTAACCGGCCACTCAAAGCCAGACTAGGAAGTCAACTTGAATTACCAAATCCAACAACATGAACAGATGATGATCCTTTATGGTGGATACCTTGTTTTGGCGCTTGACTCATTACCAGGATCAAGCCACCCCCTTCACCATCCAGCCGTGTGATCAACACAATCATGTTCATGTTATCCTTGATTCACAATGACTATATAATCACTATCTCTCAATAAAGATTATTATCTAGTTTCTAAATATTTTTCCCCTTGTAACTCTGCTAAAACAGCACAGTTACAACATTATCTTCTTAATTTCTCCCTTTATCTTGTTTATTATACTTCTCAGAAGTATATTCATGACAATAGTATAATAAATACATAATAGTAGATAATAAAAAGTACATAAGTGTGGATGTGATTTTATTAATAAAGTTTTCTTTTGGCTTAAAGGGTGTTGACTTGGCCACTTTTACTTTTTGAGAGTTGATCACCAGTGGTTTTGATTTTTAATAGTAAACTTATGTACAGATCACTGATTAAATTTGTCAATGAACTAACGGAATTATTAAACAGAGCTAACTTCCAGTGTTTTTGATTTTGGGTTTTGGTTTCACACCCCTGAATTACCAGCAAAATAGCTTAAATTGCTTAAGCAAAAGTTACATAGTGATTTACATGCCAGGGGGGCAATTTCACCACTGTTGCCATTTTAATGGGACCATGGATTAAATTTCTTGGCAGTTTTCCCAATCCATGGGTTTATTCTGGTTGTTGGGTTTGAACCTCCACATCTTCCGATCTTTATCTGTTTCAGGATGTACATCAGAATCCCAGGTTTCTGATCATCTACCCCTCGCTTGTCTGACGGTTTTTTCTGGCGCTGGTTGATTCATTGTACGTGCAATTAAGGATTTGAAAGCTTGGATGGATCGGAGAGGAAAAGGTTGACGGATTGGTTCTGATAAATGGGAAGTTTCTGGCTCGGCTGGAGGCTCGCATTTCTGAAGGCAGACCGGGTAGCTAGGCTTGAAATTCCGCATCCTGCCAACCCGGCTGTAATTATACTGGGGTGGTTTATATTGTTAAATTATATTTGGTATTCAAGGCACTTCTACTACATCGTTTATTGTCAGGTTGTATTGATGTATTATGCAGATCACCGCCATGTTTGATCGTTGGCAACTGAGGACGCTTTTATATTTTAATCCCTGGATTATGGGATAGGTTATATATTTGAAAGATTGATGTGGTAGAATATAATGGTTGTTGTTTATTAGAATTGTGGATTGGAGTTGCTTGATTTGGGTATTGGAGGGTGGTCTCGAGATGTTAGGCGATCGGAGTGTAGGATACAGCTATTTCTCTAGAATTAATAAAGCTTGAAAGTATATTGCAAAGAGATGTTATAAGTGATGAAGGATATTGTGGGTTGAAAACTGGACCAATCATATAAGAGCAGCATGGGCTTGGTGGTAGGTTTAAAAGTTGCTGCAAGTGGTTTGCTTAGAGGTGAACAAGATACGTGAAGATGATACATTTATACTCGGTATGGTAAGGGGTATTGACTTGGGTTTGAATGTACAGGTGATAATGGATGGGCATGAATGCGGATAGATTAGTTGGGATTTCAACTGTGATTATTGACGTCATTATTGGGAAAGGAGAGACTATTCAGGTTTTATGGGTTGGCTTTGATGTCATGCGATTGGATATATTGGCTTGGTAAATGTTTGTGGTTGGGTTTAGTAGAAATGTGAATTTTTATTGGTCAGGGGTAGCCGAAACAGCATTTAATTTATACTTTTTCAGAAGACATGATTTGCGGATGGGTTGTTTTTGGGGCAAAGACGATCCAATCGGATAAATGCAAGCGGTATAGCATTTCTATGCAAACAAGTCATGTGATTTTTTATTTGGTTGATAAGGAGAGGGGATTGGGAAGAGGGTGTATGAGTGATATTGAAGTGGTGAGTGGCAGGCAGTTGTTGCGCAAGTTGGATGTTCGTATAGTGCCATACTTGGTTCTGCTGTATACGCTATGCTTCCTTGACCGTGTTAGTATTGGGCATGCGAGGCTGTATGGGTTGGAGCAAAGCCTGGGACTCAGCCAGAGCCAGTACTCGTGGACCTTGTCAGTGTTCTTTATTGGGTATATCCTGTTTGAAGTGCCATCGAATCTGATGATGAAGAAGGTGTCTCCACCAGTTTGGATTGCACGCATCATGGTGACGTGGGGACTAGTGACCATGTGTATGGCAGCAACCAGGGACTTTAATGGGCTCATGGCAACACGCTTCTTTCTCGGCGTGGCGGAGGCGGGATTGTTTCCTGGCATCATCTTTCTGATGAGTTTCTGGTACACACGGCAGGAGCAGGGGATTCGCATTGCCTTCTTGAGTGCATCTTCGCAGCTTGCGGGGTCGTTTGGTGGGATCATCTCGTATGGCATCAGTTACATTGACGGGAATCTGGGCTTGCGAGGGTGGCAGTGGATTTTCATCGTTGAGGGGATCCCGACTGTGGTGTTTGGGACATTGGCATGGTGGATAGTCCCCACGACCCCGCGCCAGGCGTCGTGGCTCAGCACTGATGAGCGTGAGTTCCTTGTGCAGAAACTAGAAGCAAGCCACGTGGATTTGGAAGTAAACAGGATCAGCATCCGCCAAATCCGCGCCTGCTTTGCCGACCCAAAGACATACCTATATGCTTTCCTGTACCTTGGCTTGCAATGCCCCATGTACTCGCTTTCGCTGCTGATGCCCACGATCATCAGCGACATGGGGGTTTCCAACGTCTCTGCCATGCTGATGACCACTCCGCCGTGTGCACTTGCCTTTGTTGTCACCATTGCCAATGCTTGGCATTCCGATCGCACCTTGGACCGAGGCTTCCATATCGTGGCAACCTGCACGCTGGCCATCTTGGGCTTTGTTATAATGATTTTAGCAACGCCGTTGGCTCTACGCTATGGCGCCATAATGATCACCATGGTTGGGTCTGCCGCCAGCTTCCCGCCCACTCTATCGTGGTCCAACAACAACCAGATCGGCTCCACCAAAGCCGCCGTCTCTTCTGCGTTCATCATCGCGTTTGGAAACATTGGTGGGTTTCTTTCCGGGCAGATGTACCGCGCCGAAGAGGGCCCAAGGTACACCACCTCCCACCTGATCAACATAGCCGCATTGGCCATGTCCATCACCTGTGCCCTAACCCTGCGCGCCATAATGAAGGCTGAGAATACCCGCCTGGACAAGAATGAAGCCGCAGTATCCGAACCCGATCTCCCCACCTCCCCCGCACATGGAACTAACCCGACCCCCAAGTTTAGGTACATTCTTTAATCTTCCTAAATAAATCCTTTTAATCTACTGTGTTTTTAATCCGCAATTTTCACCCTTCAAACCAAGCTTGCCCGGCTAGCTCAATCGGTAGAGCGTGAGACTCTTAATCTCAAGGTTGCGGGTTCGACCCCCGCGTTGGGCTAACTTTTTTAAACCCCATCCCTAATGACCAATCAACCCCTTTAAACCTTGGAAGGATGCCCCACAAAATCATCCCAGGGCTAATTTTAGCAGGGGTGGGGAACTCCATCAAAGTTTGGATAATTCTCTTATGGCAGCTTCCTTTTTTCCAAGCCAGTTTTTTGTGCAATCTTAGCAACCCTTCAAAAATAAAGTAAGCTATTGTATAGTGTTTCAATATATGCTTTATTGGTTATAGTAAGTTGGCTTCACTTTACTTTTGCTAAATCAGAGCATCACATTTATATAGACAAAAAATCCCTGGCCCAACATCTGCTTTGGCAGGGTGACTAGCCTTACTTTTAGGTTAGCCTGTCTCTCCCCATCAACCTTGGCTGATACATTAACCAGATCTGTATCTGATTATTGCTGATGCATCAGATAGCATCATTCCTAAGGCTGATTTAGAGCTTGTGATAGACCATTTTATATAGCACATATACTAACCTTGACCATACCCACACCTACCACATGCCTGGAAATCTCTAACCTTGAACAGGTACTCTAAAACAATATACAGCTAGTGTACATAGGATCTTGAATGACATCACTCTGATCTCATATCCTCTAAATCCACTACCTTAACCACAGACAATACTTCTAGCTATTGACCAACCAGCTGATACAGTATCTGGTACCTAGTAACAAGGACTAGCTAGGTAAATAATATCATTATTTTGAGCAGTTATCATACTACCTTCTCTAAAGTGGTTGAGGTCTAAGAGATAATATGAGAATATCAACTACCCCAGCTGTCACTAGGTAGAGTTTGATGAGGATTTCATACCTTCTAGGTTGGGTGTCTGGTGGGAGCATACAGTCTGTCTTGGTAAGAGTGTTGGGATTCATAGGTACCCAATATCATAGAGTTGAATGAGCATTCATATAAAATAGTGGTTGAATATCTATATCAAGTACCTATTTTATCAAGACTATACATCCTACCTTCCATGGTGTAAATGGCGGGTATGGAACCAGATAAACTAAGTTAAAGTATATTAAGATATATCAGCCAAAAACAGATCTAGCTATACTATAAGAATGATAAGGTAATTGTTTTATCAGGCAATCATCATATCACCCCTTGATTTAAAGTATCAATAGACTCAACCTTTATTGTCTAAATATGGGAATTATGACATCTAATAATAGCTCACACCACTTGGTACATTATTTGAAAGTCTTGACTTAGACTGTGGCAATACAGAGCCACTTTCCAATTAAAAATCCACAAGAGATCAGTTTTTTATCACCAGTGTCACAATGAGCCAGATTGCTAACAGATTAGATAGCCATCCAATTCCTGACTCAATTTGACCATCACCTATTTGGGCAAAATTCATATGTATCACCCAGTTGTAATCTCATTGATTACTACAGCTAGCAGCCCAATTATACTGTATAAATAATATCAATCATATTTTATCAAAGATCAACCTTAAGAAACCCCTTTTCACAAGCCATTCTCTGATGACCTATTGCAGGATATATACCCTGTCTTATTTATTGACATATCTTTTCTTGAATTGATTCCTCCTTATTCTCTTTCTGTTAAATGCACCTTATGGCACAGTTATAATATTATCTTGCCTAGGACAATGTCAATAACTTCCTCTTTCAAACCAGTTTAGCCTCTGAAGTGTGCCTCCTGTCAGTCACTCAATGTAAAACCCTAAGCTTATTGTATATAATCTTGCTGATTAGGATCTATAATAAATATTTTTATCTTTATAACCTTACTTATTCTACTCTCTGTTAAAGATTAACTTACCCACTAGGCCCAGCTAGAAGAGCAATGGCCACAGACCTACTGTAGATCCAGAACCTTTAGGAAGAGTGTGAGATTGTTGACTCTGAGGAGTAAATCTCAAACCAGGTAAACCTTAGTGGTACAGTGGATCAGAATATTGATGGTTCAAAAAAATCAAGCACTCTATTCAGCATCCCAAGATATACTTAAACATGCAGATCCCAACATGGGCCATAAAAAACTCATCAGGAAGATGAGGGATAACTGGATTGAAAATACAGGGGTCCAATATATGGGTTGGTACCTCATTTGATCCAGATAAGGCACAGACAAAATGTAATAACTGATGAGTATATACTTGCAGGGCTGCCAGATCCAGGACCAAAGTATAAAATCACAAATGAAATGGATTCCAGCCAAGTTTAACTGACAGCTATCCTAAAACACAAGTCAAAGGATCCAAGATGGACTCACACAGTTCCCTTTAGGAACTGCTGACACCCTTTAAAAGGCACCTAGTCCCATTTTGGGATGGCTGGAATCCATATATGTGATTCTTAACTAGCTAGACATGGTTGACAATAAAGTTGAACAAAATATACACTCCTCTCATTGAGCTTAGTTTTTTAACAAAAAGTTACTATGTTGCTGTAACTGTGCTGTATTAGCAGAGTTACAAGGGGAAAGTAATTGGAAACTAGATGGTATCTTCATTAGGATGTATGAGATAAATATAGTATTGGTGAATCTTTAGAGGGATCAAGATTTAGAAAATCACTCAATTGGATTGTGTAGAGGGTGGCTTGATCCTGGTAATGAGTCAAGTACTAAGCCAAGTTGGTTTCTGAGTTAGGATTATCAATGGTTCTTGTTGCCTTGTTGGGAATTCGAGTTGACTTCTGCATTTGGAATAGAGTGGTGGGGAAGTCAGTTTGAGTGGCACAGGGTCTCTTGTTTGGAACTCTGCCGGGGTTGACCATACTGTTTCGACAATACTTTGTTTGAAGTATCTTAAAGAATTAAGCATTTTTAATTTTTGCACTTTTCATTAATCAAAGTTGTTTATTATAAGGTTTTTTAATTCTTCAGGCTCAGTTTAACTAAAAAGATTTTATTTTTATTTTTTATTTGTGGTTAATTTATTATTATTTAAATCTTTATTTTTAGTTTTTGTTTGGGGAAATTTGCCATCGGAAATGTTTTTTCAAACTCTTTAGGGGGATCGATTTCTTTCCCTAATACATTGCTGAATAGCAATGCCAGCTTTCGCAGTGAAACTGCATGTTTTTTGGCATTCAAGCTATCCCGTTTCTTTCTCAAAGTCTCACGTTTCCTTTTTTGAAAAAGCATGTCACTTTTAGCCTCAAAGCTGCGAAAAAAATCCCACCCAAAGTCCTAATAGGATCAACAGTTCGGGTTTTTAAATTGCAAGATCCCGATTTCCCCTCAATGCTACCAGCTTCTTCCTCGAAGTTCATCATTGCATATGATGAATTCCCTGTTTCATGCTCCATAATAAATAATACCTCTTGAGCCCGCCCAGTTTCTTTCTCAATGTTCATCATTTGACAATGAACCCCCTGTAATGGTAAGAAGATCTTCATGGCCTCTATCTGCTGGCTGTTTTCTGTTCCTTAACCTGTATATATTATCCAAATATGGGGTGGATGTGAGGTCAACAGGAACAAGATAAGTAACATTGGTTAAAAAAGGTCAGATTTATATTACGCCACACTGTCGTCTACATAAGATGAATTATATCATTTCCAATGAAAATAACAGAATTCGCTTTGTGGAAGAAAATGTGACAGAATATTAAGTCACCCCGATGGAAATAGGATCCAATAAGCAGTTGGATGGTTTATGGCTGAGATAAAAGAGCACCCAGGCTGATTTTATTTTCATGGTTGGAATCGCAATAATTGCTTTCTTTGCTTTAACCTATATATCATACTGGACACAATCAGCTGACAAGACAATGCTTGTTGGGTCTCAAACTGAAGGACGTGTTGCCAATGATGGGCAGGCAGTTTTGGTGTCTGGAACAGTTATGAATTTTGGCACTTACATTCATGGAGGTCAACTTCCCCTTCTCGACTTTGGCGCCAATAAGCTATGTATTCCTGGAGGAAGATGCTTTGTCATCAATAGTGTTTTCTATTGGCTTCCAGCTACTAAATTTCTTCAGAGAAACTGCCAAGCCCACAATTGTACTGCTGAACTGGTCTTTGATATCAGCGGCGGGATCTCAATAGATCACATTGGTCCTAGCTTCCTTGTAGGGAACTCTTCTGCATCAAAATGCCCAAATACCAGCTCTTTCGATACTGATATCCACTGGTATAAGCAAGTTTATGTGACTTTGTCTTACACCGACTTCTTTCCCTACACGAAGAAAACACTTGGTTCTTATAAGAAGAAGACTGTCCCCCTCGTCAATGACTGTTCCGCAATTATCCTCAGCAATGATTAAGGGTGTTCAACCGACACTGCACTAAAGTTATATTTTAATAAATACTTAACTTTCTGGGGGTGAAAATAAGACATCATATTATTTAATATTGATTTCTAAAATATCATGACGTCGCTATTTTGAAAAAAGTTAGGTTTCCACAAACCACAAGATAAAATAAATTCCTGTCGCAGCACCTTTAAAAAGCATATTTACACACTTTTAAACTCTCATATATACAAATGATTGTTAGTATGTTTATATAGTGTTTTTTATTGGCTTAAATATAGATCAGAGCCAAAATAAAATCAATATGAGTGATCTATAAAATGTGAAAAGTACTTTTTTCTCACAAGTTCTATTGATTTCCAATATAGTGACGTCACAATAGGCATTTAAATGTCGAATTTGCACTTTAAAGCGCCTTGAATGATGCCATAATATGTGAAACAAGTTCCTAGAAATAAGGTCAGCACATTTTCTGGCAACTGTACCTTGAATATTTGGGTCATTATTTTAGGGATTAGGCCATTTTCTAATGCACATGTTGCTCAAGTCGCAGCATAACACAGTTCAATTTTGAAAAAGTAACTAATTACATATTTTATATTTAAAACATTAATAACTCAATGAAAAATTAATATTTTTTCACACTGTAAACTATCAAAATGATGCTAATAATCTTATCTTTCTATTGGTGGAAAAATTTTAATATGTATAATATGCTCAATATTAAAGCAAAAGTAATTTAAAAGAGTATAATCCAGATTTTATTATATGATTATATCTAATGATATAAAGTAGATCACTTCAAAGCTAATAAATACTCTTTTTTTAATATACAACAGCTTTTTTTATTTGACGAAATTAAAGATAAGATTCAGAGCTTTATTTTTGCATTTTATTTTATTTAAAAAGCTCAATTATTTAGGATTTTATGATAGTTTGAAGTTAGGGTGTTTTTATCACTGTTTAGATTGATTTTAAGGTTCAAGTGAGCTTTGAACCTCAAATTAAGCATTCTTTAAATGGAATTCTTTAATATTTTATCATGTTAAAAATATGCGGAAGAGTTACAATTAACTGAATACATCATTTTAATTGATTTGCATTGATTACAAAGAGGATATGATGTAATAATAATGTTTAGCTGCTTCACATGCATCACTTGTGCATGAAAACTGGGTATTTAATCAATTCTGCAAACATAAATTCAAGTTCAAACTATAATAAAAGCTATCACACTATTTCTTTCAGAATTATGTCATTTAGCTTGGTATATAAGAGCTAAAGCACCACAAAGCTTCCAATCTAAAAGACCCCATTCAAAGGCCACATTCTGATCAGAACTACTCCATCATTAAGGCACATTTAAGAGATCTGACCTAATAGCAGATTCAAAATACTACCATGTCCTCAGTTAAATTTACTTCTGCCATGCTACCCTTTTTTTCCTTGGGAGCTTCAACAAAAAGAGAGAGAATTGCAATGTTAAAAAAGGGATTCCTCTTTATTGCTGGTGATGATCTTGATAATTTCATCAAGCACTTCCTTACTCAAACTGAATTTGGGAAAGCTCAGTTTCTGCCAACTATTCAAATTCAAAAAGACAATGAGTTCATTGAAAACTTAAAGGATCTCATGAAATCTTCTCCCCAAAAACATCTCCCAGCCTTGCAATCTCTGGTTACTTCCAGTTACTCTTTAAAAGAGCTTAATGATATGGGTTTTAATATAACCAAAAGTGAGTTTTAATACTCAAGAAAAATAAATAAAAATAAAAATGTAAGTTTAAACAAAAAAGCCAAAAAAATAATAACTATTCATTAAAAAAAGAAATAACTAAAAAAATAATTAAAAAATTGCTGGAAAATTCTTTTGAAACAAGCCAGTTTACAAAAAAAGTGCCTGAAAAAATTTATAAAGATATAGAAAAAGAGATGAGTAATTACTCAACTGAAATTAAATACTCTCTACTTAAAACAAAAAAGAAATATATGAAAATATGAAAATAAAAAATGAAATTTTGGTTTCAATTTCTACTTACTATAAATTAATCCCTAAAAATATAATAAAAAGTAAAAAACAAACTGATATATGCAATATTTGTAATTTAAAAAATTTGCTAGAAAAAAAGAAGGAAGAATGTGAAAGTAAAAACTTGCCATTACCAGAATCTATAGACAATGACTTAAAGACTATTAATCAGCACCAAGACTTTTATGTTCATCAAAATTGTGAATATAAAAAAGATATTAATGAATTAGATGATGAGTCTTGTGTTGTAGTTATAGATTATAAAGAAAACTTAAAGGTTGGAGGTGGTCCAATTGAGACCAATAATTGTTTTTATTCAGAAAAACCAATCTCATTATTAGGGTTTGCATTAGTTTTTAAGAAAAACAATAAAATTAAATATGAATATCATGATTTTTTGTCTCAAATATTATCACATGATTCTTTATTTTCAGGTGAGTGTTTTATAAAAATTCTTAAATTAGATAGATTTAAAAAAATAAAAAATATAAAAGTATGGACTGATAATGGAAATCATTTTAGACCATATGAATTTTTATATTACTTATTTAAAGAGGCACCTAAATATATTAAGGGATCTATAAAATATAATTGTTTTGTGGAATGTCATGGAAAAAGCATTGTTGATGGTCACTTTGGTGTAATATCAAAAACATTAAAAGAGAAAGAAAATCATTTTTATATTAAGAATATAAATGATATTAAAAATATTTTTGAGCAAGAAGAAAAAAGAAAAGAGTTATATAAATCAGCGCTATCAGGCTCAAATATTTCTCAAAAGTCATTCTTTTATATTTATGAGAGAAAAGTTAGGCCTATAAGTAAAGAGCTCAAAGTTAAAAATCTGTGCATTAATCTTTCATATTTGATGAAAAATGGGAAGTTGTATACTTCACCTTTAACATTTGAAAGTTTCTCAGAATATTCTGAGATAACTTATCATTTGAAATCACGTGATGATACCAGAGAAACAAAAATGTCAGAAGATGCTAGTGGTGCACTAGGGCAAGTTCATGAAGTAGGGCAGCTTACTAGAGGGTGTATTTTAAATAGAGTTATCAGTCTTTCAAAAACAACAACTTTTTTCTCTGAAACAAACTAAGAATATTTATGATGAGCCAAAGATAGGGTAATAGCATTTATAGCTTTGGGGCTGCTATTACTCTCCCATGCAACTCATCATAAATATTTTTGGTTTGTAGTTTGTAGTAGCACTTAAGATATTTTCAGTAATACTATAAGTTGCAATTTTCAATTCCAAAATTGATGATTTATTTTTAAAAAAATCATCTAGGCCCAAGATCAATTAAAGTTTTGGAATTTGTTGAGTGTATTTTAAGCTTTCTGAATAATTTGAATATGAATAATGCAATTAAGTTATAAAAGAATAAACCTGGCGCCTAGGCATAACAAGAAAAATAATGACCCATTTGTATATATTGTGAAATCTATATTAATATTGTCAAAATACTTGATTGGTGGAGAATACAATTGCGCTAAAAGTTCTCTAAGATTGAAACTAAATAGTAAACTTAAGCAGCCCTTGAATAGAGAATTTCCTTTGATTGACTCAGCTATTTGCATTTATGAAAAGCAGATATCCTTCATACACTTGATTTTCTCAATTGATTTAAAATTTCTATTTTAAGAATCAAATACAAAATCACAAGCACTTTCCCGTGATAACTTGGGTTTGGCCTCAACCCAGAGGTCTAAAAACCCTGGTTTTTCTAATATTACTGGAGCAGTGAATACCTTGTTTATTTTAGAAATTGGATATTCTACAACCTTCAGGTGGCACTATCTAAAGAGCTACTGTTTTGCCGGATCTTTGGTTTGAGGCCATATCATTCAACTTATTACATCAGTTTTCAGCTTAAACCCAAAACCAATGCTTACATAAGCATGCAAACTTATCAAATCCCAATTTAAAGGGTTGGTTTAGTGCCCATTCCAGCAGCTTATTACCCTCTACAGTAGTTTTCAAAGCTTTGGCGCCAAGCAAAATCAAATCAGATTTAAACAAAATAAAAAACAATGCATTTATATTGATTAATAATAAATTTGGTTACACTTCTATTTGATTTAAATCTGAGTTTATTTTGGTTAGCGCCAAAGCTTTGAAAGCTACTGTACAACATTAAGCTGCTCTTACTTTTAATTGGCTAAAAAATAAAAAAGATTAAATTTTCATAAAATAAAAGGCAATATCGGACCCTTAAAAGCATTGTTTTAAGAACCATATAGATTAGGTTCATGGCTGCAAATAAGATACAGGCAGATACTTCAGTAAAGTTCTGAATAACTATATATAATTAGGCAGGCTTCAGTGGAAAATCTTCTTTGCTGTTGGGGCCCATGGCACAGCCATATGGTTTGCCCAAATAAGATTGCCAGTTGAGAAAGCTGTGTCATCTCTAAAACAGTATCTTGGCTTAAATTATCTCAACTTTTATATATAGCTTTTTGCACTATGGGTTTTAGGTATAATCGTAAGATATAAAAATAATTAAATAGCTACCTCTCTTATAATTTTATATTAATACCATCTTAATTTTACATTATTTCAATTTTGCATCTTAATTTGAATAAAAACCAATACCTTAACTCTATTCAAACCCAACTTAATCAATACTAGGGCTGTTTACAGCACCTCAAATTTACACCATTACAGTAGCTTCAAAGCTGCGAGGATAAGCAGACTTGTGCCTCCTGCAAACCAAACAGACTTAAACTTGAACAGAGCCCAGCCTGGGAAGTTCCAGGCTGCAAATTATTTGAATATTTTTGGTAAACTGGCAAAGAGCCAAATCAGAAACCCGGGACCCTCAAATGAAGGGCAAAATTATATCAAACAAAAAAAGCACATCTCAAGCTAGAACAGGACCTCTCTGTACAACACACATAAATGGATGGGGTGTTTGGCATATATTTTGGTTTGATTGGGAAACCAATGAGATACCAACAGATTAGCTGAACAGGAAAGAATCAGAGCAGCATCCACATGAGATTCACAAACACACAACAAAATGAAGTCCCGCAGGGTGCAGATACATATATCCTAAAATAGAATAAGATTTTTTCAACAGGCAACCAGAGGATATATAAATTGGGAAAGATGCATTTTTATAAATTCTCCAGGCCCCTTATTAGAGTGTAATGGGTTTAGGAACATAGCAAATTGGGACTTGTGACCCCAATAATATATGGACTGTAAAAATTTAACCTATTTATTTCAGTGATTTTTATGGCTTTAGTTCTACCATGGTCTTTGCTAGCAACTTTCACTTTGATGTGCTTGATGAGAAAAATACCAGCCAAGCCAGTGGTAGGAGACTTGGTTGTAAGCACCCAACATGTGGGGGAGTATTTTATCCAAGTAAAGTCCCAAGTTTGACACTTGAAACCCCATGAGGGAGGTGAGAATTGGGTATACTGTCAATACCCAATGGAACACCTTAGTGTGCACATTAAATTTTCTGAAATTACCAGCAAAATAAGTGAGTACATAGTGCGTAAAGGTGTATACAGCTATGTACATTGTTGAGTGGGGCAAAAGCAAGGTGGGTCAGGAGTAAAACTGGGAGGAGTTTAGTTGCACTGGCTCCTTGTAGTAGTACTTGTTGGTGGGTTCTTGAAATGGCATATATAGTTTGAATGTGGTTTGGGGACCCCCAATCCCTAGGCAGGCTGTAATAACAGCAGAGAAGATAAGGTGGTTCATCTTATTTCTCTTGAGAAAGGGTAGAAAAAACTTATTGTCTTGACTTTCTTTAGGGGTAAGTCTTGGTAAGTGATTTATGTGCTATTATTGAGGGTAATTTCACTCAATGATAGCACAAAATATCATCAAGTGATTGTTCTTTATTATATACTAGTGCCCTGGTGTGGCATGAATATTGAAAAACATTGGATTGGGAACCCCAAACACTTGGTTTTGTCTGAGATTTTCTTTCTGGGGTGGCAATGGGATGGATCAAGTGGCAATTATTATCAATTCCTGGCTGACAGTAGCATGAAGAAGATTGATGCTTTTTTATGCACTCAAATTCATTAATTGCACTTGGTGCATGAGTATTGGTGCAGGTGAGATTGTCAGTCCCTCCTGCATTGGGACTTGAGGAAATTACATTTTTTGGTTTACCAATTTGGCAATTTCCTCATTTAGCAGTGGGGGGGGGACAGACTGGCTACAGTGGGCGCTCCACCAGCAGCAAGCAGTGGCTGGCCAGCAGGAGCCTGGCGGTCAGCCATGTGGTCTGCAGCTGGCCTATAAAAGGCTGAAGATTCAAACTTTAAACTTTTAAAAAATTTCTTGCTTCTTGCAGCAGTTTCCCCAATCAAGGGGAGCTGCAGCAAATAATTTTCTTCATTGTTTTGAGATGAGGGGTGAAAACATTGATTTTCTGAACTATTTTGTCAGGAATATTCCTGAAATTGGTAGGATAAAGCCCCCATTTACACCCAGATCTTTGATGTGATTAATGAGGATGGCTGAGCTGTACCTGTCTTCCAGCTCACACCAGGCTCAACCTGCTCAAGCATTGCTAAGAAGCTAGCTCTGTTTGTTCTCCCTTGATCAACCTCTTACAGGTCATCAGCCAATAAGCTAATTAGTTTGATGGGCCTATTATAAAACAATCAATGTCCAAAAGCCAACTGGCTTTAACTACAGCTAGTTAGGTTACAGCTTTTGTAATCCCAAATCCCAAGCATTGAATCATTAATGCCCATATTTCCCAAGAAATTGTGGCACTCAACCAGAAAGCCCTAACCTGGACCAAATTGCTGACAGCTTAAATTTTCCCAAGCCACTGCAATGCAAGAATCCAATGAAACCATGAATAAGAGGAGCAGGATTGGGGTCTTCAAGAATAAGAAGAAGACATCTAAGTCCCAGATGAACAGCCCATATTGCATTATGCTTGATCTCCTGCAGTAAACCTTAAGCTTCCCATGAACTAAGTCCAGACCCAGATTTCTTACCCTGGAATATGAGTGTCCTGCTGCATGGTGCAGCCCTGGATGTATGAGTGGGGAGTTCTGTCTCTGCTATATCTGATTACACGGGATCCTGATGAGATGTTGGCAAATATTCCCTATGTCATCATGCCCCTGTATTCACCATCACCTGATGCTTGACAAGTTTATCTAACAATACCATGTTAATATAATGCTGCAAATATTTTATTGTGCTTAATAACTTTGACAAACAAGGAAATCCTAATAAGATCAATGGAAGAAGGAAGGTAAAGAAGAAGACTTCCATTGATACATTCCCGGCTGTTTCAGCCAAGGGCTCTTTCTATTATCAGATAAACCCTGATTATGCCAATGAGTATGAGTATAACCAGATTCTTAGTGAATTACTCAACTCCTAGGATAGCTCAAATTCCACCCATTAGGGTTTCTTAAGACCCCAATTGAAAAAATATGATACAGCCATAAAGGCCACTGAAGAACAAGGCTAAAAGACCTTGATTTATCCAGCCATCTATGAAGAAGTCTATCTAGGCAATGTGATTCTCTACAAAACAGGGAACATTATCTGGGAGCAACACCCACAGTCTTTCAATGATGTATTTCCTGATACTCAACATGATGCTTCCCTCTTTGGCCAGAAAATGATGGCTGAATTTTCCCTATATTGTTTTCTATGTAGGTAAGGACAGCCAATCATAAAAGAAAAAGTGCTTGTCACCTTGGGCCATAGCTGTCTGCCAGCCAATCAAAATAATGACAGACAAGGGATATAATGGTTTAGATATGTTGGCCTTCCAGAGAAATATGCTTAGTTCATCCCCCACTAACACTAACCCCTCTCAATTCCAGCTCCTCATACTTGATCTCAGGCCCAGACCTCCCAATCCATTAATGCCTTCACTCTTTCTTTACTTTATTATTCTGCCATATATGCACCCCCTTCCTGCCTCAAATAAAATCTCTACCAACAAACATATTTATTGTTTGCCTGTATACTTTATTATCTAAAATTTTAATTTATTATTTATCTCTTTAATTTTTTACTTCTTTGTTATCTACATGTTTAGTTTATTTCTATATACAGTAGTTTTTAAACCTGATGAGATAAATAAAAAGTATCAGTCTAAAAACAAAAACAGCTCAGTCTAAAAGCAAAATCAAAGTGGATCCAAATCTATTGTAATTTAATATAAATTCCTTGATTTTTGATTTTGTTTTTATACTGAGCCCATGCATTCTAAGCTGAATAATATACATTTATCTCAACAGGTTTGAAAACTACTATAAAAACATATGCAAAGATTAGTAAAAAAACCAATGAGAGAACTTGAAAAGCTGTTAAAGGACCTTGACTCTGAAATTGCAGTGATCAAGGAGATTGATAAAAAATCAAAGCTAAAGTCAAGTCTGCCGTGCTTCAAGGTGACAAACTTTACTATGTGTTGGCTAAGATCCTGATGGCCAAGATGCCTGACAAATCAGAAAAGACTATGATAGAGGACTTTCAGTTCAGAGTCCTACCCTTTTCACACTGTCCAGATAAATGGATGACCCTGAGATGTACAAACATCTCAAACCAGCCAAGAGGGCCCATAAGGAATAATTGAAAATGCCCACACAGCTTGTTGCACCAAAGGTGGCCTGTTCTGCCAAACCCTGGGAAAAAAGCTTTCAAAGAAGTGTTGCAACCAAGACTCCCTCTTTGCCTGATAATGTATCTCACAAAAACAGGGGGCGCTCAATAAGTCACCCCATGATGTATTGTCAAGGAGCTGGATGTACTAGTATTCTGACTGTTGCCAACACACCTAACATCTAGCCATTGCCTGGTTTGGCGCCAATCCAATATTCAGTTCAACATTCCAGAAATGGCAACAAACCAATATAACATGACTTTTCAAGGTATACAGCAACCCAAATCCAACTCACACATGACCTCCCTTATCTTTGATTTGACTTAAGTCCCCATCACAGTGCAAGCTATATAAGTCTAAAGTATTATCCAATAAAATATACTTCTTTTTTCTCTAAATTCATATTTAAAGCTTCCCCAAAAGTTGCTCCTCATCAGTATCTAACAGTATGGATCAATCTGATGGCAATGTCAAATTGTGGGCACTATCTCCTAAATAGGAGTGCTAACAATTTGACACACTGATCCCACACAAGTTATTCCTTGGTCCCTGTCAGGGACCCACTTAAGAGGGAAAAAGTCCCCAATCTTGTGAGTCAAGGCTCCTAAGTTAAGCCCTGCAATAACTGAACCAATAGGCACTGTAACCATAGCAAGGTGGCCAAAGTGGCCCAAGTAGGCAAACCTGCCCATCATAGAACTGAACCTGCCAACAGATAGTATTCTACCAAGTACGTAAACAGGTAGAAGGATGCATTTGGTCTAACCAAGGAAGGTTTAACTAGAGGAGTTGGAGTAGTGGAGCAACCATAATGGAACTTTCTTCTCCAGTGACCTGAGGGATACTTGAACCAACTGTTAGCCAAGGACTCCTTCTGGTGGGAGTCATCAGGGGAGGAGTTATGCCAGTCTATAGTTGGAGTTGGATTCTCCAAGACCAACACCACAGATAAGAAGGGAACTAGAAACCAGAACAGGAAATAACTTCCCTTCATGGCTTCAAAAAGGGATTTACAAAGTAAGTGTAGTCAAGTTTGAGTATAAGGGATAATCTTTATTGTTGAAACAAGTATGAATGATAGAAACTGCTCACTTAAATACCCCAATATAAGCTGTAACATTTTAAGAGGATCCTGGGATATGAGGGGATTTACCAATGAATTTAATGAAGATATTGATTAAAAATAATACCTGTCTCAGATGTGCATCAATTTGTGGCTTAATAACCTATATGATTAAAAGCTTATAGGAGAGACACCAAGAACTAGCCACAAGATTGAAGACAATTAAGCGGTTGACAAACTTAATAACAGGGCAGATCAAGTATAGAGCCTTATTTTCACATAGAACCAGTGGATTTGAGAGCAGCAAAGAAGATGGATGTAACCAATAAGCTTTTGAGCGTTAAGTGATGTGTATTAATGAACTACTAATAATTGCAGGAGCAAAACCAAAGTCAGAAATAGAAGGAAAATTAATCAAATCAATATATATAGGTAGTTTAAGTTGAACTTTAGACTATAAACTAATAGTTGGCTTCACTTTAGGGTTCCGGGTTTGATCCCTGTCTTGGGCAGTGTTGACCCAAGTTGATTGATAATTCAATACTTTGTTGGTTTCTGCCTGCACTAAAGCTGATAAAATTGGAATATTACAAATAAAGGAAATATTGCTGTAGTCAGGGAAGAATTCCCTGACAGTCCCAAACTGTACATAAACCTGCCACTGTGCCACCCCCTGGTGGACTTATGGATTTCCCCATATGGTATATTAGTAACAATGCTGGTTAATAAACCTTATCTTATTCTTCTTAATTCTGTACTTTCTATTAGACTGTTGTCTTTCCCAATCAAATACTGAACTATTGTTGGTTCAGTTGCAACAGTGATAGCAGCGGTAGGTTCATGACCTACCTAAAAAAATTCCCCAAGAAAAGATGGAGTAAGGGCTGTATGAATACTCCACACCAGGAAACCTTCCTCCCTATCCCTGATGGGGACATCCCCAAAGGATGTGTTATCTATCAAGACCAGTTGGTACTCACAAGTGTCTACAATTGTCTCTGCCTGGGACAAAATGACACCAGTGTCACCCTGCCACAGTCAGACCTCTCTCAATGTATGATAAACCTCCAACTTGAGTCCTTCATGGGTGGTGTGGAGGGGGCCAACATTTTCAATTGGCTCCACTTCATAGAAACCTGCCTTTGTATTTGTCAAGTACCTGAACCCATGTGGGCTGCCACTGCATCTGGGCGCCTCACAGGGCCCACCACGGTATGATTCATCAACTGGGCCAGTCAGGAATATAAAGCTACTTGGACCACCTTCAGGGAAGCTGCCAGATCCCACTAAAGAAAGACATTCTTGCCCATTGTAGTGGGAACCCCCCTAGTTGCTATCAAACAGACAGGCAGTGTCCTTGATTACCTTTCAGCCTGGAAGAAAGAACTTTCTGCTGCCCCCAAAGCTGTGACCAACAGAAATGCAATGCTACTCACTCTCATCATCAATGGGTTAAAACCCCATATCTGCAAGTGGGTTCCCGTAGGTTGCTGCACCTCCATTGATGACTGCTACAAGGACATTGTGAAGGCTAACAACCAGGACTCAATGGGCTTCTGCAGATCCAATGATGCACCACCCCAACCTTGTCCTGCACCTGGCAGCACCCATAACCAAGTAGGCTGCTGCAAATCTTGTCAGCAGGAAAATGGGGCCAAGCACCTTGCAAAGGGGAGCTCCAGCTAGCCCAGATTGAGGATTTGGGAAAAGCCTGGGGGTTGTAGATATGAGAGGTTCTGCAACCCCAATTGACCCATACTCTCAATCTCCCCTTGCCAAGAATTCCTTCAACTACAGTGTGCACAAAGTGGAGACTTTAGACGTGTTCCAAGTCCATAGTGATAACCCCATCCTCCAAGCCAGCCATTCCTCAAATAAAACCACCCACTTGGCCTACTCCTTTGTTTCTGTGGGAACACCCAAAAACTTTTGGTAGACACTGGGGAGGATCACACCATGATCAATCAGGAATTTACAGACTACCAACAGATAGACTGGGTACCCAGTTGTTTCAAAGCAGTGCTTGTGGCCAATTCCCGTAGGGTGGTCATCACTCATGAGATAGTACCCTTTTATGTGAGAATGTGGAACATCAAGGTGAAACTCTCCAGACTAATTCTGGTGGGGCTCAGCCACAATTTCATCAATGGTCTTGACTGGCTTCAACATAATCAACCATATATCAACTGGGACACCTCTATGATCACACTCAACTGGAATGGGGTAGGCTTCCAGATTTACCCCGTTGAGATGAACAAGTTACTCCATGACACCATGTTTTTTTGGCTCACAGAGACAGGAACTTATGATTTAAAAGGGGGGAAGCTGGACTTCAACCAGTGCTCAGTGGAAGTCATTTGCTCTGAACCCCTTACACCTCCCCCTTGATCACAACACCGCTGCCAGCACTAGTATCACTTTTTGAGGAATACAAGGACATCTTTAGCAAGACGCTAGAGCAACTTCCCCCTTTAAGAAAAATACAAAATTTTGTCCAGTTACAAGGGTTGCTGCCAAAGGCGCAACCCCCCTATTGCTTGATACCCAAAGAAGACAAGAATCTCTGTCAGCACCTTGTAGACGCACTCAATAAGGGCTTCATCTGCCCCTCTCTCTCACCATATGGGGCCACAGTCTTATTTGTAGCTGAGAAAGATGAGTCCCTCCAACTGGTAACCAACTTTTGTGCCTTAAACAAGGTGACAGTCAAGAACAATTACCCTTTACCGCTAATTGATAACCTATTTGATACACTCACAGCTGCAAAGGTCTTCAGTAAGATTAATCTCACCGCAGGGTACAACCAGGTCCCCATTGCACCTGGGGACAAGGTAAAAACTGCCTTTTGCAAACACTATGGACTGTTTGAGTGTTGTGTCATGAACTTTGGAATGACCAACTCTCCCTCCACTTTTGCCATGTTGATGAATAAGACCTTTGAAGACTTTATTAGAAAATGTGTGGTTATGTATCTTGATGACATCATTGTCTTCAGTCAAGGCCAAACCACACATCTCCAACATCTTTTTGCTGTAATCAGCACCCTTTGTAAAAATCAGTTAAAGACCAAGTCTTCCAAATGTGGATTTCTCTGGACAGAGCTTCTATTACTGGGACACAATATCTCTTCCCAAGGGATAAAGCCCAACCCTGCCAAGATAAAAGCAATCACAGGTATGCTACCCCCACTGATGTGGGCCAGGTGAGCATGTTCTTGGGCATGGTTGCCTATGTGCAAAAGTTCATCCCCAACTGCAGAGAACTCATTGCACCTCTCACTGAGCTTCTGAACACCAAACAGCATTTCCACTGGACACCTTCCAGAGACCAGGTCTTTGAGATGTTGAAGAAAAGGCTTGAAACTGCACCTGTACTACAATTCCCCAATTGGAATTGCCAGTAAAAACTCAAGACTGAAGCCTCTGACAGGGCCATAGGGGGAGTACTAAGAGCAGAAACTGACAAGGGTGTCTTTCTTCCTGTGGTCTAAAAATCCAGGAAGCTGACCAACTCAGAGCAATGTTACCCCATACATGATAAGGAGTTAGCAGCAATTGTGCACTGTGTCAAGAAGTGATGTTGTTATCTGGAAGGGGCCACGTTTCCATCCCAAGTCTTAACCAATCACAAGCCTCTTTTAGTACTTCAACACTCAGTCACACTTGTCCCAACAGCAGGTAGGATGAGTCAAGTGTCTGTCCCCATATCAGCTGCACATTGAATATAAACCTGGGAAAGAGCTTGTCACAGCAGACACTCTCTTCAGGCTATATGTAGTGTCTATCACAGGGTATGACAGCTTAGACCCAGAATAGCCCATACTCTACCTGTGTCCTAAAGCCGCTTGTTACAAAGGCCTCAATTCTGCAACTATTTCCAAGCTGAAGGACAATATAAGCCAGTTAATCACTGATTCTGGCAATGTCTGCCGTTGGGCAGAGACAGGTGAAAAGATGTATTACATCCCTACCACACAACAAGGAGACATCATACTACATTACCACCACACCTTAGGTCACATCAGAGGATGTGTCACGGCCTATACCAGAATCCAACTGGACTCTCACAGGGGAGGCGGGCCAGGCCTGGAAGACCATGTACACAATAGGCGCAATACAGACCAGATAGTTGACGGCAGTAGCAAAGGGGCACAAACTCCCAGTATGGGGCACAAACTGGTCGGCCAGCCCCAATACTGTGATGTAGACAAACCCCAACTTACTGAAGTCCTGGGCGGGAGGCGCATTGGGCAGGGGGAACAGCAGAAATCTCCTTCATTTTAGGTGGAAGATCCAGGTGGTGAGGGTGGTAATACTCCACGTCAAGGGTGCAGGGAGGACAGACAGAGGTTGCAGGAGTATAGCCAGGTGGATATGGGTAGGCAAGATTGTATTGTGTATTGGCTTCACTAATAGATGCAAAGAGAATAATTAAATTGGAGAAAAAATAAACAATTCCTGCAATAAGATAATGATTTCTGGGCATAAACTTGCTTTATTTAAGATGTCAACAGTGAGGAGGGCTTCTCCCCTCACTATTTATACTTACTTGATTCTCTGTGGCCTTTTGTGCCACCAGGGAACTGATGGCATCATTTGGTGTTGAATTTGTGATTTTTACTGGAATCTGTGTACTTGGGCAAAGGGCTGATAGCTCATTGGCTGATATAACATGAACCTTTGTTGAACTTCAGCATGCCAAGTTGCCACAGTTATTTATAGTTTCTGCAATTAATTGAGCACACAATTGCGTGGTCAAACAATCACGCTTCCAATGTATAGTTTCCCAATAGGTGAGAGGCCCAAATTCAATAATAGGATCAAAGCCAGGGATTTGAGGCTTGTGTGCCTCTCAAATCTTGGGCCATTTGCTAGTCAAAAGGGAGTTTTTCTCGCCTTGGAAGATGCTTTGTACGGGTTCCCACACTGTGGGTTTTCTCAACTCTATGGAGGCCAGCTGACTGTCCAGGGCAATCTGGGCCCTGACAGGATAGAACCTCTTTGAAATCATGAAGTGTAAGGTTTGGTGGCCCTGTATGCGCCAGAACATCCAGGATCTTCTCAAGATGTGTGTTCTGTGTCAGGGCCCAGAATGGGCCAGACAAAACCTTATGTTGCATAGGTTCAACGCCTGCAATGGAGCAATTGCGTGACCAAACAATTGTGTTGTCAATCACGCAGATTAACCCAAAGAAAACTTTAATTCCAAGTGGAGAATTGAACCCTGGTCAATGCAAAGCCTGGGGACAATTGAAAACTGTCCTAAAGCCAAGTTGAAAAGATTTTAATTGGCTCACACCATCTGAAACCCAGAATTGGGGACTTGGGTTGCCAAATAGCCCAAAATTCCTCTACCAGCTTCCCCAGGGCAAAAATAATGAGAGATTCATCTAACTGACAAATTAGGAGTCACCAATGGAACCCAACTTGAGAATAATTCATTGACAACCAATAGGGAGCTGCCAGTAAGTCCAATTGCAGTTTCCCAGCAGGATATAGCTGGGAACACTGGCATCCCCTTTCTTTGTTGACATCTTAACCTAATAAACTTTTGTTGGTTAATGCACACTGAGCATTTATACTTTGCAGGGGTTTATTACATTATCACGTATTTTATACTGCTGGTGCTTTCAAACAGAGATTACCTCCAGTACCAATGCCAGCGCTGGAAAACAGAGCAACTTCTAGCTGCCTCCAACCAACCACTGCCAGCCTTTACCCCATCTCTTAGAGTTCTGGACCAAGAACTAATTCCTGCTCCTGCACCACACCTCTCCTTCCCTAGTGTTCCTCTTCTCCAACAACCTGCCCAGCCAAGCCCAACCATGAGCGCTGTTACAGGAGAACTTCCTCTCATTCCTTCTTCTTCATCATATGATTATAGTAAGCTTGGGTTTGCCTACTTGACCATGCTGGGGATCACTGAGCAAGTGATACTCCACATGGGAGGGTGGCGTCCTTGGGCTACAGCTGCCAATTATGTGATGCAGATGGCCCCCATCATCTACTGGGCTTTCCAGGCTTGACCCTTCCCCTTGACTGAAGGTTCCCCTGGGAGTCACCCAGGCCATGACAGTATGTCAACCTTATCCAAACTTGTAATCCTGAGCCCCTATATTAAATTGATAATAGGGGAACTTTTTATGTTTGTTTTTATGATCACAGCTTACTACTCCTACCAGTTTTGCACCCGTCGCACAATTGCTCACAACAAACCTAGACCTGAATCCCACCCAAGTACTGCACAAGTACAGAATGTCAACATATCTACCTCAAACCAGAACGCCTACGCACCCACCAGTTTCCCTAACCTACCCAAGATGGACCTAGCCAGCTTCAAGAAAGGCATGGTCATGATTAACGCCCTGTTCAGGGCCCACCCTGAGAACTATTGTGACAACGCCCAAAAGGTGATGATGGTGGCAGCACAGTTGAAAGACAACGTCAGAGAGGTTTTCCTCAACTTTCTGGAGGAGGACCCCAACTTGATCTTGTTGTATAAGGCCTTCCTAGAACATATGAATAGCGCCACCACCCCCGCAGGAGCAAAGGTACAAGCCTATATAGGCCTTCTTTGCCTGAGCCAAGGTAGAGATGACCTGGAAGCTTACATTCAGAGATTATTAAGACTTGCTGTAGCTGCTAAAGTACCTGACAACATATCTGGCCTGCATTTCAGAAATGGCCTGGATACTCACCACACCAACCTGATGCGCCATCACCGCTGCAACCTCCCCAAGGACAAACTCCTAGCCATTGCCTGCGGAATGGATTTCAGCCAACCCCAACAGTATGGGGCCCCCTAGAAACTACCAGTCACAAGAAAACCAAGCTGTTGTACGCCCTTGCCTGAACATGGCCACAGAAGAATACCAGCGCCACGTACAAGCAGGCTTATGCTTCTACTGCCATCAGAGTGACCACCTGTCCAAAGACTGCCCTACAAGAAGCTCCACTTCCCAGAACCCCACCATTTCTGCAATAAGTAGCTCTTCTCAGTCTTACCCTATTATTCAAGCCACCTTGTTTTATTCAGACCAGGAGTTGAAGATACCAGCTCTCATGGACAGTGGAGCCACCCACAATTATATTGAACGAGGCTTAGCTGATAAAATGGGACTAGAATCAGAGGATAAACCCACCCTGGTCACCCTAGGAAATAAGTCTAATGACACCTCTTTTGATAGTAAAGGAAGTGTTATTATGAAGTTGGGTCTTGCCCAGATCAAGGTCAAATTCTTGGTAATGGACAAGTTGCCCCAACCTGTGGTGCTGGGGTTCAATTGGTGGATAGAACATGAGTTTAATATTGACTATGCCAGCCAACAGGTACAATTTGTACATGCAGATACAACCTGGAAGTGTCAGGATTCAGAATACTGATAACATTTTATATCAATTTACTTTATTTTATCATGTTTGAACTCAATTTTAAATAGGTTTTTATATTAACTTGATTCAATTGTGCCATTTCCGAGTGCTTTTGCAGTCCAAATACCTTTCGAACTATCTGTCTTCTTGCGCATAATTGCTGATCCTCAAAAAATCATATCTCTGCGGCTAGAGAACCAATCTCAACGTTTAAAGGCATTCCTGAAAGCTGAGACCAAGAGGAATCTATTGATGCCATTATTAAACCACTGTTACATGTTTTAATATACCTTCAAAATTCTATATCCCTCTTGTAGCATACTTGACTCCTCTCATTCAAGAATTGATGAGTATAAATTACCTTTCCCTTTCTCTTAACTCTTATTCATCATTCTCCTTATGATGCTTCAACAAATCTTATGGTTCTTCACTCCTGTCCTTTTCTTATAAATTATCTTATCTTGTCTTGTCTCTTTCTGGATCTTCTTGGATGAATTATAAGATAATTAGAGTAGTCAATGGTTTGAAGTTCTGGTGGCTCATGGAATCTTATTTCCATACTTCATTACTGACAGGAAGCTACCCTATGTGACCACCCAAACATCTCCCCTATTGAACAGCATGGTGGTGGAGCCTTGCAAAGAAGAAATTCCTGCCTGCTTAGAGAGATGGAAATCAGTGTTCTCTGAGACCATGGCCACAGCCCTTCCCAAGCACACCAGGTTTGACCACGCTATTGACTTGATCCCTAGAACCCAGCCCAAACATGGCCCTGTATATGGATGCAACATGAAAGAGCAGGGGGCTCTCAGGGAATACCTAGACACCATGTTGAAGAAATTCTACATCCGCGTATCCAAATCCCCTTGTTTGTCTCCCCTGCTGCTCGTCAAGAAAAAGGGTGGAGAATTGAGGCCTTGTGTAAACTACCAAAATCTCAACAAGATTACGGTAAAGAACTGCTATCCTGTTCCAAACTCTGAAGACCTTTCAGATCAGCTCTCTGGAGCAAACATCTTTTCCAAAGTTGACTTAAGAGATGCCTTCAACCAGATACATATCAAGCCTGGAGACAAATGAAAAACAGCCTTCAAAACCAGACAAGGGCTATTTGAATACTTGGTTATTCCATTTGGCCTCTGTAATGCCCCCAGCACCTTCCAAACCATGGTAGACGTAGTGCTAGGTGACCTCAAGGACCAGTGCTGCGTAGCCTACCTAGACAACATCCTCATCTATAGCCAAACTCCCAAGGAACACACAAAAAACCTATAAAAGGTAATGCAGAGACTCCAGGATCATGGATTATTTGTGAAGCTACCTAAGTGTGAATTCTTTCAAGAAAAAGTAGAATTCCTTGGCTACCATATCCTGAAAGGAGGTTTTGCCATGTCACCAGACAAAATTGAGGCTGTCACATCATGGCCAGAGCCCACTAACTGTAAGGAAGTACAGAGCTTCTTGGGTCTGGCAAACTTTTGCAGAGAATTTGTCCAAAAATTTTCTTCCATCTGCCTTCCTTTGACCTTCCTGACCTCATAGAAGCACACCTTTGTGTGGGATGATACAGCACACACAGCCTTCAATACACTCAAGGAAGCCTTTGTTTCTGCATCTGTCCTTGCTATGCCTGACTACTCCAAACCCTTTGTGGTGGAAACTGATGCCTCAGACTTTGTCTTGGGGGGGTGTTGCTTCAGGAGGTCATGATAGTAAGCTTCACTCTGTAACTTACTACTCCAGGAAGTTCACTGCAACAGAACTGAACTACCCAATACATGACAAAGAGATGCTGGAAATTACCCAATCTCTGAAACATTGGAGAAGATACCTTTGCAACGCTGCCCACCCAGTGAAAATCATGATGGACCACAAGAATCTGACTTATTTCTTCAAACCATGATAACTCAACTAACTCCAGGCCAGATGGGCACTATTCCTAGTCAACTACAACCTGAAGATCAATTATAAACCTGGGAAGATAAACATTGTACCCAATGTCTTGAGTCAAAGAGCTGATTTCTTCCCCAGTTCCAAAGAGATAGAGGAGTTCAACACCCAATCACTACTATCCCCACAAATGCTGGAACCCATGCTCTTATTCCTAGGCCTGGCTAGTAGGAAAGAAGAAATCCAACATGCTCAGACCCTGGAAAAGCACTGTATTATTGTCATGAAAGACTTAGTTGAGAACATTGACAGTAAATATTACAGAGCAGGGTACTCACTAAATGGAAGATTCCTAAAACTAAATGGACAAACCTACATACCTGAAGGTCCACTGAGATTGGAGATTCTGAAGGAGTACCACAATTCCCCCATGACTGGACACCTGGGCCGCATCAAGACCTTAAAGGGTATCCAAAGAGTGTACATGTGGCCAAGAATGAATCTGGAGATAGAGACATACATTAATGGTTGTGAAACATGTGGCCACTCTAAACCCAAGAGAAGAAAACCTGACAGCCTGCTCCAACTCCTCCAAATTGCAGTAGGCCCTTGGAAGTCAGTATCTATGGACTATATAGTAGAGCTCCCAGAGTTAAAAGGCTACAACACCATACTTGTGATTGCTGACAGATTCACAAAGATGGGTTAATTCATTCCTACCACCACTCATGTGACAGCCAAGGAGACTGCCACCCTCTTTAGGGACCACATTTTCATGAATCATGGCTTTCCCAAGGAAGTTATCTCTGACTGTGGCCCCCAGTTTACGTCCAAGTTCAGGCACAAATCCCACAAGACCTCAGAATCAAGAGATCACTATCCACAGTGCACCACCCCCAAAGTGATGGACAAACCAAAAGAGTTAACAAAGTATTGAAACAGTACCTCAGATGCTACTTTAACGCAGAACAATACAACTGTACTGAACACTTACCCATGGCGCAATTCACATACAATAATTAAGACCACAGTTCTACAGAATGTCTCCATTCAAGGCCAACTACGGATTTGACCTTACTTGGGACCACATTCCCACAGAAGAGTCCAGCAATCCTGAAAAGCAAGATTGGGTGACTATCATCCATACCACCCAAGAAGAGTGTGCCCAAAACCTGAAGCAAGCTGTACAGACCTATAAAGACTTTGCTGACAAGAAAAAAAGCCCTGGATTATCCATAGAAGTTGGGGACATGGTTTACCTCAGCGCCAGGAATATCAAGACTACAGCGCCATGTGCAAGCCTCAGCCCTAGGAAAACAGGACCATAAAAAGTTTTGCAACACATAGGAGAAGTAGCTTACAAGTTAGAGCTCCCATCTAACTGGAAGATCCATGGCGTCTTTCACTGATCACTATTGTCCAAGAAGAAAGGTACCTCACACCCTCATCAAGTTGTCTGCACTGCCCCTCCCCCACTCAAAGTAGGAAGCTTTTTAGAGCATGAGGTGGAACAGATTCTGGACCACAAAATGAGGTATTGACAACTATACTACTTGATCAAATGGAAAGGTTACCCACCCAAAGATAATACCTGGGAACCTGAAGATAACCCTGCCAATGCTAGTGTTTTCCTGACAACATACAAGACTGGGAATCCAGAGTTAAGCTGTAAGAGCTCAACTATAGTGGGGGATGATGTCAGGGCCCAGAATGGGCCAGACAAAACCCTATGTTGCATAGGTTTAATGCCTGCAATGGAGCAATTGTGTGACCAAACAATTGTGTTGTCAATCACGCAGATTAACCCAAAGAAAACTTTAATTCCAAGTGAAGAATCAAACACTGGTCAATGCCAAGCCTGGGGATAATTGAAAACTGTCCTAAAGCCAAGTGTAAAAGATTTTAATTGGCCCACACCATCTGAAACCCATAATTGGGGACTTGGGTTGCCAAATAGCCCAAAATTCCTCTACCAGCTTCCCCAGGGCAAAAACAATGAAAGATTCATCTAACTGACAAATTAGGAGTCACCAATGGAACCCAACTTGAGAATAATTCATTGAAAACCAATAAGGAGCTGCCAGTAAGTCCAATTGCAGTTTCCCAGCAGGATATAGCTGGGAACACTGGCATCTCCTTTCTTTGTTGACATCTTCATCTAATAAACTTTTGTTGGTCAATGCACACTGAGCATTTATACTTTGCAGGGTTTATTACATTATCACGTATTTTATACTGCTGGTGCTTTCAAACAGAGAGTACCTCCAGTACCAACGCCAGCGCTGGGAAACAGAGCAACTTCTAGCTGCCTCCAACCAACCACCGCTAGCCTTTACCCCATCTCCTAGAGTACTGGACCAAGAACTAATTCCTGCTCCTGCACAACACCTCTCTTTCCCTGGTGTTCCTCTGCTCCAACAACTTGCCCAGCCAAGCCCAACCATGAGCGCTGTTACAGGAGAACTTCCTCTCATTCCTTCTTCTTCATCATATGATTATAGTAAGCTTGGGTTTGCCTACTTTATCATTCTGGGGCTCACTGAGCAAGTAATATCCCACATGAGAGTGTGACGTCCTTGGGCTACAGCTGCCAATTATGTGATGTGGATGATCCCCGTCATCTACTGGGCCTTCCAGGCTTGACCCTTCCCCTTGACTGAAGGTTCCCCTGGGAGTCACCCGGGCCATGACATTCTGTGTGAAAAAACACGTCCAAACTTGCACTGCCCAAATTAATTCTGCTAATAAAAGCCACAAAACCCTTCAAAAAATAAGCTCTCAATATTGTAGGGCCCCTACCTGAAGACAAGCTGGGTAAAAAGTACATCATAACAGCTATTGACTACTTTACTTGTTGTCCTGTAGTGTGGGCAACCACCAATCACAATGCCACCACCATCACTTGGTTAATTGGCAAAGAGATTGTGGTGCACTTTGGACTCCCTAAGCGTCTCATCACCAATGAAAAACCTGAATTTGTAGGTAACATTATGAAGGCACACTGTTACAAGAACAACCTTCAACAAGTGGACACAACACCATAGCACCCCTAAGCCAACAGATGTGTAGAAAACCTAAATGGCTCCCTGGTACAACTAATTGCCAAACTCTCACAGGAGCACCCAAATACTGCCTGGACTGAAGACATCCTCACTGCTCTACTTATCTTACAAGCCAGGATTAACCAGGGTACAGGGTTTAGCCCCAGCGCCTTGGCCTTGGCCTTTGGAGTTCATGATGGTCTGTATTGTGTTTGGCTCCTGGGGACAACATCCAGGAGGTCACAGCAGGAAATCTTTATAACAAAAGTTTTGAGGTTCAAAGCTAGCCTTGGGTTAGCCTTCAGGGCAAAATTAAGGGCACATATCTTAATTTCTTGGAATTCAAGAAGAGGAATTCCTTTTGGCAAAAAGGAATGGAAAAAACTTGAATAATACAAAATCCAACACAAATTTGGATAAACTTGTCTTTATTAGGAGAAATGATTCTACTTAAATAGTAGACAAGAGTTAATGATCACTCATTAGGTAGACAGAGTGGCAGAGGGGGTCACATTGGGTTGAAATCATACCAGGATCAGTCAAGTGCAGGTATGGTATTCTGGAATGGGTGAATATTGATGTTGACCCAATTATAGAAGGCAAGGAATTTCTGAAGTCAAAAGCAAAACCAACCAAATCTTTGCATGTATCATTATTCAAAGGCCATATTGAAATAGCATTAATGGCACAATTTCTGACAGTCTGACAGGAGTGAAACAAGTAAAATTATAGTCTATGGTTCCCAAGAAGCCTCTACTTGTAACTACCCTCTCCCTGAGTCAAGGTGTGCCAAAGCTTACAACATAGAGCGAGAGTGGATCAAGGGGGGCAAAACACCTCAAAGCAAGGTATGACATGGGTGATCTTGTCTAAGCCCTTAATACCAACTCTGCCAAACTGGAACCCAACCACCTTGGAACCTTCAAAATAGCTGCTGTCTATGACAACCACACCTATCATCTTGAAGACGCTCAAGGAAAAACCAGACCCTCCACCACAATTGCTTGCACCCCTGCCGTGCCATTCTCACAGAAAGACTCTCTGTGAAGAACTTCCTAGACCTTTCACATGTTCCAATCCTGATGCCCAACAATAAGCAGGGGACAAGGGGGTGTTGCAACCAAGATTCTCTCCTTGCCTGCTAATGTATCTCACAATATACAGGGGGTGCTTGATAAGTCACCCCATGATGTATCTAACAGAATGAATCAATATGATGGTGATGTCAAATTTCAGGCACTATTTCCTGATTAGTAGTGCTACCAATTTGTCATACTGATCTCCGCGTAAGTTATTCATTGGCCACAAACTTTACATGGAACCTGCCACTGTACCACCCCCTGGTAGCCTTGTGGCTTTCCTCATATAGTATATTAGTCACAATGCTGATTAATAAAACTTATCTTATTTTTCTTATTTCTGTCCTTTCTATTAGACTGTTGTCTTCCCCAATCAAATACTGAACTATTGTTGGTTCAGTTGCAACAGAAGGTATCCAAATAAAAAATTAATAAAAAATTCAGGATACTTACCTGTTTTTTTAGAAATCATTAACAGAGTTATGAGAAAACTTCTGGTTCCCTATGCCCTGGCAACATTTTATGCAAATTACGCCTGTCACATGATTAGGCAGCTGGCCCTGTTGCCTCCTGTTGTGTGCAAGCTTGAGGACAAAAACAATGGTTCCTTTCCAATGAAAAAATGTCCTGTCTGAACTGACACATGGTAAGAGAGTGTACAAATTGAAAGTTGCAGCCTATAAAGATGCACAGCTGATTCACCTGGACCTGGTAGCCCTTAATGAAGTTTACTGCATAAACTCCATTAAGCTTGTTTGGGACGTCCTGGGGACACTCTCATTCAAGGATATAACAGAGATGAGCCAGGCTCATAGGGGTATTTGTTTCTGCTTTCCAGTGGAGCGTATCATGTCTTACCTGCTTGAGAACTTCAGAAATGCAGTATAAAAATTGGCTGTTGCAAATTCAAAAGCCGTTAAGAAGACCAAGATCTTCTTGGCCAACTTTGGGTTGGCCTGGAGCAGGGAAAAGATAGAGGTACCTCTGGCCATGAAGACAACATTTTCCAAAACAAAGCATGAGGAGAATATTAGTGTGGTCTATAATAAATTATGCAAGTTTATAGAATCTTTGCTGGGAAAAGGCTTCATCTCATGGCTTAACTTGGGTTTCTTTTTTACTTTGAGATGAGCACAGATGTCAAAAACCTGGACAGTGTTCTACTGGGGATCAACAAGGCCAGGATCTCCCTAGACAGAAAGAAGGTTGCCCTGGGATACAACTCAGTGGATCATTTTTTTCAGGATGCCTTGGTCCTGGCAAGAATCTATGGGTTTGCAGCCCCACCAGAAAGGCTGCACCTTCATTTCCACCTCACACTACTTTCATTTATAAGCCACCAGGAGTATTTCAATCAAAGTGTATCCACTGTGTAAAGTGTGACAGTGGCAGTTGTTTGCCACCTACATTGCCAGGTTGTTGCACACTGATAAACTTATCACAAACAAAAACAATAAAGCTATTTCTTCTTAATATATATTACATTCTAATTTTTCTACTTTTTTTATAATAAGTAAAATTTAAAAACTTCTTTTTAACAATACATTATAATAACAAAATATACATAAAGCAAGTAAATATATAGTTTTTATTAATATATTGATTAATAAAAAAATCATCATATACTTTGAGAGCTTTACTTTTTGATTTACTTTTTATATTTATTTGATGGAAGTGACATTTTTTATAATCATTATAATTTGGTATTAAGTGTTTGGGAAGGCCAACAAGGCATTAATAAAATAATTTAATTTAAAGTAAATAAATTATAAATCTTCATTAATGGTGCCGCTATATGTGATTGCAGGCTTAGAAACATCTAAGTATAAAAAGGATCATCTATATATTTAAAAAACCAAAATATAAATGTATGATATTTGGAAATGTTAAGATCTTTAGTTGATTGGCTGTTTGGCAAGGCACACAGGGATAAACAAATCAGTATGGCCATAAAACTTGGTCACAGTCTTGGCTGAAATGGTATGGATCCTAGCCTGCAGAAAATCAAACAGGTCCTTGGTCCCAGTTGGTGTCCACCGCTTGATCACTTGCTTGATCCATCCAAAGACCTCTTCAATTGGGTTTAGAAATGGGAAATACACAGAGAGAAATAATAGGTGAAAATTTGATGTGGCCAATTGCTGTGGGCCAACTGCCACACCTGTCTTGGTGGTTGAAAATTCCTCAAGAATATACACCACCTTATGGAGCCCAACATTATCCAGTACAGTAGCATTGGTGAACCCTGGGTTAGTGATCCTAAAACGCTCTTGGACCAATAAGAGAAATGATATAAAGGTACTGCTGTTATGAAACCCCTCAATCATTTGATACATTTAAATCCCTTTTGAATAAAGAAGAGCTACCATAGAATATGCTGTGGTGCGGTCTGATGCAACCAAGATACTCTGTCTTTAGAGCCTCTGAGAATATAGCCATATAAGTTGCATATAGAAAATTTAAACACTGATCTTTCAATATAATATAATTTTGACTGCCTGTTTGCTTTTGAGAGCAGTGTACACATCTTCATGTTTTGATGGGTCTCAATATTGGAATAGCTGTTTGGGTTATAGAGAGATACTCCAATTTTTTTATAAGAACTGCATCCCTTTGACTACACAATCAAAAAATTAAATTGAAGTCTCAATCCCAAAAGTAGACTTTCTAATAAACTGTATATTTTTCAGTTTAATACAGTAGTTTTAAAAGCTATGGCAACAACCAAAAATACCTCAGATTTAAACAAAATGATTTCAGATTTGAAAAAAATCCAAGTTGCGCAAGATTCAGGATTCAAATAATTTAAATCTTTTTGGTTAATAAATGAATTGTCAAACAAAAAACAAAATTTCACTAGCTCATTATACAAAATTATATCAAACATCAAGTGGTGTAATGTAAACCACAAACAAAATGAACTGACGCAACAAGTGAGATGGATGGATGCTATTCCAGAGTATATTATTATCCAAGAAGGATTCATATGAGGCACCAACAAAAGGACTAAAAGGAAAAAAAATTAGAGGAATCTAGAAGCAAGATTCCAAAAGCACAAGATAAAATGAAGTCACACAAGATGTGTAGTATGAGCAGCCTAAAATAGAAAAGTGACAGTTTTACAGCCAATCAACAGCTATCCAATTTAGGAACAGAGGCATTTTATCCATTTTCATGGCTCCTGAATTGTGTATAATGGTTTTGATAACCTTCCAAATATGGAATGGTGATTACAATAAAAATAAATCATATAATTTTAAACTTCTACTTTTAGTGATTTTATCCTAGGTTTTTTACAATGGTTTTTACTAGCAATATCTTTGACAATGCCAGCAGCCAAGCCAGCTTCAATGGAGGCAAGGCTCAGAACGTGGAGGTACCTGTTTACACCCAAGCTTTTGAGGCAGTTAACAAGGAAGCTGACCTGTTACTGATCCCCGACCCATATGGCTTTGACTTGTTCAGTAGTCACTTAGTGTCTAGCTCTGCCCCCACTCCCATACCCACCCCACAAAAGCTGCCTTTCAACCAACCAATCAGGATGGCAACCTTGATTTGGAACAACTTCCTGCCACCAGCCAACCTTCCCCCCTACAGCCAATCAGGCTTCAGCTCCCCTGGCCCAGTGCCCCAAACGCAGAATCATTACTGCTCAGATTCTTCAAGAAATAGTGGCACTGAACCTGCAGGGTCTGTCATGGGACCAGATTGCCGCCCAGTTGCAATTTACCCAAGCTACTGTCATGCGGGAATTCAACAACCTGATGAACAGGGGGGATCTGATTGGGACAGCCAAGAAGGCCCCCAAGTTCCAAATCAATGAGGCATACCCAATTATGCTTGACCTCCTGCAGCAGGACCCCAAGCTTCCCTTGACCCAGGTCTGGAAGCAACTTGCACACCATGGCATTTGGGTGTCTGAGCGCATGGTGCAGCTCTGGATGTATGGGAAGATGGCTTCAATACAGGTTCTTACCAATTTTTCCGGCAACCAATGGGATGGCGCTGAGGATTCCCTGTATGAAACTGCCATGAATCAACCCTGGTCCAATGCCTGACTAGTCTAACTGATGATGCCATGTTCATCTTCTATTACAAGCTATATATAGCTTTTGATGATTTTGGTGAGCAAGGAAAAGCCGCCACCAAGAACAGAAGGAAGAAGGTCAAGAATGGGACTTTCATTGGTGCCTTTCTGGCTGTTTCAGCCAAGGGTTTTGTCTACTATTGGACAAACCCAGATTTCATCAATGACTACTTGTACAGCCACATCCTCAGTGGATTACTCAACTCCTGGGATGGCTCAAATTCCAAGTACCAGGTTTTCTTGAGCCACCAGATGGAGGGCAGCTCCACTGCCCTCAAGGCCATCCAGGAACGTGGGCACCAGGCCTCTGTGTACCCAGCTGGTCACACTGACATCCATCTGGCTGATGTTGTGTTCTTTAATATTGGAGATAAACTCTGGGAGTGCCGCCCTCAGGCTTTCAACAACCTCTATCTTGGGGTCCTTGACCACAATTCTCTCTTTGGTCACCAACTGGTGGCTGACTTGTTTGGGCAAATGGTTTTCCATGTGAACATGGGTAACCAATCACAGAAAGACAAGTGTCTCCCACCATGTTCCACTGTCACCTACCAGCCAATGATGGACAAGGAATAGACCAAGTTGTATATGGCAGCCATCACGCAAAATCCTCCTGCCTCCAGCCCCGCCACCCCCACCCCCCACCTTCTGGCCCCACCCACTCAATCCCAGACCCCCCAGGCCAGCACTGCCTCTACGCCTTTCTTCCCGTGCTATTCTGCCTACTAGGGATTACTCTTTCCCGCCCCAATAAACCCCCAGTTGCCAAAAAAATTCTATTTATATTGTCTTTATTTTGAATTTCAATTGTTCATGTTCTCTTTGTTTATAGTTGGCTTTTTTCTTTATGCTCAGTTTATTTCTATAAAATCATATATTTACTATTTTGTGTTGTCTAGATTCAGAACACAGTTATTTTTAGCACTTTGCACAGCCCCTTGTGAAAATATTATTAACAATTTTGTGATCAGCTAAATTTGAATTAGAAAATTATAGGTTAATTGATTTTAGATAAAGTTGTTACTGATCCAAATTCAAAACCTTAATGATAAACTTTAAGCCAATCAGGAGCCGAGTGATAAAGTGATTGTTTTGACATAAAAGGCCATTTAATAATTCTTTGGTGCATGTGTGCTAATTAATATGATTGGCTGGTTGTTTTGCCATTGTGTGCCATTGCCGCTGTGGCAAGTTGTTGGTGGAATAGTGCCCAATCATATTAATTAGCACACATGCATCAAAGAATTATTGAATGTCCCTTTATGTCACAACAATCACTTTATCACTTGGCTCCTGATTGGCTTAAAGATTATAATTAAGGTTTTGAATTTGGATCAGTAGCAACTTTATCTAAAATCAATTAAACTATAATTTTCTAATTAAAATTTAGTTGATCACCAAATTGTTGTTATTATTTTCACAAGGAGCTGTGTAAAGCGCCAAAAATAATATGGCAATTAAGGAAATAATACCAACACAAAGCAAACAACACATTTTGGGATGAGCTTAAAACCTATACACAATGGGGAAAAATGGGATATTTGAGTAATGTGAAAACAAACAGGGATAAATAAAGAGGCAATTATATCATATTAACACAGAGTTTATTCAGATGAAAGCTATAAAAACATATGGAAAGGTATGTAAAAAATGAATGACAGAATTGGAGAAGTTATTGAAGGACCTTGACTCTGCAATTGCAGAGATCAAAGAAATTGACTGCAAGGTCAAAGTAAAGGTGAAGTTCACTGTCCTTGAAGGGGATAAAATAGACAAGGTGTCTGCAAAGGCCCTTATGACCAAAATACCAGACACCCCGGAGAAGACAATCAAGTGCTTACTAAATATTCAAACAACTGTGGTCAAGGACCTCCAGTTCAAGTCATTTTTCCTCTTTACGCCGTCTGTCTGGACAGATGACCCTGAAATTTATGCCCATCTCAAGCCGGCCAAGCGCACCAGGAAAGAGGACACAGAATTGCCTGCTCAACTTCTTGCGCCAAGAATGGCCAAGCTGGCTGAGGCTGCGGGCAAGGAAGAAACACAAGAAGGTAACCTAAAAAATAAAATTAATAAATTTTCAAAATACTTACCTTTTTTCTTAGAAAACGTAGACGGTGAACTCTGCAAGGTCCTGGTCCCTTTTGCCCCCCCACCTTCTATGCCAACTACGCCACTCATGTGGCCAAGCAGCTGTATCTGTCCCCCCTGTCTTGCGGGAGCTGGAGGACTGCATCTACAGGTCCTTTCTTATGTTGCAGGAGGCATTGGCCGGGCTGAGGCATGGCAAGGGGGCATCCAAGTGGGCAGTTACTGCCTACAAGGATGCCCAACTGGTCCGCCTGGACCCGGTATCCCTCAGTGGAGTTTACTGTGTAAACTCTATTGAGCTTGTTTGGGACGTCCTGGAGACGCTCCCATTCAAGGATGTACCGGAGATGGGCCAGGCCCATGTGGCTGCTTGCTTCTGCTTCCTGGTGGAGCACACAATATCTTACCTGTTGGAGAACTTTGGGCGCATGGTGTCAAAATTGGCTGTTGCAGACGCAATAGCTGTCAAGAAAACCAAAATCCTCCTGGCGGACTTTAGGCTGGCCTGGAGTGCCAACAAGACGGGGGTCCCTCAAGCAATGGAGCTGACCTTTGCTAAAACCAATCCCAAGAAAAAAAAATAAGCACAGTATACAATAAGCTGTGTGAGTTTACTGAAGCCTTTGCTGGACAAAGGCTTCATCTGGTGGTTTACCTGGGGTTTCTGTTTTACTTTGAGATGAGCACAGATGTGAAGGATCTTGATGGGGTCCTCCTAGGGATCAACAAGGCCAGGCTCTCACTGGATGGGAAGAAGGTCCCCCCCAGGTACGGCTCGGTGGACCACAAAATACAAGACGCCCTGGTCCTGGCAGGGATTTATGTATTTACAGCCCCACCAGAGAAGCTGCTCCTACATTTCCACCTGATCCTTCTCCCTTTTACTAGCTGCCAAGAATATTTTAACCAGGGTGTATCCACCGTCCACGGTGTGGTGGTGGAGGTTGTGTGTCACCTCCATTGCGGGGTGGGTACATACCAAAGGACTTACTATTGGCGCACACAATAAAAGTATGATTCCAATAAATTTTATTACAATTTATATTATTTTTATTATAATAAATTTTTATAATTTTTATTTCAGCAAACCATTTTTGCAAAAGATATTGCGGAAACAGTTTCATAAAAGCATAAATTTATATGTTAATAAAATAAATTGTGACTTGTACATTTTATGTTTAACTTTTTTAAAACTATTTTTATATTTATTTGACAAAAGTGATATAAATATATTTTTGTAATCCAGTATCAAGCGTTTAGGATACCCTTAGATGCCGCAATAAAAAATGATTATAAATAAATAAATTACTAACCTTCATTGATGGTCTTGCTGAATGCGATTGTGGGTTTAGAAGCTTCTAAATATAAAATGATAATTAATAAATCTTAAATAGTAAATTAGAGAATATAAAAAAGTTGGACAAGCTAAGCCTTTAATTGATTGGCTGTTTGGCTAGGTACACAGGGATGAACAAATCAGTGTGGCCATAGAATTTGGCCACGGTCTCAGCTGGTAGGGTGTGAATTCTGGCCTGCAGCAAATCAAACAGGTCCTCAACCCCAGTTGGGGTTCCTTGCTTGATGACTTGCTTGAGCCACCCAAAGACTTTCTCAATGGGATTTAGGAAGGGCAAATAGGCTGGGAGGAAGAGAAGGCGCAAATTTGCTGTGGCCAATTGCTGGGGGCCCACTGCAATGCTAGTGTCAATCATTGGGAATTACTTGAGAATATCAGCCACCTTATGGAGACCAATGTTGTCCAGCACAATGACGTTGGTGAAGCCCAGGCTTGTGCGCCTCAGGTGCTCCTGGACCAATTAGAGGAATGATAGAAAGGTCCTGCTATTATGTGAACCCAATATCATTTGGTAGAGCTCAACCCCCCTTTGGACTGAGGAGAGCCACCATTGAATAGGCTGTGGCGCAGACTTCAGCACGCCAAGCCATCCCGTCATTTGAGCCTTTTGGGACATAGCCATACTCATTTTGCATAGACAAGACAAATGCAGATTTGTCAATGTAATAGAATTTGACCGTCCCCTTGGCTTTAAGGGCAGTGTACACCTCTGCATATTTTTTCTGGGTCTCAACATTGGCTGGGCTGTTTCTGTTGTAGGGAAATACCCTAAGCTTTTTCCAGGAAAATCACATTCCCTTCACCAGATGGTAGTAAAAGAAAATTGAAGCCTCAACCCCAAAAGTAGATTTGACCATGGCCTGAATATTTGCCAGTTTAATATGGCAGTCCCAGGTTATCCACTGGTGGATTTCCCATTTGTGCTCCTTGTTAATCATGGTAGAAACTTGCAAGGATTTCTCCGCGGCAAGGACACAGCCAGTATTGATGAATTTGTGGAAGGTCTTGCTGGCGTACTTGGGATCCACTCTAACAATGGCTGTGGCCGCCTTGTAGTCACCGGATTCACACATTAGCTTGAGAAGGATGATGTGTTTGATATCTGGGATGCACTTCTGAGCGGGCTTAGTAGGCTCAGATGAACTGGGATCCTGATTAGTGACAGGCTTGCAAGGCATGGGCATCTTGTTGTAGAAGGCTGCAACCTTTTTGAGCACTAACTGTCCCTCATTGGTTTGATAGAACTTGGGCTTCTTGTCCTCCTCCTGATTGCCATCACTGATGTAGAGCTTGTAGCTAGTATCAAGTACAGGCTTCACCTTCTCCAGCATGGCTGACGGGACCAACTCTTGCCAGTACACAACATCAAACATGTATGAAGTAAGTTCTACCTCCTTGCCTCTAACTTTCTTGGTAAAGGTAACAATGGTGGGCTTCCAGGTCAGCTTGGGGACCCAAGGGTTTATGCTCTGCACCCTAGTAGCTTGTGCTCCTCAAACCAGTTGTCAGAGCAGCATCACTATCAAACTCTCCTCTTCTGTCTCCTTCTTGAGTAGGCATTTGTGTTGCACTAACTCTGTTCTTCAACCTGCAGGGGCAACTGCAACTGCAGTGCACAACAGGTGCATTGATACTCTGGTGTTGTGTTCCTTTCATTTTAAAATTTAATAAAATATTAAATAAATTTCAATTAAGTTACTCCCTAATTTTAATTTTTGCTTTTATCTGAATATGGATATTCAATTAATATTTTTTCCCACCCAATATCCCAATTATAGATTTTTTATTTCTTAATTAGTTGTTTCTGGTTTTACAATGCCCATTTTAGAATACCCAAAATAATTTTCACCCATTTCCCCAGATTTAATGCCAAATTAAGCACTCAACACAATATTTTTAAAATTTATGTTTCAGATCTTGTGTCTTATTTTAGATACCTTGGTATCATTCTTGATTACAATTCATTGCATACACTGAGTGAGTGATTTTGTTTACATAGTGAGTTGCTATTGTGTTTTGTTTTTGGATTGAATTTTGACACACTGTGCTTGGGTGTATTTTGTCACCAATTCACATAGTAAACATATGTACACCAAAAGTCAACTCACACAATTTTGTTTGTGAATCCATGTATTTTGGATTATATTTTGAATGGTTTTGCTTTGCACGTGAGCACTTCTTTGCTGTGTTGACCCATTTTGCCCATTAACGCCAAAAATCCCTGTTAACAGAGTGTATATCTTAACCTGATAGTTGGATTTTGTTCAAATCTGAAATCATTTTGTTTAAATCTGAGGTATTTTTGGTTGTTGCCATAGCTTTTAAAACTATTGTATGATATTCTCAGTTAATTCACTAGTAAATGGCCTATTTGTGCTCCTTGGTGGACAGAATAGACAGGCGCTTGAGTTTCTCCACTTGTAGAATTTGCCCAGTGTTGAGAAACTAGTTGAATTTTTTATTAGCATATTTGGATCCACTTTGACAATACCCGCACCCTTTTTGGGTTCCTCACTTTTCTGTATCAACTTGATAATGATAAAGCGCTTTATGCTGGGAACAACTTTTCAAGTTGACTTTTTGGATAAGGTTGAATTGGGATACTGCACAGTGACTGGTACACAAGGCATATACACCTTGTTGTAGATGACTGTGATCTTTTTAACACCTGCTGTCCCTTCACACTTTTATAAAACTCTGGCTCTTCATTATTGTCTTGGTCATTATTGCTTACATAGAACTCATAGCTAGTGTCAATCACTGGCTGAGCCTTTTGTATCATGGCTGTTGGGGTCAACTCCCGGCGGTAAACAGAGTAAAATAACAAAGAAGAGAGCTTGGCTTTCTTGTTGTTCACTGTTTTAGATGTGAAACCCTTGGTAGTCTTTCTAGATATCTTGAGCAGTATTGGATTTATGCTCTGTGCCTCTCAACCTGTGCAGCCTAAACTGGTTGTTGTGTCTGTGCAACCTCAACAGTATCTATTACTTTTTTGTCTTCTTTCTGAGTTTGCACTTGTGTTGCACTAACACAATTTTTGACTCATGGTGACACTCCCAGCCATGGCACACACTGGCTGTATTGTCACTCTGTTGTTGTGTTCTTTGAATTATATTATAAAATTAAAATACTAAACTGAGCCCAACTAATTTAAAGCACTGGTTTTAATTTTTGCTTTTATCTGAATATGGTTATTTCATTAGAGTTTTTCTACCCCCAATATCCCAATTATAGTTTTAAAATTCTTAATTAGTTATTTTTGGTTTTCAAGGCCCATTTTAGATTCACTAAATCAAATTCCACCCATTTTCCCAGATTTTACGCCAAATTAAGCACCCAACACAATGTTTTTATAATTTATGTTTCAGATTCAGGCCTTATTTTAGATGGCTGGGTACAATTCTTGTTTAAATTTCATTTCACACAACAACTGAGCGGTTTTATTTACATGTTGAGTTGTTATAGTGCTTTGTTTTTAGATTGAGCTTTGACTCACTGTGCCTGAGTATATTTTGTCACTAATTTACATAGCAAACATATGTACACCAAAAGTCAACCCAACCATTTTGTTTGTGAATTCATTTATTTTGTATTATATTTTGATCATTTCTGTTTGTAGTATGAGTACTTTGTTGTGTTGAGCAATTTTGTCTATTAACACCCAACATTCCTGTCAACAAATGATATATTTTACACTGATAGCTAAAGTTTGCTTGAATTTGAGTCCATTTTGTTTAAATCTGAGGCATTTTTGCTTGACATCATAGCTTTAAAAACTACTGTATAAAATCTGCACTTTTGGAATGCTTGTCATGAATAACATTTATTTCTGTTCTAAAACCCAAAGTTTGGAATATGGATCAAACTATGGTCAGCTCAGGCTGTGGGCCGCCAGCCCTAAGGACCTAGCACCTGCCTGCGTTTTTTGGAATTAATTTTCCTTGATTTGATCCAAGAATGCCCGGAATTGCAAAAAAACTGTCTGTGAATGCCTCACAAGTTGCTTCAAGGAAACCTTGCAGCCACTAGCCTAATGTAGAGGAGACACTTTCAACCACTGATCTAAATACTCTCATGTCAATCAATACAGCCAAAGAAACCAACATAAGCATCTACTAGCTTTTATGCCATCAGTGAGAATATCAGCTATCAGGTCGCCCTCAAAAATACCGCTCCAAAACAGAATGATTTAGCAATAATTTTACTTAAACTAGCCCATAAAAGCCTGCGCTGTCCTAGTATCATTTTGCTGCCCAATACCCCAGAAAGCCTGTCTGTCCAAATTCTTGATGTCTGATGCTCTAATTTCCGGCCTCTGAAATTAAAACCTGGCAAAAGAGGACTATGTGAACTTCCAGGTTTAGCATTAAGCTCTATTGCATACTAAAATAAAAATGTGTTATGAACTATTGGTTCACCCAATTGTTTTCATATTTTATCCTAGTTTTTTTTCACTTGAACATCACTCTTTCTGGACTGCCAGCCCTAACATCTGCAGTTTTTCATCTGTCAGGCTCATCTTACAACTTGTAAATTTTACAGAGTATCTCCTGAAGCCCAAGTATAAGAGTTATACCTCTAAGAAAATACTGTTGATTGCCTACTTGGCCCACACAAAAAAATTATCCCAGTTCATCTGCAAAGGCATCTGGCACATAACAGAACCCTGTCTGTTTAAGAACAAGTACAACTTTCTCCCTGTTTACCAACTTGCTATGAAATCTTCACCTACACTAAAGCTTATATATGCATCTGTCTCTGATCTTCTCTCAGATACCACCAACAAGCTGTTTGAGATAGTGTATATTATCTTCTTAGGGGTAATAGACACAATAATTTCAGCCTCTGGTCCTGGGTAGAAAAATTTTGACCTATGTTTTTAAGTTAGCACCAATCCTGCAGCAGGCCTTGCTTGCTCAACCCATAGCCCACCTCATCCCTAATTCTGACGGGACAGCTACCCACAAATGGTGTCCTGACAATGCTGAGCAAATTCTGGTTTTTGTCCAGAGATAGTCCACCACACCCCTAATTCTACTAGCTGATTTGTATATTTATTGATTTAACTTTGGGTCTAGAAAAAACTTGAGTCAAAGTGTTATATATTAATATTTTGTCTAACAAAAAATAACAAGTTATACTATTTACTCTTAATAAATAAATAAATAAAAACTTCATATTTAGCTATAAACTTACAAATAAAGCCATCTGATGACATATAAGTGAGAAAAATATGAAAATTTTAACTTTTGGCTGAAAAAGTCTAATAAATTAGTCAAGGTACAAAAAGGTATATCTAAAGTAGAGTTATTAGTCTTCTAAAAACCAATCTTTCTCTCTGTTATAAAGTAAATCAAAATTATGACAATTCAAAGATAAGGTAATAGCATTTACATCTTTGGGGCTGCTATCACTCTTTCATACTTATCAATATAATTTTATTTTCGTTTTAAAATATAAGACCTTAAAGAAATAAAAAAGTTGAAGTTTTATTTATAAATATTTAGGTTGAATTAAAAAACTATCTTTCAAACAGTATATTGTTTTTTTATTATTCTAATAATTAAATCAAGGCTCTAGCATGAGAATAATACTCTTATATTTTTAAAGAAAATATAACTATATGAAATAAAGGTAAAGATCCATATGCTCTGAATAAATTTTTTTCTCACACCTCGTTGTTTTAAAATACCTTAAAAATTGAATGTAGAAGCTTTAAATAAATATGCGCAGAGCTAAAATTTATCTCATTTAAAACAGTGCTTCGTTAAATCTAACAAAAACTTTATTTTATTAGAACTTTTAAATAATCTAATAAAAGGTAAATATCAAAGATAAAATTATTATGGTGTAATCTCGTAATTCACGTAAAATTTTTTATAACCTTCTAAAAATTACCGGGTATTTATTGCAAGGAACGAATTTCTTAACCAAAACTGCTCAAATAAGTTAATGAAACATTTGGTAAAATGTAAAGATGCCTAGAACACTTGAGCAGATGACCTGCTTGTTCATCTAATATAGGTTTCAGCTACTCTGAGATGAGGGATGGTTACAAAACTGGCTGGTTAAATTTTCAGTTGTTGACCAGATTTGATCCGGTGTTTATGACAAAAAAGTCATCCTAAGTTTACATAACAGCTGTTTGACGTATAACTCAACAGTTTCTGTGTACAAGGTCTCTTTTGTGGTAGTAAAAAACTGTAGAGGTTTTATAGGTTTTTATTTAAAGTGGAGAGAGGATCTTTAAATTTATTAATTATTTCATCAGTTTTTGATTTTTGGTCCCAAAGGAGCACTATACAAAAGTTAGTATATGGTCATAAGGATTTTTATAGAATAGTAAAGCTTCAGATATAAAATAAGTATCAGCAAAAACGCAGGGTTGAAGTTTCCGCACGTTCCAAAGAATTATGAACTTGACTCTATGTAATATCATCAATTTGAAAAAGCTAATATTTAAACAAACTCACCTTAGGGAACCTAAACAAAAAATGACCTCCTATTGAATCCTTAACTGTACTTATAGTGTTTTATGAGAAGTTACGAATGTACACCTAATTATAATCCAAAATAGGTTATTTGGATTTCTAGTGCTAGGCTCGACTCGAAGCACCTAACAGGAATCATCTTAAGGCAAACAAATTATATTTCATTCAAATTGAAATTCCTTGTGAATAAATCAACTTGATTACGTTGTTGCGGTGAACGCATTCAAACGACCGTTATTCGAAATCCGCAAATCCCCAAATTACCCTTTAAATAGTTGGATTATGCAAATAAAGTTTTATCTCTTGGTTAATTAATTATTACCAATTTTACATATTTGTTGTTCACCACAACAACGTGTTGATTCAATATTAAATTCCAACATTGATTCTTATCACGTAAACCCTTTAAAAACCAGGCAATCCTAAAACGGTTTAATTGTTAAGATACAATAATAAAAGCGCTCTAAATCAAACTTAAGCCCTATGAGGACAACACGTTATATTTCGATATATTTAAATAATACTGTTGGATTAGAACCGATTTGAAAAATGCAGAATTGTCAAATCCAAAATGCAAGATTCACAATTTGAAGTGTGATTTGGCAATTATTCTCATTAAATCAATATTTTGGCATTTTTTAATTAAAATGAAATTTAGGATCTTGTATATATTTTGTGTGGACAAAATGAACTAATAGGAATCCAAAATGAATTGTTCAAGTCCTCAAACATTTTTACTAAGTTTACTGTTTTTTAAAAATGCAGGATTGTCAAATCAACAAGTAAATTTCAAATTGTAAATGAAAACATCAGTAAATTCAACCCCAATTTCAATATCTAAAAGTTAAAATTAAGTGCAAAAAGTAAACCAGGACAAAGTAAACAAAATTGATAAGCTTCACAGCGATAAAAATCAAGGGAAAATTCAATTTTGATATCTATTTTTAGGCCTAAAAATTACATTAAATGTTAACTTGTATAAACCGAAATTTGGTAAAATATATTTTGGACTCTGAATTACTAAAATAAAAGTCATTATACTATTAACAAATAAAGCAAGAGCAAAAAAGAACTTAAGAATACAACATATTGTCAAAGGCTTGGATGTTAAACCATTTTGGCTATCACCAACCTAGTTCAACATCTCTACATCACCCAGTTTGATACAAAATCAATTTTCCAACAGTTTACCTGTTTTGATATCAAACTGATTTTCACCTGACTTATCTATCTACCCACTCATTCCTGATCTTAGTCTGGCTACCTAATGTCAATCACTGATTTCAGTTAGGTTTCTATTACAACATTTCTGGTTATAAAAGACTAATCCGTTATCTAATAAAATCACTCTTATCCAAATCATTCTTTAAAGCTTCCCCAAAAGTTGCCTACTCATCATTATATACAAATTAAAACATATTTTTATTTTATTTTTTAATGTAAAGACTATCTCACACTCAGCCAAATTTTGCAAAAAAATATAATATAACTCATCTAAGAAAACATATCAGAGAATAAATAAATAAATAAATAAATAGACCCAACATCAGAAGCAGCTGTTGTAACTGTGCTGTTTTAGCAGAGTTATAGAGTAGGTAAAAAGAATATTGTAATAAATCATGTATTTATTTAGAAAAAAAATATTATATAGTTTTTAGTGGTATCAGAGGTAGATTAATGTTCCTACAGTAGTTTTAAAAGCTATGAAAACAACCAAAAATACTTCAGGTTTAAACAAAATACAACTTTCAGGTAAAAATATACACTCTGTTAACAAGGTTTATTGGTGTTAATGAGCAAAATGAGTCAACACAGCAACAAAGGGCTCACACGCAAAACAAAACTATTCAAAATACAATCTGAAATACATTGATTCACAAACAAAATGGTGTGAGTTGACTTTTGGTGTATATATGTTTACTATGTGAATCAGTGACAAAATACACCCAAGCAAGGTGGGTCAAAACTCAATCCAAAAACAAAACACAATAGCAACTCACTATGTAAACAAAATCACTCACTCAATGTGTGCAATGGATTGTAATCAAGAATGATACCAAGGTATCTAATACAAGACACAAGATCTGAAACATAAATTTTAAAAATATTGTGTTGGGTGCTTAATTTGGCATAAAATCTGGGAAAATGGGTGGAAATTATTTCAAGCATTCTAAAATGGGCGTTGCAAACCAGAAACAACTAATTAAGAAATAAAAATCTATAATTGGGATATTGGGTGGGAAAAACTCTAACTAAATATCCATATTCAGATAAAAGCAAAAAATAAAATTAGGGAGTAATTTAATTGAAATTTATTTAATATTTTATTAAATTTTAAAATGAAAGGAACACAACACCAGGTACCAATGCACCTGTTGTGCACTGCAGTTGTGGTTGCCCTCACGGGTCAAAGAACAGAGTTAGTGCAACATAAATGCCTACTCAGGAAGGAGACATAAGAGGAGAGTTTGATAGTGATGCTGCACTGACACAGCTGGTTCAAGGGTCACAAGCTGCTAGGGTGTGGAGCATAAACCCTTGGGTTCCCAAGCTGACCCAGAAGCCCACCAAGGTCACCACTACAAAGAAAGTTAGAAACAAGGAGGTAGAACTTACTTTGTATGTGTTTGATGTTATGTACTGGCAAGAGTCAGTCCTGACAGCCATGCTGGAGAAGGTAAAGCCTGTACTTGATACTAGCTACAAGCTCTACATCAGTGATGGCAATCAGGAGGAGGACAAGAAGCCCGAGTTCTATCAAACCAATGAGGGACAGTTAGTGCTCAAAAAGGTTGCAGCCTTCTACAACAAGATGCCCATGCCTTGCAAGCCAGTCCTTGAGCAGGATCCCAATTCAACTACTCTCTCTAAGCCTGCCCAAAAGTGCATCCCTAACATTAAACACATCATCCTGCTTAAGCTAATGTGTGAATTGGGCAATTACAAGGCAGCCGCGGCCCTTGTTGGAGTAGTTTTAACTACGCCTCCAAGACCTTCAACAAGTTTATTAACACAGGTCAAGTCATTGCCACAGAGAAATCCATGCGCGTTTCCACCATGCTCACCAAGGAGCACAAATGGACAATCCACCAGTGGATCACCTGGGACTGCCATCTTGAACTGGCAAATATTCAGGCTATGGTCAAATCTACTTTTGGGGTTGAGGCTTTGATTTCCTTTTACTACCATCTGCTAAAAGGGGATGTACTTTTCCTGGAAAAAGCTTGGGGTATCTCTGTACAATTGAAATAGCCCAACCAACATTGAGACCCAGATAAAATACACAGAGGCGTACACTACCCTTAAAGCCAAGGGGATGGTCAAATTTTATTATATTGACAAATCAGCACTTGCCTCGTCTATGCGCAATGCATATGGCTATGTCCCCAAAGGGCTCAAATGACAGGATGGCTTGGCGTGCTGCAGTCCGCGCCACAGCCTATTCAATGGTGGCTCTCCTTGGTCCAAAGGGGGTTGAGCTATATCAAATAATATTAGGTTCACATAACAGCAGGACCTTTCTATAATCCCTCTAATTGGTCCAGGAGCAACTGAGGCGCACAAGCCCAGGCTTCACCAACGTCATTGTGTTGGACAACATTGGTTTCCACAAAGTAGCTGACATTCTTGAGGAATTCCCAATGATCAACACCAGCATTGCTGTGAGCTCCCAGCAATTGTTCACAGCAAATTTGAACCTTCTCTTCCTCCCAGCCTATTTGCCCTTCCTAAATCCTATTGAGGAAGTCTTTGGGTGGCTCAAGCAAGTTGTCAAGCAAGGAACTCCAACTGGGACCAAAGACCTGTTTAATTTGCTGCAGGCTAGGATCCACACCCTCCCAGCTGAGACTGTGGCCAAATTTTATAGCCACACTGATTTTTTTATCCCTGCTTGCCTTGACAAACAGCCAATTAATTAAAGGCTTAGATTGTCTGACTTTTTTATATTCTCTAATTTACTATTCTAGATTTATTAATTATCATTTTATATTTAGATGTTTACAAGACCGCAATCACATTCAGCAGGACCATCAATGAAGGTTAGTAATTTATTTATTTATAATCATTTTTTATTGTGTCATCTAAGGCTATCCCAAACGCTTGATACTGAATTACGCAAATATATTTATATCACTTTTGTCAAATAAATATAATAATCAAAAAAAGTTAAATGTAAAGTGTACAAATCAGAAGTAGATTTTATTAAAATATCTTATTATGCTTTTATTAAGACCTTCTCTGGGATATATTTTGCAAATCTTGTTTGCTAAAATAAGAATTAGAAAATTTTATTATAATAAAAATAATATGTATTGTAATGAAATTTATTGGAAGAGAGAATTTATTAAGAGCTCCTGTAGTGAGTTCTTCTGTATGTACCCACCCCAAAATGGAGATGGTGCACAACCTTCACTGCCATACCATGGACAGTGGATACACTCTTATTAAAATATTCATGGTGGCTAGTAAAAGGGAGTAGGGTCAGGTGCAAATGGAGGAGCAGCTTCTCTGGCAGGGCTGCAAACCTGTAGATACCAGCCAGGACTAGGGCATCCTGGATGACATGATCCATTGAGTCATACCCAGGAGGGACCTTCTTCCCATCCAGGGAGAGCCTGGCCTTGTCAATTCCTAGGAGGACCCTGTCAAGATCCTCCACGCTGGCACCCATTCTAAAGTAGAAGAGATACCCCAGGTAAACCACTGATGAAGCCTTTGCCCAGCAAAGGCTTCTGTAAACTTGCACAATTTATTGAAAACTCCACTGATCTTCTTTTCATGCTTGGTATTTGCAAAGGTCAGATCCATGGCTGCAGGGACCCCTGTCTTGTTGGCACTCCATGCCAGCCCAACGTCTGCCAAGAGGATTTTGGTTTTCTTGACAGCTGTTGCGTCTGCAACAGCCAATTTTCCCACTGTGCGCCCAAAGTTTTCCAGCAGGTAAGAGAGCGTGTGCTCCAAGGGGTAACAGAAGCAAGCAATCACATGGGCCTGGCCCATCTCTGGTACATTCTTGAATGGGAGCATTGCCAGGACGTCCCAAACAAGCTCAATGGAGTTTACACAGTGAACTCCATTGAGGACCACCCGGTCAATGCAGACCAATTGGGCATCCTTGTAGGCAGTAACTGCCCACTTGGATGCCCTCTTGCCATGTGTAAGTTCAGCCAATGCCTCCCGTAACATTGGAAAGGACCTGTGGACCCTGTATTTAAGCTCCTGCAAGACAGGGGGGACAGATGGAGCTGTTTTGCCATGTGAGTGGCAAAATTCAAATAGAAGGTGGGCAGGACAAAAGGAACCAGGACCTGGAAGAGTTCACCATCAATGTTCTCAAAAAAGGTAAGTATTTTAAAATTGTTATTAATTTTATTTTTTTAGATTATCTTTGTGGGTTTCCTCCTTGCCGGCAGCTTTAGCGGGCTTTGCCATTATTGGCACAAGTAATTGTGCTGGCAATTCAGTGTCCACAGTTCTTGTGCGCTTTGCAGGTTTGAGATGTTCATACATCTCAGGGTTGTTGACCCAGATAGACGGCGTGGAGAGGGCAAAGGACTTGAATTGAAGGCCTTCCACAACATGCTTCTGGACATTTAAAAGCTGTTCAATTGTTGCTTTGGGGGTGTCTGACATCTTGGCTGTCACACTTTTTGCTTTAAAGAGCCACAATTATTGAGATTATAGGGTACAGGACATTTTCTAGAATACAGTCATATGTGAGGATATGAGTAGTATTGTATCATAAGGGCCAGGATTGAACAGAACCATGATTATTGCCCAGCAATGGCTTTTGATCACACATATACACTTAAGGATTAGGATAAAGGTCAACCAGATTAAGGATAAAATAAAGATGGTTCAAAGATGATTTTATTGTAAATGATTAATTCTTCTTGTACCTTCTACAAGGGTAATATCTGGGCTGCTAGCAATGTCTTCTAGGACATTCTAACACGCCCCAAATTTGGGTAATTATTAATCTAGGTTTGGCGCTTATCACAAGTCAACCAATAGAATATTTTCATCTTCACCCAGCACAGGTGATCCTTGCTAGCATGGAATAATTTAGTACTTCAGGATCACTTCCTACTTCTCTGGCATACTGCAGCTTAATGCTGATTAATGTGATAAATATGAAAATTTGAGATTATGAGGAATCAAACCCAGCGCCTTGGCACTTGCAATAATGTTCAGTTGGCGCAGCGGCACTTGACATAAAAGTAGTTCAGTGCTTTGGCGCCTAATCCAATTTCTAGGCGGCACTGCAGCGCTTGTGTATTTTTAAAGTGCTACGGCAGCAAATAATGTCTTATTTAATTGCCGCGGCGGCACTTATTATTGACTAGTTTAAGGCTCAGGTCAGCAGACTACTGCTGATCTAATATGCATATAGTTTATACTACCAATTTATGTAGTTTGGTAGCTGTAATTCATATCCGCGAGCTCTGCCATAATTAGTATCATTGTATTTTGTACTACTAATTTATGGATTTGGTTGTAACAGTCCCAATCTGTGAGCTCTGTCATAATTGGCATCATTGCGTGGTCAAAATTCCCAACATATCCCCCCCACTTGACCAAGCACTACTTTCTTTCTTTTACTGATGAACTCAACCAGCAATACCAACAACCACCAAAGCATGCGCCAAGCATACAGCGCTATGATGGCCACCATGGGTGAGGCAGAGCGTAATGCCTTCATTAAAATGCCATGCTCTGTGAGGATTGCCTTCTTTAACTGTCTTTGCTTCAGCAAGGACCAATTCTGCAAGCAGGACTGTGTCACCACTGTGACTGGCTCTGTTCCTGATTCCGCTCCCAGTTCTAATGCTGGTGATCTTTTCAAAGAGGATTCCTTATTTGACAAGCCTCCTCCTGTCCCCAGCACACCTCCTATCTGTGGTCCTTCTGGTGCTTTGTTCCCCTTCTTGCAGCGCTTGCCTTTCTCTGGTGAGCCTCCTGCCACCCTGTTGTTGATGCTTTGCGCTTGGCGCAACTCAGACAAGGTCCCCATGGACTACCCCAATCTGTTAAGCAAGTTTGGTGTTTGTCACCACAAGGAGACCATATTCAGCTTTGTGCAAGCCATGCACTCCAATGAGGATGCCATGTCCCCTATCTGTGCCGGTGAGCTCTACCACGGCTGGTATGATGCCTCTTGTTTGGCTGCTGAGGTGCGCCTAGGCCTGCAGTCCTCTTCCTTGGCGCCTGGTCAGATCTCTGCCCAGCACGCCCATACCATTGCCATACGTAATGACTTTATAGATGAGGTGGCTCAGATTTGGGCCCTTGAGCTTGCTGCTGACCCAGAATTACATCAAACCCTGGACCTTCCTATCCAGGCCAACTTCAGTCAGCGCTTCTTGGCTACCTTCAAGGCGTTCCTCTTGGTGGTGAGCACTGGCAACACCAGTCTCTATCTTCCCTTGGCTGCTGCTGCGTGCCACTTCATGTGGTACACCCCTAATAGCTGCCAGCCAGGTTACGCTGGTTGTTGCCTGGAGCACTATTGTGCTCTGGCTTATCAGCTCCAGGTTCCATTGTTGCTGGCCTACTCCTACATGGAGGACGCCCTGATGGACTGCCTGTCAATTGGGGCTGCGTTCTCCGCTTGTGGTAGTTGGGGTCACCTTGTGCCTGTGAGCCAGCTCCTCCTCCTGCTCTGTAACTGGACCTCCATGTTGCAGATCTCCCAGTTGGCCTGGGCTCAGATGCTGGTGATCTTGGCGCATGTGCTTCAATGCCTCAATGATGATCAGTACCTCTTTCCTACCCACAAGTGCCCTGTGGTCACCATCCAACACCCCACAAAGCATCATTGACGCGCCAACCGCCAAACCACTCTCCTCGCAGCATCCTCCTCTCAGCTGCGCAGAGGCACCCCTGCTCTCAGAGATCACCCCCAGTGAACTCCCCTTTGCAATAAACTTGCTTGACTCTTCATTATTTTTTATTATCTTTTTAATTTTATCTTTTTTGCTCATTCTTAATTTTTGTTATCTTCTTGTATATTTTTTAATTTCTTATTTTTTTATTCTCTTCTTTTGAATCATTCTCAGGGATATGGCGCTCACTCAGTCAACTGAGCGCCCAGTCTTTTTGTTTATAATTGTGTGCCTGAATAGGTCTTACCAGTGACTTTGCAGGTCTGGCCCCCAGGAATTTGACTTAGAGTTATTCTTCTGAAGCAGCATATTGCTCCCCTTCCTAGAGGAGGCTTACGTAAAGTAGCGGTACTATTGGTTGTGCCTAGAAAACTCCTGCATAACTTGTTGTCTTGGTGAGAATTTGGTTGGCGCCAGAGTAAGCAACTGGTTGTTTGTTGCCAATGTAGAGGTGGCCAGCGCTGCTCAAGTCTTTGCAAGAGTGGGATATCATTTGAGTTCTTTGACTTCTTAGGCCCTTAATTCAGTAAAGGTGGCTGGTACAGTTTGAACCTGTGAACGCTCTTGTTTGCTTTTGTAATATCAAATATGCTTTAAGCGCAATCATGCAGCAAGGTAGGTATAACAAGTTGCTGCTCAAAGCACTTCTATGAACCAATGTATCCTTTTAAACTTGTACCACGGCATGAGCTCAAAACCTGAACTAAAGCCTTCCTATTGATGTTATGTGTTGCTTCCTATGATGTTGGTCTCCATTGAGCTCAGATGTACTGCCTGCAGTTACCAGCAGTTTTCCAGTTGACTCCTTCTACAGGCAAATGTGTGTCCCCTGTAGTGAGCACCATTGTTGCGCTTTTTGCTTTACAGCGCCATAGTTATTGAGATTATAGGGCACATGTCATTTGCTAGAATACAGTCATATGTGAGGATATGAGTAGTATTGTATCAGAAGGGCCAGGATTGAACGGAACCATGATTATTGCCCAGCAATGGCTTCTGATTGCGCAGAAGCACTTAAGGATTAAGATAAAGGCCAACCAGATTAAGGATAAAATAAAGATGGTTCAAAGATGATTTTATTGTAAATGATTAATTCTTCTTGTACCTTCTACAAGGGTAATCTCTGGGCTGCTAGCAATGTCTTCTAGGACATTCTAACATGCCCTAAATTTGGATAATTATTAATCTAGGTTTGGCACTTACCGCACGTCAATCAATAGAATATTTTCATCTTCACCCAGCACAGGTGATCCTTGCTGGCATGGAATAATTTAGTACTCCAGGATCACTTCCTAATTCTCTGGAATACTGCAAGCTTAATGCTTATCAATGTGAAAAATATGAGAATTCAAGATTATGGGGAATCAAACCCAGCGCCTCAGCGCTCAATGTAAAAGTAAAGCAGCGCTTTGACGCCTGCAATATTTGCCAGGCGGCGCTGCGGTGCTTGAAATAATTTTCAGTTGGCGCTTGACATAAAAGCAGTTTGGCACTTTGGAGCCTAATCCAATTACTAGGCGGCGCCACAGCACTTGTGTATTTTTAAAGTGCCGCGGCAGCAAATCATGTCTTATTTAATTGCACGGCGGCGCTTATCATTGACTAGTTTAAGGCTCAGGTCAGCAGACTACTGCTGATTCAATATTCATATAGTTTATACTACCAATTTATGTAGTTTGGTAGCTCAATTAATATCCACAAGCTCTGTCATAATTTGTATCATTGTATTTTGTACTACTAATTTATGGATTTGGTTGTAACAGTTCCAATCCGTGAGCTTTGTCATAATTGGCATCATTGCTTGGTGAAAATTCCCAACATCGGCCATGAGTGCCTTGGCAGACACCTTTTCAATTTTGTCCCCTGTAAGGACAGCAGCCTTGACTTTTGCCTTGACCTTGCAGTCAATGTCTTTAATTTGGCCATTGCTAAGTCAAGATCCTTCAAAAGCTTCTCTAATTCTCTCATTGATTTTTTACTAACCTTTTCATATGTTTTTATAGAATTTGCCCCAATAAATTCTGTATTATTTTGATACTGTTGCCTCTTTGTTTATTCCCTTTTGTTTTCCCATTTTCTACATTATCCCATCTTTTTACCCATTGTGTATATGTTTTACGCTCATCTCAATATGTGTTGTTTGCTTTGTGTTGGCATTGTTTCCTTAATTACCATATTATTTTTGGCGCTTTGCATTTCCCCTTGTGAAAATATTAACAACAATTTGGTGATCAGCTAAATTTGAATTAGAAAATTATAGGTTAACTGTTTTTATATAAAGTTGTTACAGATCCAAATTCAAAACCTTAATGATAATCTTTAAGCCAATCAGGAGCCAAGTGATAAAGTGATTGTTGTGATATAAAGAGTCATTCAATAATTCTTTGGTCCATGTGTGCTAATTAATATGATTGGCTGGATGTTTTGCCATTGTACGCCATTGCTGCTGTGGAGAGTTGTTGGTGGACTAGTGCTAACCCAGTAGCTGATTGGACACTAGTCCACCAACAACTTGCCACAGCGGCAATGGCATACAATGGCAAAACATCCAGCCAATCATATTAATTAGCACACATGAATCAAAGAATTATTGAATGACCCTTTATGTCACAACAATCACTTTATCACTTGGCTCCTGATTGGCTTGAATTTTATCATTAAGGTTTTGAATTTGGATCAGTAACAACTTTATCTAAAACAGTTAACCTATAATTTTCTAATTCAAATATAGCTGATCATCAAATCATAGTTAATTTTTCACAAGGGGCTGTGTTTGGGTACTAAAAATAACTGTGTTCTGGATCTAGATACATGACATAGTAAATATATGATTTTATAGAAATAAGCTGAACATATAGAATAAAACCAACTATAAACAAAGAGAACATGAACAATTGAAATTCAAAAAAAAGATAATATAAATTGAGAATGTTTGGCAACAGGGGTTTATTGGGGTGGAGAAGAGTGATGCCTAGTAGGCAGAATAGTGCAGGAAGGAAGATGTTGAGGAAGTGCTGGCCTGGGGGGTCTGGGATTGGGTGGGGCTGGAAGGTGGTGGTAGCGGGGGTAGGGGTAGGAGGGTTACATGTGATGGCTGCCATATAACGCTTGTCATATTCCTTGTCTGTCATTGGCTAGATGGGCTGATAGGTGGCAGTGGCATAAGGTGGGAGGCGTTTGTCCTTCTGTGATTGGTTGCCCATATTCACATGGAAGACAATTTGGGAAAACAAGTCAGCCACCATTTGGCAGCCAAAGAGAAAATTGTGGTCAAGGACCCCAAGATAGAGGTCATTGAAAGCATGAGGCCAGTGCTCCTGTAGTGTATCTCCAATGTTAAAGAACACAACATCAGCCAGATGGATGTCTGCGTGGCCAGCTGGGTACACAGAGGCCTGGTGCCCGCATTGCTTGATGGCCGTAGGGCAGTGAAGCTACCCTTCATCTGGTGGCTCAAGAAAACCTGATGCTTTGAATTTGAGCTGTCCCAGGAGTTGAGTAATTCCCCAAGGATGTGGCTGTACTTGTAGCCATTGATAAAATCTGGGTTTGTCTGATAGTAGACAAAACCCTTGGCTAAAACAGCCAGAAATGCACCAATGAAAGTCCCATTCTTGACCTTCTTCCTTCTGTTCTTGGTGGCAGCTTTTCCTTGCTCACCAAAATTGTCAAACACAATCAATAACTTGTAGTAGGAGATAAACATGACGTCATCTGATAGACTAGTCAAGCATTGGACCAGGGTTGATTTGATGTCTAGATCATACAGAGAATCTTCAGCGCATTTCATTGGTTGCTGGCAAAATTGGTAAGAACCCGTATGTAAGCCACCTTTCTGTGCATCCAGAGCTTCACCATGCGCTCAGAGACCCATATGTTATGGTGCGCAAGCTGTTTGCAGACCTGGGTTAGGGGAAGCTTGGGGTCCTGCTGGAGGAGGTCAATCATTATTGGGTATGCCTCATTGATTTGGGACTCAGGGGCCTTCTTTGGCTTCTTGACTATCCCAATCAGATTCCCCTTGTTTATTAGGTTGTTGAACTCCAGCATTATTGTGGCTTGGGCAAATTGCAACTGGGCGGCAATCTGGTCTCATGACAGACCATGTAGGTTTAGTGCCAAAATTTCCTGGAGAATTTGGGCGGTGATGATTTGTTGTTTGGGGCACTGGGCCACAGGAGCTTAAACCTGATTGGCTGTAGGGGGGCAGGTTGGCTAGTGGCAGGAAGTTGTTCAAAATCAAGGTTGCTATCCTGATTGGTTGGTTGACAGGCAGCTTGTGTGGGGGTGGGTACAGGAGCAGGGGCAGGGGCAGAGCTAGAAACTAAGTGACTCTTAAACAAGTCAAAGCCATATGGGTCAGGGGTCAGTAACAGGTCAGCTTTCTTGTTACCCGCCTTAAAGGCTTGGGTATAAACAGGTGCCTCCACGCCCTGAGCCTTGCCTCCATTGAAGCTGGCTTGGCTGCTGCTGTCTTGACTGCTGGCGCTGTTGAAGATGTTGCTATTGAAAACCATATTAAAAAACCTAGGATAGAATCACTAAAAGTAGAAATTTTAAAATTTAATGATTTATTTTTGTTGTAATCTTGAGTCCATACTTAGAAGGTTCTCAAAACCATTATACACAAATCAGGAGCCATGAAAATGGATAAAATTCTCTGTTTCTAAATTGGATAGCTGTTGATTGTCTGTTAAACTTTTATTTTTCTATTTTTGGCTGCTCATACTACACATCTTATGTGAGTTCATTTTATCTTGTGCTTGTGGAATCTCGCTTCTAGATTGCTCAAATTTTGTTTCATTTTAGTCCTTCTGTTGGTGCCTCATATGAATCCCAATTAGATTATAATATACTCCAGAACAGCATCCATCCATTTCACTTGTTGCATCAGTTCATTTTTTTGTGGTTTAACTATACTGCTTGATGTTTTATATAATTTTGTATAATGGGCTAGTAAAATTTTGTTTTTTGTTTTACAGTTCATTTATTAACTAAAATTTTATGAATTAATTAAATCCTGAATCTTGCGCCACTTGGATTTTGTTCAAATCTGAAATAATTTTGTTTAAATCTGAAGTATTTTTGGCTGTTGCCATAGCTTTTAAAACTAATGTACAAAGAATTAAATTTGATTAAAAAGGGCCATCCCACAAAAGTGATTCAAAATTTGGACCAAGGATTTGACAATCCCACATTTTATGTTCAGGTTTTGAATTTACAGTACTACAAAAACCAGGTTTTTGATGTAATTCAAACAACATGTCAAATATCTACAACTTGATAAATGAATTAGAAACACACCTGCAAAAGGGTGTTGAAATAGAAAAATATCAGGGAAATAATAACAGAAAAGCTGGGCAATGGGCCAGTCACTAATCCAGTCAAAGGAAGATGCTCTGAATAAATTGGGAAATATTATAGATGAAAAGAACAAAGAAGAATTACTTAGTCTACAGGAAACAATTTTGTCAATTTTCAATTTCAATAATGTAGCCTAAAATTTGTAGGAGTTCTGGCAAGGAGCCAGAGAAAACAATAAGAAAATTAAACTAATAGAAGGAAAGGAAAAACACTGGAAATTACCACAAGTAAAGAGGAAACTGATCAAATGGAAACAGATGAAAATGAAGCACAATCAAGAAGCAGAAGAAATACAATAAAAAATGAAAATGTATTAAATGAAAATCAAGAGGAATAACAAGTAGCACAGAAAATAAGGAAGATCAAGCCCAGGAAATCAAATGGAGAGCAGCCAACACTATGAAGTTTGCTGAAGGGGCGCCAGTGGCTGAGGGGGCTGCAGGGAAACAATTAGTAATTTTTTTATGGTTTATTTATATTTACTTTAGTTATAACAAGAAATGGGGACAAGGTTTCTGAAGTGGCAGCCTTTGCGCCCAGTTGGTTTTACAGGGGTTACCAATCATTGGTAGCCCCTGTAAAACAAATAAATCAAAATGAAATAAATAAAATAATTCAAATAAACATGAATGCATTTGCAAATAAGGAAGCAAAGAAAAGGAACACTTGGCACCTGTGGGGTGCTTGCTGTGGGTTGGGGAAACCTACCAGCTAGGCAGAATAATCAACTTTAAGGAAATGAATGAAATTCAAGGGGATATCAAGATGGATTTTGATGAATATATTTAAAAATACTGTGAAAAATTCTCATTTGCAAATATAGATGGATATGAAAAAATCTAAAAAAACAGACTTTCAAATAGGGCCAGAATATCTCAAAACTAAAATTTTCAATAAAATGTTTAAAGCATTATCAAATAAAGTTGGGGACACAGTCCTCATGATTAAGTTCAAGCCTTTATTTATTTTGTTTGCCAAGGCATGGGGGCAGATACAAGCCAGGTGCCCCTGGAACCATCTTCAAGTTCAGCAACAAGTACTACATCAACAGATTTGTTCAATTATATAAAAAATTATGCATGTTGTAGAAAAATATAGCTCTCATAGGATTCACATTGCAACATACCTAGGGATACTATTACACTGCATATTAAAAAATGCTAAAAAGTTGGATGACATATCAATTCAAATAGACATATGCCAATTGGCACTAGAACAACAGAAGACACTGTGGGGGTACAGGACAGTTGAGCACGTTTTGTACAACTCCTTTGCACTTGCATTGCTGTATGGGTACTATGTGCCTCCCAAGAAGAACTTACTAATCAATTTGCTTTCAAAATTGCCTTTTATTAAGCGCTCAGCAACCACTGGGGTGCTGAGCGCCACCTCTCTTGCAATTGCATCCAGAGTTGTCCACCACATACAAAAGAGTATGTAGTCCCAATTAGACACAATAGCAGAAAATTTAATTTTGGGGTATAATACCCCAGATTAATCACATTCCCCTTTGCAATTAGCATCCCCTTAATAAATAATCTTTTATTGCAATTTATTTTTTATTTTTATTTTTATTTTTATTCTTAATTTTATTCTTAATTTTATTTTTAATTTTTAAATTATAAAAGTAATATTTAAGTAGTTTGATAATAATAAAGAGACAGTTTAATAAAGTAAACACATGGGTCATTATTTTTTTTGTTAGGCCTAGGCGCCAGATTGATTATTTTATAACTTAATAACATTATTCATATTCTAATTATTCAGAAAGCTTAAAATACAACCAATCCCAAAACTTTAATTGATCTTGGGCTTAGATGATTTTTTTAAAAAATAAGTCATCAATTTTAGAATCAAAAAGTGCAGCTTATAGTATTATTGAAAATATCTTAAGTGCTACTACAAACTCCAAACCAGAAATATTTATGATGAGTTGCATGGGAGAGTAATAGCAGCCCCAAAGCTATAAGTGCTATTACCCTATCTTTGGCTCATCATTAATATTCTTAGTTTGTTTCAGAAAAAAAGGTTGTTGTTTTTGAAAGACTGATAACTATTTAAAATACACCCTCTAGTAAGTTGCCCTACTTCATGAGCTTGCCCCAATACATCACTATCATATTCTGATATTTTTGTTTCTCTGGTATCATCACATGCTTTCAAATGATAAGTTATCTCAGGATATTCTGATAAACTTTCAAATGTTAGAGGTAAAGTGTATAACTTCTCATCTATCATCAAATATGAAAGATTGATGCACAGATTTTTAACTTCAAGCTCTCTTTTTATAGGCCTAACTTTTCTTTCATAAATATAAAAGAATGACTTTTGAGAAATATTTGAGCCTGATAGTACTGATTTATATAATTCTTTTCTTTTTTCTTCTTGCTCAAAAATATTTTTAAGATCATTAATATTTTTAATATAAAGCTCATTTTCTTTTTTCTTTAATATTTTTGATATTACACCAAAGTGACCATCAACAATGCTTTTTCCATGACATTCAACAAAACAATTATATTTTATAGAACCCTTAATATATTTAGGTGCCTCTTTAAATAAGTAATATAAAAATTCATATGATCTAAAATGATTTCCATTATCAGTCCACACTTTTATATTTTATATTTTTTTAAATATATCTAATTTAAGAAGACTAATTAGACATTCACCTGAAAATAAAGAATCATGTGATAATATTTGAGACAAAAAATCATGATATTCATATTTGGTTTTATTGTTTTCTTTAAAAACTAATGCAAACCCTAATAATGAGATAGGTTTTTTTGAATAAAAACAATTATTGGTCTCAATTGGACCACTTCCAACCTTTAAGTTTTCCTTATAATATATAACTACAACACAAGACTCATCATCTAATTCATAAATATATTTTTTATATTCCCTATTTTGATGAACATAAAAGTCTTGGTGCTGATTAATAGTCTTTAAGTCATTGCCTATAGATTCTGGTAATGGTAAGTTTTTACTTTCACATTCTTCCTTCTTTTTTTCCAGTGAATTTTTTAAATTACAAATATTGCACATATCAGTTTGTTTTTTACTTTTTATTATATTTTTAGGAATTAATTTATAGTAAGTAGAAATTGAGACTGAAATTTCATTTTTTATTTTCATATTTTCATATATTTCTTTTTTTGTTTTAAGTAGAGAGTATTTAATTTCAGTTGAGTAATTACTCATCTCTTTTTCTATATCTTTATAAATTTTTTCAGGCACTTTTTTGTAAACTGGCTTGTTTCAAAAGAATTTTCCAGCAATTTTTTAATTATTTTTTTAGTTATTTCTTTTTTTAATGAATAGTTATTGTTTTTTTGGCTTTTTTTGTTTAAGCTTACATTTTTATTTTTATATATTTTTCTTGAGTATCTAAACTCACTTTTGGTTATATTAAACCCCATATCATTAAGCTCTTTTAAAGAGTAACTGGAAGTAACCAGAGATTGCAAGGCTGGAAGATGCTTTTGGGGAGAAGATTTCATGAGATCCTTTAAGTTTTCAATAAACTCATTACTTTTTTGATTTTGAATAGTTGGCAGGAACTGAGATCTCCCAAATTCAGTTTGGGTAAGGAAGTGCTTGATGAAATTATCAAGATCATCACCAGCAATAAAGAGGAATGCCTTTTTTAACATTGCAATTCTTTCTCTTTTTGTTGAAGCTCCCAAGGAAAAAAGGGTAGCATGGCAGAAGTAAGTTTAACTGAGGACATGGTAGTATTTTGAATCTGTAATTAGGCCGGATCTCTGAAATGTGCCTTAATGATAGAGTAGTTCTGATCAGAATGTGGCCTTTGAATGGGGTCTTTTGGATTAGAAGCTTTGTGGTGCTTTAGCTCTTATATATCAAGCTAAATGACACCATTCTGAAAGAAATAGTGTGATAGCTTTTACTATAGTTTGAACTTGAATTTATATTTGCAGAAATAATTAAATACCCAGTTTTCATGCACAAGTGATATATGTGAAGCAGCTAAGCATCATTATTACATCATATCCTCTTTGTAATCAATTCAAATCAATTAAAATGATGTATTCAGTTAACTGTAACTCTTCCGCATATTTTTAAAATAATAAAATATTAAAGAGTTCTATTTAAAGAATGCTTAATTTGAGGTTTGAAGCTCACTTGAACCTTAAAATTAATCTAAACAGTGATAAAAACATCCTAACTTCAAACTGCCATAAAATCCTAAATAATTGAGCTTTTTAAATAAAATAAAATGCAAAAATAAAGCTCTTAATCTTATCTTTAATTTCATTAAATAAAAAAGATACTTTTTATATTAAAAAAGAGTTTTTATTAGCTTTGAAGTGTTCTACTTTATATCATTAGATAGAATCATGTAATAAAATCTGGATTATAATCTTTTAAATTACTTTCGCTTTAATATTGAGTATAGTATACATATTAAATTTTTTACACCAATAGAAAGATAGGATCCTTAGCTTCATTTTGATAGTTTACAATGTAAAAAAATATTAATTTTTCATTGAGTTATTAATGTTTTAAATTAAAATGTGTAATTAGTTACTTTTTCAAAATCGAACTGTGTTATGCTGCGACTTGAGCAGCATGTGCATTAGAAAATGGCACAATCCCTAAAATAATGACCCACATGTTATAATAAAATATGATTTATAATTTTGTTTATTTAGTTGCTTATTGAGTACAGGTTCATATATTACATAGTTAAACAACAAGAGCTCTATTTATCTGCATCAAGCTGCCTGCTCCACTTATGTTTTAAAAAAGTGATTGATTAGAACTCAAATTAATTTTCCCTTGTAATATAATTTGATAAATAGATTTGCTATGCTTAACCGCGTCATAGATACTAATTAGAAAGAGATACAAAAAATCATTGGTTTTTGTGCTATGTGGCTATAGTGGCACTAAATCAATAAGATCTGGTGATGACTTACAAGGTTCAATTTGTGGCTCAAAAAAGCCAATGTACTAAAAAGGGTTCACAATGATTTAAATAAAATTAATCTATTTCTATCTTTTTTAATTTATTTATTTGTTATCTCTACAGTCAATACAATATTTGGTGCATTATAATAAAAATATTTGTCTCTATATCTAGTATAGTTAATTTTATTTATCTTTTGTACAAATTCTTATATGCCTATAATACAATCCAATTTCACATCATTATATATAAATAATATTATTCAGGTCCTATTAAAAACAAAATAAATAAAAATAAAAACATTTAAAACCAGAGCACCCATTTTTTTGATTGGCTTGGAGTTACAGGCTTTAGGGAGGAATGATTTAGAGTGCTTGTAAAAAGCCGCCACCACATCAGGTGGAATTGCAAATTGAGTGACCTCAAGGATATTGAAGAGATCTTTGGTGTCCTGTGGGAGCCCTGCTTTAACCTTATTCTTGATCAAACCAAAGACCTCATTGATTGGGTTAAGGAAAGGAGAATATGGGGGAGGAAGAGGAGTCTCATAGGGAAGTCTGCAAGGCAGTGGCTGGCCAAATGGCTATTCTTATTGATTGGCGGGAACTCAGAAACAACCAGATCCACTTTGTGAAGACCAACATTATCAAGCACAATAATGTTAGTTGTGCCCTGGTAATTAATCCAAAGGTACTCCTTGAAGGTTTGGAGAAAATCAAGGAATGTTCCTCTATTATAGAGCTCTTGATTATCTGATATTGATCTAACCTGTGAGGATCAAGAAGCACCACCATGGAATAGGTCTGGGAACAGACATCTGCACAATGTGCTACACCATCCTTGGACCCCTTCTCAACCCACCCATGCCTAGACCTGAGTGAGGAGGAAAACAACAATTTGTCAATATAAAGGATCAGGACATTCCTGGTCTGCTTAAGAGCCAGATAGGTCACAGCATAAATGCATCAATCCTCAATGGTCTTGTTGCTGTTTCTATTATACAGCAAAACTCCCATTACTTTCCATGAGAGGCCCAACTTGACCATGGTATTGTAGACAAGGGTTTTGAAGACAGAAAGCCCAACTATGCGGCAAACATTGATTGGACAGCAAGCGTGTCCAGGTGGCAATCCTTGGTTGCCCACTGTTTTATTGCCTCAAAATGCACAGGCTGTAGGAGTTTTGGCTGTCTTTTTGCCCCAGAAGATTTGGCAATTTGCATGGTTGCCATATTTGGTGTTGATGTTGCCAATATATCTGGCCGTGACACCAAATCAGGAGCAATATCCCAAACTGCCATTCCCCTGTTCAATCAGTTGAGGAGAGCTTCATGATCACTATCTGTCAACTGACACCGGCCCTTGGATGATACCACAGCATCCTGGTTAGCAGGCTTGACACAGGGGATGGGGACTTTTGTGTATGTTGCAGATCCTGAATGGATTAGACATTAAGTTTTCTACTTAGAGATCAAGCAACAAAATAAAACAATTGCACAATTGCTTTATTACAACCTGGTTTTAACAGGGTTAATTATGTTAAAAACGCCTTAAAAATGGGTGTTCAGAGCGCCTTTCAAATGTGCATCAGGTGCAGGCTTTACTTCTGAGGTTATAAATAGATTAACATAGATATTGCCACTTGCCTCCATTAGGCAAGGCACGTGAAACCAGTTGTTCTCTCACAGGCTCTTTTTACTGTACCTTTCCACTCTCCACCTTTAAGAAAGTCCTTCTGTCTGTGCCACCGTTCCCCTGTTGGAAATTCCCCCCTCTTATTATATAACTGCAGCACTATCTAAATAAATACCAGTTTTGTCTTATTATTATCTTGCATTCTTCTGTCCTTACCCAGGCTGTCACTATACCACAACAGGTATAGTATTAAGATAAAGAAGTATTGGACTAACTATTTGTAGAAATCAGCACCCAGGCTGCATATTGTACAACAGTGTAGAAGGTGAGATCATGCTTGCTTGCAGTGGTGTTGTCAATGGTTGAATAGATCACAGGCACAGATGGCTCAACAGTGGTGGCCAATGGCTCATAAGATGTGTCAAAAACACAGGGGCAGGAAGTGGCAACTCTTGGATCCAGAGTGCAGGGCCAGATACCAACTGGGTACACAGTGAAGGTTTAAGTAACCTCATTGTTACCAGTGACCTTGGTATAGGAGACTTTGGTGGCAGGCCTTGAGAGCGACTTCTGTCTGGGATGCAGGCTGCTGTTCCTGGATTGAGATGCAGGAGGTGGTTGGCTGGCGCTGACACCTTGGGAGGCCTATGTATTGACATTACTTCCCCTCAAGTTGTGTTCTGGGTCTATTTTTGGACTCTCTGGGACACCCTTGTGGACAGGCTGCCCTGTGGGCTGGTGAAGGAGCTGGTTGGGAATGTGATTGTCTGTACATAAAGATAAAAATATATTTTAGATTAAATATGTACTTATTTGGGTTTTTGCTTTAGTTGTGGGTAGTTATTTTCTCTTGATTTAACCTTAAATAATAACAGAATTTCTATATCTGTGATTTGAAGTGTATAATATTGTATACTTTCTGGGTTTGGATACTTTTAAAAAGTTTAATAACCTTTTATGTCTAAGCATGGTTATTAATATTGAATTTTTAGTTTGATTTTAGTTGTGGTGGAGCTTCTTGATTTGGGTTAGTGTTTCCTAGTGTGCTTACTGTATATTAAATTTGGATTCCAGTTCCCACAATTATTATTTGAGTTTACTAGTGGCATTCAAAAGTGATTTGAAATTTGGTTCATGGATTTGACAATCCTGAAATCTCAAAAAACGTAGTAAACTTAATGAAAATGGCTGATGGATTTGAACACTTCAAATCTGATTCCAGTTAATTCATTTTGTCCATTAGAAATATGCTGTTTGACTTGAACTTTGCAAAGTGTCTATGAGTTCCTGCATTTTTAAAAATTCAAATAAAAATACAAAAAAATCAATTTAATTAAAAAAGGCCATCCCACAAACGTGATTCAAAATTTGGACCAAGGATTTGACAATCCTGCATTTTTACGTTTGGGTTCTGAATTTACAGTACTCAACAAGCAAGTAAATAAACAAATTTATAACACATTTTTCTATTATTAAACTTGTTTGCTTTATTAAACTGTCTCTTTATTATTATCAACCTACTTATATGTTACTATTAAAATTTAAAAATAAAAATAAAAACAAAAAAATAAAAATAAAAATGCAAGAGAATATTTTTATTAGGGTGATGCAAATTGCAAAGGGGAATGTGACTATTCTGGGGTATTATACCCCAAAATTAAAATTTCTGCTAATGCATCCAATTGGGACCACATACTCTTCTGTACGTGGTGGACAACTCTGGCGCCAATCGCTAGAGGGTGGTGCTCAGCATCCTGGTGGTTGCTGAGCGCTTAATAAAAGGCAATCATGTAAGCAATTTGATTAGTAAGTTCTTTTTGGGAGGCACATGGTACCCATACAGCAATGCAAGTGCAAAGGAGTTGTACAGGACGTGCTCAACTGTCCTGTACTTCCGCAATATCTTCTGTTGTTCTAGTGCTAATTGGCATATGTCAAGTTGTATAGGTACATTCTCTAATTTTTTAGCATTTTTTTTAATATGCAGTGTAATAGTATCCTTTGAGAGGTATATTTTTCTGAAAACATTCATAATTTTTTATATATTTGAACTAATCTGTTGATGTAGGACTTGTTTCTGAACTTGAAGATGGTTCTGGGGGTACCCGTCTTGTATCTGCCCCCCATGCCCTGGCAAAAAATAAATAAAGGCTTGAACTTAATCATGAGGACTGTGTCCCAAACTTTATTTGATAATGCTTTAAACATTTTATTGAAAATTTTAGTTTTGAGATATTCTGGTCCTATTTGAAAGTCTGTTTTTTTAGATTTTTTCATATTCATCTATATTTGCAAATGAGAATTTTTCACAGCATTTTTAAATATATTCATCAAAATCCATCTTGATATCCCCTTGAATTTCATTCATTTCCTTAAAGTTGATTATTCTGCCTAGCTGGTAGGTTTCCCCAACCCACAGCAAGCACCCCACAGGTGCCAAGTGTTCCTTTTCTTTGCTTCCTTATTTGCAAATGCATTCATGTTTATTTGAATTATTTTATTTATTTCATTTTGATTTATTTGTTTTACAGGGGCTACCAATGATTGGTAAACCCTGTAAAACCAACTGGGCTCAAAGGCTGCCACTTCAGCAACCTCATCCCCATTCCTTGTTATAATTAAAGTAAATATAATTAAACCATAAAAAACTTATTAATTGTTCCCCCGCAACCCCCTCAGCCACTGGCGCCCCTTCAGCAAACTTCATAGTGTTGGCTGCTCTCCATTTGATTTCCTGGGCTTGATCTTCCTTATTTTCTGTGCTACTTGTTATTCCTCTTGATTTTCATTTAATACATTTTAATTTTTTATTGTAGCGCTTCTGCTTCTTGATTGTGCTTCATTTTCATCTGTTTCCATTTGATCAGTTTCCTCTTTATTTGTGGTAATTTCTAGTGTTTTTTCCTTTCCTTCTATTAGTTTAATTTTCTTATTGTTTTCTCTGGCTCCTTGCCAGAACTCCTACAAATTTTAGGCTGCATTATTTAAATTGAAAATTGACAAAATTGTTCCCTGTAGACTAAGTAATTCTTCTTTGTTCTTTTCATCTATAATATTTCCCAATTTATTCAGAGCATCTTTCTTTGACTGGATTAGTGGCTGGCCTGTTGCCCAGCTTTCCTGTTACTAGTTCCCTGATATTTTTCTATTTCAACACCCTTTTACAGGTGTGCTTCTAATTCATTTATCAAGCTGTAGATATCTGACATGTTGTTTGAATTACATCAAAAAACTGGTTTTTATAAAACTAGCATCAATGCATGAATATTTTTCATTATCAATAATAACTTAAGGACCACAAATGTAAATGTTATCTTAGAATATTGCAGGTATGTATTAAATTCTGATATTTATATATTATGTACATAAATCAATGCATTCTTAATTAAAATTCATTGTAAATGAGGCATTTTTCATTGTAATTTATATATGGACTGTATTTATATTAGGGTGTCATTAACGCTTAGCAAAACTATTGATACATAGTGCATTTTACATCTTGTATATTTGCCTATTGATAATAATTCTGTAAACTTTTTAGTTGGATTTTGTGAGTAATAATGATATAATGGATCCATAAATTACTCTTTATTACCATTAATTGGCTGATTTTCTTTGCTGTGGCAGTTGTGCATTTTCTGATATTTGCACACTGGTATCCAATTGGTTAGCTTCACATCCAATTTCACAGGCAATAGGAAATGTGGTTGCCATCCCAACCACATCTGGCCTTGGGGTGGTGACAATTTTTTCTATTTCCTGTGTGATGGGATGTGAAAACAACTAATTGAATACCAGTGCGTAAAATGTCATAAAATGCACAACTGCCACAGAAAAGAAAATCAGTCAATTAATGGTAATAAAGAGTAATTTATTGATCCATTACATTATTATTACCTCACAAAATATGACTAAAAAGTTTACAGAATTATTATCAATAGGTAAATATGCAGGCTGTAAAAATGCACTACGTATTAATATTTGTACTAAGTGGTAATGACTCCATAATATAAACACAGTCTTTTTATATAAATTACAATGAAAAAGGCCTTGTTTAAAATGAATTTTATTATACAGAATGAAGTGAGTTATGAATTTAATATCTAAATATCACAATTTAATGTATGCCTGCAATATATCTAATATAACATTTGCATTTGTAGTGCTTAATTATTATTGTTAATGAAAAACATTAGTGCAAATAATTATGTTATCACATAAAATGTACAATGCTGTATTAGTTATGAGGAATATAAATAATGTAAAATATATTATTAATTATGAATTGGAAGAAATAAATCAATTTTAATAAGTTTTCACAAAAGGAAGATTTTATTTTCCTTATCATAGGACAAGTAGGGGAGGGAATGGGCAGAATGTACGTTGCCATCAACTGCACCTGTGAAAGGGACGGCATCAGAGGTAGTGGGGAGGGAATGGGTGGTGATTTGGGAGTCAGGGTTGGAAGGCAAGTGGCTTGATGGGGGGCTGGGGAGGCAGGGTTTGCTGACTGGGAAGAGGCAGAAAGAGTTGAATGCTTCAATTGCTCAAATTCTTCTTCTGTCACATATGTGGGCTTGAAAACCAAATAGATGAGCGTGGGAGGAGGCAGGAGTCCTTTCTAGACTTATTGCTATCACTTGCATATTAAAATGATGAGATATGATAAGTCCTGGACAAATACAGAAGGGAAAAGCTCAAATCCCTTCTCAATTCTGATGCACAGATTATTATAGGTGGCAGGCTTTAAGTGCCTAGAGCTGAACCAAAATTGTAAAGACACAGACCTGCAAGATGTACATGTCAGAGCAATTGGTGGGGTAGGACCAACAGGTATGCCCCAAATCCCTAATTTCTTTGGTTGCCCATTCCTGTTGCTCCATCTCTGCACTCAGACAACTGTGTACACGGCTTGTTGGACAGCCCACTCCTCAGGCATGTCCTTAGGCTCCATTTTGGCTAGGTATGCCACATCACGGTGTTTGATATTACCAAGTAATAATTGGCTTTAATGAGCTTACCAACAAAACCCTGAAAGAAATTGAGTAGAATTGCGTTTTAACTTGAAGATGTCAGATTGGATACACTTTTCTCCATAATCTTGATCTGCACAAATCTTGGCATAAGGCAGGACAATATTCATTGTGCATCTAATTATTACCTCCCACTTTTATAAATTAATAATAGGATTCAAGATTAGGAGTTCAGTATCATCAAACCAGGGCCAATGAAAACTTGATTGGACAAGATTCTACATGACAGCCACAACCTCATGCATCCACATGACTGTTCTTTTATTTGATTATGCCATGGAGGTCCTAGGTGGAAACAAACCTATAGGACCAGAGGCATCCACAGGTCACACATTTCATGATGGCCATCATAAGGAATGGGCATTTCTTCATCATTTGTTGCTTGACCAATTTGGGTCTTCTTGGAGGGATTTACAGTTGGCGTGGGCTTACAGAGTTGTCCCAGTGGACTTTGCAAAACTCCATTGTGGCCGCAATTTCCACCAAGGACATAAGCATCTCTTGCTTCTGTGTTCAGGGAGCAATTTCTAGTTGCCTTGGCTTTCTTCTGTGTTTCAGACTGATT